>JBANRG010000036.1:0-563793 GCA_037954225.1 Stygiomarasmius scandens | reverse complement strand
TTGGACATGTCTGGGAATTGAGAGTATTCGGGGGGATAAGAGTTGGGGCTGTATTCGTAGCCTTGGCCGTGGATCTGAGGTTGGAAATCGGGCTGAGAAAGGAAATGTGAAGGAGAAGTAGGGCCGGAAGAGCAGCCGGAAGAAGCGGATGCAGGAGAGATGATGTTGGGAGAGGGCAAGAGACCGCTGGTGTGGATTTGGGGAGGAAGGCCGATGGGAGTAGCATGTTCGCTGGGTGTAGGAACGGTGGTTGACGAAGGAGAGATGGCGTTAAGGTCTGTGTGAGGAATGTTGAACATGGAGCGGAGGTAGTCTGAGGACTGGGAGGAAATGAGCAACGAGACGGAGAAGCAAATACGAATACGCACCTGGAATTCATAACCAGCCTGTGAAAACGCTGGAGGCATCAAGTGTTGATACTCGAACGCATCCGTCGCACGTCTACTGATCATCGGAGGAACTTCGGAAGAGGTTGGGCTCGCGATGAGAGAGGGAGAAGCGGGACATGAAGGAGAAGCGACGATTTGGGGCATGCGAGGAATCTGAATTGCTTGATAGTGCATAGGTGGAGGCGTCGGTGCAGAAGCCGAGCGTCCATGTTGACGGGGAGCACGCAAGAGAAAGTTGTGATAACCATCGGCGGCCTCGGCTGGTGACGTCGCCAAAGGAGAAAACTCATGGACCGTCACCTGCTGCTTTGGCTGTCTCTTCTTATTCCGGACCTTGCCATCTCTATCCTTGACGCGCTGGGGGCGATATACATAATCGGGATACCTCTCTTCATGTTCCTTCTTCTTCTGCTTGGCCAGACGTTCCCAATGTTGGCGTTCTTCGGGGGAGAGACTCTTCCATTGCTGGGAGATGGTCTTTGAGAGATCTGCCTGGCGTTGCTTTTTGGTCGCTGCAGAAGGAGAAGTGTTGTCTGAAGCAGAATCGGTATCGAGTTGACGGCTCTCGCAGCGGCTGCGACGGAAGAGGATAAAGGCGTTTTCGGGGCGTTTGATGTAATCTTGGTCGCCCTTTCTGGGTCGACGCTCAGCGTCGGGGCTGGTACCGGATGGGCCCGTCGAGGACTTGCGGCGTTTTGGAGTAGATGGAGCGGGAGAAGCGGAGGAAATAGAGTCGGGAGAGAGATTTCGCATGAGAGGTGGAGTTATACATGATAAAGAGAGACGATGGTCGGGTTCAAAAGGAGAGGAAGAAGGAGTAGAGGAAGGACTGTCGTTGAGAGTATGGGATATGGGGAAATTAAAGGTCCGCGGCGTGGGGGAGATGATGGTGAGGGTGGGTGGTTGGGGAGCGTCCGTTGACACTTCGAGTGCTATTCGAGGATAAGGACGGGATTAGGAGAGGGAAAACGGAAGAACTTACGTCGGGACTGGGTATCGCGCGTGCGGAGGGCGGGCATAACTGGAGAACAAAAGATTAGGGGGAAAGAGTATGGTTTGCCCTTTGGAGGGCTGGGAGGGCAAATAAGAGAACAGAGGTGTCGCTGCGTGACTTGCAAAAAGACAATTAGCTAGAGCAAGCGGGGCTGGGCACAAAAAGCAAAAGACAATACGAGCGATATTTTATAGATGGCATGAATTCGCCAGAAGAAGACCACGAGTTGTATTGTGCCCTAGCTGGGGATGTTTTCCGTGTTGGGAATTCCAATCGAGATCTCGCTTTGTCGCGAATTATGGAACCTTACTGTGTCCGGCCCATACTCCGTTCCCCATTCGGCACACTACGTAAGCTTTTGGATCTGTGTTCCCAGCCTTCTTTCCGCCGACATCACCCTGCGAGGCCGAATTTGCACCCCATCTTACCTGCAAATCACTGCAATCCATGACTTGAAGCAGCTTCAGCTTTCCCGATACGGTTACAGGCACGATCGTGGCTGTATCTTCAACGCGTTCTCTTGACTCACCTATTCATGAAATTCTCTATACCGACTCATGTTCCGAATCCTCGGCAAGCATCTGCGCACGGACCTTGCTCTCCAACGGCAGGTCAAAGCGTATCCAAACTGATCGCAATAAAGCGACTCTTGCTTTGTTTCCGATATCAAGAATTGCACCTACAAATATGCCCCGCCATACGTTCCACGTTCCATGGCCTTTAGATAAGACCCGCGGTTGTCTCATGACCAGCAATAACCGACGCTTGCACTCCCTTGCTTTGTTTCTTGTCCTCCAGCCTCTACCGGCGGCAATGATAAATCAAATGAAATTCAAAAAAAAAATGCTTCCTGCGGTACGATGCCGCAGGCACTAACAAGATCGAAACTGAGACAAGGAAGAAAAAAACAAGACGTTGTCATGTTTCACTTGATTAATCGTGCTTTACCGCCGGTACCTTCATCCTCCCCGACCATACCCCGAACAGGTTTGACATATTGTCTCTCTCCTCTCCTTGTCTGCATATAAGGAGCAAATTATTCACAACTCGGGTCAGCCTCTTGGGCGTAGGGTCTGTTGTCGTAGGGCGTAGGGCCCGCCTCCACTACACACTACTTTCCTCGAGGCACTGCTCGTTCCCCGCTAACGTTACCCTCTACTTCGTGTACATATTCTCGCGCGCGACGCGTCATACTTTTTTCGCCTCGAGGCACGAATAAAATCAAGACATTGCTTTCGCTTGGGGATATCCTGCATTATCAGGAATTATCATCGAGGCGGGGATGACGAGTCGGCTGATCCATGGACTTTGTACCTGCCATATTAGATTCACTTTTACTCTGTACTCATAATATCCGATGCAAAGCATTTCCTCAGTACGTGTATTCAAGTAACCTGTTCAAAGTATTCTACATGCCTATGCGCCGTCGGGGAGCAAATGAAATAAAATTGGAATTAATGAAGTTCTGGAAAATCATGATGCAGGACACGTTCATCGATCTCTACCCGAGTCAAGTATAGATAATTCAGTATTTATTTAATGGACAGATGAGTGAATGTTGGTCCTCTTTTCCCCTGGACCCAATTCCCCAATAAAAAGAGTAGTTGAAAGAGAGAACTTGCGGCCGGGTGAATACCGGCGTATGGCGGCATCTCGGACATGAGTCTAAACCGCGGCTCCCGAATCAGTGAAGCTGTAGAGTGCGCTGGATCCGAACTCGTGCTGGTGTTCTCGGAGTACAGGTTGCTCCACCTTCTATCACTATCCGCTTATTACAACGGTGTCCTTGTATTTGTCCAGATATTCTCATCAAAGATGAATTTATCCTCTCCAGATAATCCATCTATGAATCAAATCAATCTTACACATTGTCACTGGCACACTATTCTTGTTCACTCTTCCTGTGCTAAAGCAAATTCCAGTCCCCAATATCCCCTAGGCTTACTGCGCGCGCGCACTTACCTGTGCATTGATCATGATTCACGATCATGATCTTCTTTCCTCATTTAATGAATATCCCAAGAAAACACCTCTATTTCATATGAACGCCGAAAGCCCGAAATCCGCATATTCCAGAGCATCATATGGTATACCACTTTCAAGTGAAGCGAGCGATAACACACTCATGTGCTTGCTAGTCTCCTCGGACCTTGATCATCTCGAGTGATAGTGTCTGAAAGTACATCACTTGAACTAGAACAAGGCTTCCGCCTCCGCCATGGCATATTAACATGACTCGATCCATCCATCAATTTCACATGAAAGAACCACCGTACCTCTACCTCTTTCTTCTGATCAACTAAAGCCTACCGACTCGGACTAGAAACCCAAAACTCGGTACATTAACAGGAACTGAACGGCTAGTCCCCTAGTCTCCTTGATCTGATATCATGCCAGAGACATGCCGTTCATATGTCGTGTTCATATATCAAGCACACTATTCTTTCATTGGGTGCGTAGTTTGAAGAATGTGTAAAGAACGGGATTCGAACTGCACCCGTACCAAGAAGTACCAATTTTTTAGTAGTCATAATTCCTCTTCCCGTGAATGTTAAGTTTCGATCTTTTGGCTGCATGGTGACAGTGAAAATGAACGTGAACGCTGATGAATGGATGATCTTGAATCCCTGAGCGAGTACGAGAACATTCAAGTTTAGATGATATATGATATATCGGTTCGGTAACGGCGGCCTTTGGTGCAAACATATCTTGTGTGAAGCTCTAGTTTAACATAGATAATAGATAGGGGTCTTTGAGTATACTATCAAGTGCGTAAAGCGAGCAAGTAGCTTGTGCCACCATGAACTCGGAAATAGGAGTATGCCGATGCTAGCCGAAGGAGGACTGTCAGGAAAGGGTCGAGATGGACGGAACTCGAAAATTAAATCAGACAAAAGTCGGCTGTCTGCGCCCAACGTCGAATCGTATGGTCTGTACCTAAATCTTTCTATTTTCTAGCAAAAAGTTGGCAGCCTTGAAGCTTGAATTCAGGCTTGAGCTTTCATTTCCTTTGAACAAGGAGTTTCAAGTCCAAAGATTCCATAATTCTACACATTTTTCTGTGGTCTAGCTCAAAGCCACTGCTCATTTCGCATTGCCACCGGTGAAATTCTTTTTCTTAAACTGGAAATCCTTGTATAAACCTCAAGCTCCGGCCTTGGTATCACTTGAGATAGCACCCATCACCATATGGACGCCAATCCCAGCGCACCTCTCACTGAATTCAGGACCCGAGATGAATTCTGAAAGTCTATTTCCCCGCATCGCATCTTTCCGAGTAGTGACTAAAAGCAGACAGTTCCAGCCGTCTGTTCAGCGGTATCGTAGCGCTTTTCCCCACACCATGCCAATCTCGGCCTGAGGCGCAAGTACAAGGTTATAGGTTAAAGGGCTATGTTCCGTTGTAGGCGGTAGAAACATCGACATTCTACCGCACACATATCAATCCCAAAACTATCTCGTGCTCCTTTTGATTCCGCGGACAAGTTCCAGTGGAAGGAATCAACCATTCCACCAATATGATTTGATTGCAAAATGATTGATACGAATGGCAGTCTGTGCCACAATACCGAACCTGAATGTGACCAGACCTGCCGCTGAGTCTGGCCTCTCGAAATACACCATGCCGTTGTTGCTCGTCCTGGCCATCAATATTTCTACCGCTCCGTCTTCCGGACGGGAGGTACATGACTCACTCGGAGTTGCCAAACGCCTCTCCAATAACATCTGAATTTATTCAACCATCACAAATATTGTACGCAATAGTGATGTCCATAGCATATCCGTGTCGCGTGTCGTGTGTTGCCGTAAAGCGTGGCTTAACGCCTAGGAAATAGGGGAATTGAATATCCGGTATGTGGACCTACGCGCCTGTCCAGAAATACGCGTCGCAAGATCCGACCATCCACTGTCTTGAGTAAAACGAAGACGACGGGGCTCGTGCGTGCAACCTAAGCAGAACGTCGACATGTCAAACTCGAGTTGCATGAGGACTCGGAAGAGTACACATGGTTCACCTTATCTCATAAACCTCCCTGTCGGATATTTCTACAGCAGTGCATACCGCCTCATGTTGCTTCGCGCAGCATACAAATAAAGAAAGCTGAAAGAACTCTGAATCGAGGAAGGAAGAGTAGCCGGGACGTCCGTCTCAAGTACGTTAAAAGATCAATATTCCGAGTATGCTGGAGCCTTCAAGCGTTGGGGCATACGGTAAGTGAATGATAATGTAGGTAATTTCCCCAACAACCGGGTCCTTCTCAAGTGAGCGGAGCGGCGCTTAGCTCCCCGGAGATAAGATAACACTAATTTTACTTGACGTCACTTCTTCCGTCTCTAAATCCGAATGTCCGAAGAAGATGAATCGGGTTCGGACTTGCGACGCGTCACTTCCTAATTGAGACGAGACGCGTTCAAAGTCTAATTTTCTGACTCGAAATGCGGGGTCAAGATAAAGTCGACTGCGGTAATAGCGCCGTGGCGCATTTCAATTTCTCTTCTTGACTAGGATACAGGGAAAGTCTATTCCAGGCTCAGGATTAGATGTGATACCTGCAGGGAGTACATATCGAGTACACCGTTACTCCTCTAGACTCAGGTATAAGATCTATTACTTTTCTTCGGGCATTAGATTCACTCCCAGCGATGCCTAGATGTACTACTCGGCCAACATGTTATTCACCCAATTTTGAGGTTTATTTCCATAAGAGGCAGACAATAACTTTTTACCCGGTATTGCGTGCAGAGACCCTTGGCTCGTACGAAAAACGCGCTTTATCTTGATCTTGTAGCAGGTTCCCTTGTCTATAATACCAAGTCTGTTGGCCTCAACTGACCTCGGTTACAGTTGAAACTTCCATATGAAACGATTGAAACATTCCCGAAGAGAATCTAGATGAAAGTACAGTTCTGCCTATTCTATTATACGGAATCATTACTTCCCTGTCAGGTCATATACACCCCTTGGCCTAGAGGCAGAAATAGTGCGAGGTTTTCTGTGATGTGATTGAAGATTGATATATCATCATTACTGAACAATGGTCCCATATAGGGATGACAATGTCCAATTGATGCGCCATCCATATGAACACCAAGCCGGGGTAGGTGAAAAAATGTGAAGGGGAATAGTAGTTCAAGGGTTCCAAAGTTCTAGTTGACAGTGCCATATGATACCCGCATACCAAGATGTTCTAGATCTCTGGCTATATTTTGAGCCTTTTCTATTCCGTATCTGAAGTGCCTCTGGTCAGATTTTGATTTTGGACGCGACGCGACGCGTCGATGAGTGGTTAATTTGGTATCAGGTACTCTGATACCCACGCGCGCGAATCTCACAGTTCACAAATTTAGCATGTGAACACACAAGTGTCTTAATGATCGTGAGTGTGAATGACTCACAGACTGAGGGTAACAGATATCCCGATTCCTGAACCTGAAATACCAATTCAGATATAGAATTCAGGAGGCAAGTATCCAGAAATACCCAGATACCCTCAATCTGCGCACTTTTTCATTGGTTTACTAAGAATTCGAAGACGGAACCGCGATGTATTAAAGATACCGGATACGACATCTTACGAAGAGCTTTGATGAGAACTAAAGGAACTTCCACGCTTTGACCGAGATCTCAATGTAGTATTCAAAGCGAGTACGGAAGAATTAGAATAGTGGTCCATGTATGGACTACAATGTCGAAACACCCTTGACGGAAAACTTGAATCTACATAGTCCCACAATATATCCTGAAGAGAGTTGAAACAGACGATATAGACTTCATGTGTTTCGCATCCCTCCCACTGAAAGCTGCAAGTTGTCTCCGGCAGGGTTTGCATCAAGTACTCCCACGCATGAACGGCCAAAGACGCGCCTTGGTGTACTCCCATTTTGTTTTCCCTGTACTTTGAAATCGATTATGGTGCTCAGCGCATTAATCAACGGACCACCCTGTTGCTACCATCAACGTTATGTTATGCCGGTCTCCAATAAGCTCCAACCTCGAATGGAGGCCGCATCAATCGTGTCAGCCACTGAATGCCGAGTCAGAGTCGGTCAGAGTCAGTAGAAGTAAATCATGTCGTGATCGCAAAAGCCCGAATCCAATGTCCACTTGGCTAATTCACGTAAAGAAACTTAAATGGATGCACAAATATAGTAGACCTATTTCTGAATGAGGAAGTAAAATCATCAATACGACGGAACGTTGATATGAGAAGTAATATGGATATGTATGGTAGGTAGGTATCAAGTACACGGTGAACAGGCACAGACTCTAGATACACTATGACTCGGAATAAAAGCATCAACTCTGCCCCTATAGTCAGTTCACAGTCATTTAAAGCTTGGGTCTAGAAGAGAAAAACATGGATGCGAGATTAACAGTGTGCAAACTCCTATTCATATTCCATCTCAAATCTTACTCTCAAACCCACACGCATCTCAGGGAAGACTTGTGAACAAGTATCTCGACCTGGAGGACAATGTCTAGTCAAACAACCCAAAAGGTCACACAATGAGATTTCAACTGCCTCGTGTTTGAGATCATCACGCGAATAAACTTTTCATGAACTATGTAGTAATGCACCTATGTACTAAAAATCACTTTTACTGGATTGATACATCGGACCCAGGTTTCATCGAATTCGCTCGTATCCAAACGCTAGCTAGGCTTCATGACTGAATTCCCCCCCCTTTAGCTCGCAGTGCTATTTATTGGTTCTGTCCAATGAATAGTTCCCATCACAAGTCATCACATCTTCCAAAACGGCAACGACGATATCTGAGAACGTTAATAGCGCTTTTCTTTCCTACCTCTTTGTGATTGAAGTACTCGATCTTTTCTTGTTGCGCCACGGTTCTTGGTTGGGCACCAGTGAACGGATGATACATAGGCAGCTAGTGCTCAAAAGCTTCTGTGCTGAATTGACATATCTACTCCCCAAGTGACTGATGGAATTGGCAATCAGAGGGTGTTCGCAAGTACATGGACTTGAAGAGTACGGGTCGCTGGCAATTCATGCCGTTCGCATGGTCCGTTGCGGAGTTTTAAAAATTTCAGTTGAACTTGTTTCTCCTTTACACCAACCACTTCAAATGCTTCGCCTCCAATGTTCCTAAACGACTTCTCTCGGCTCATTATTCAAGGCTCCTATCTTCAAGCCAACTGTTTCCTTGTCACATGCCTAACCTCGTTGCAAATGTGTACAGCCGAATCGGAACTGGCACCGAGACCACGATGCAAATACTTAACCCAGTATATTGTTCATCCCGTGTACTATGAAGCACTATGCCGCGGGCTGTGGAAAAGTATGGGTTGTTTTCCTATTCGGATTTATCGCTGTTAATCAGCTTTTAATGCTAAGTAAGTGCTCATTTATTTCGGGTCATCCGGAGATTGGTAGTAACATCCGAATAAAGGCGCGCTCAAGTCGACGTCTCTTGTATTCGACATCCTGAAAGTGCTTTACTGGTCCTTTTCCAAGTTTCTCCCACCAACACCGACGCATATCTTATCTCTGGAATACGAGCGACAGGAAAAGCGGAAATTAAACGAAAATCATATGTTGACCCAGTCAGCTGAGGACAGCATCCAGTCCTTCTCGAAAAACATCAGAAAAGACGGTACTGTCGTCATCATTAGGAATTTCTTCAGCCAACAAGCGGTGTCCTATTGCTCGCTCTGATCTGTCAAGCCCCGGACCTTGAAGACGGTTACAGCTCGGAGCCAGACATGAATGCATAGACTTCGGATTGGCGTCACTTTCAAAACATCGCATCTCTGAACGTTGTAAATGTTCTCGATACAGATACATCAATCTTCTGACCTTGCTTTGATGGCATCTTCCTCCTTTCAGTATCTATGGTCCGAGTATCTGTCCCACGTCTTCCCCAGGTAAACTTTATCATCAACACGAGGCCCCAATTCGGAAGGAACGGTACGACAGTGTGGATACAAGTCGAATGCCGTTCCCGATCGAGGACTTGGGGGTTCAACCTTCCTTTTCCGTCTCTCTATCTACCAGGGCCAATCGGGTTGAGATTGACTGTGTCCCATTGCCTTGGAACAACTTCGGACCGTATACTCCTGACTTGCCTTTTCTTCTTTCAGTTCTTTGCATTCAACGTACCGACAGTGAATACACTCTCGTTTATGCCTCCATGGAGTGTCGTACCTGCTGGTACCATTGGTGGTGGTGGCGGTTGACATGAGTTGTGTGTTTCATCCAACCGCTGTGTTGGTTCAGTTCTCGGACGTAGTCGGATTTGAGGATGGAATTAGGATTTATCGGACCATTTTCTCGACAGTACGCATCGCCACCCTCAGAGCTTCGTTATAGTCTGCAAATAGAATGAGACACCGACCGGTAACTTATATGATGAGCTTTTGCAGTGCACCCATATTCTATGAGGTGATCATCTACTATGATCGACCTGTTCGCAGCAGCTTCTCGTCTACCAAGGCCTTTCACCTAGCTCACTAGATTCAGCTGGTCTTATGCTCCGTACTTCGATCCATTGTTGGTGCCGATAGTGCGATTGATTGACTCTTTTAGGCTTATTACCCTCATCAGCGTAATTGAAGACTCCCGCCTAATGAGTCTTAAGTGTCTGTTGTGATCTACAGGGGACGAACTCTACAGCTACATTCCCCGTTCCATTCTACAATCGAATTGTTCTGTTCGGCGAAGCATATTCAGACCCTACAAGGTAGCCATTGGTCAAGGCTATGAGCAGAAGGTGATCTTGCAAGATGTACCCTACACACTAAACATAAACACACCCCGGATCTAATCCCGCGTCTATTTTTGAGGGTATATTGATTCTTAGTGGCCACACCATTGGGAGGTTAACAGGTGAACATGACCTACTGGTCTGGACGGACACTCAGCATTATTGTGGACTAACCCGATCACATTTTGCCCCACTCAAATGGCTCTTGTGTTCCCTATGCGATGTATATCAAGCTCTTGGAATGTACACGGCCAGGACGGAGTGTCGGTCCAGTTATTTTTCTCACTTTTGTTATAGAAACAACAGCTATACATCATATTGATCTTTCAGAAGACAAGGGTACCCGAAAGCACTTATCCCCCACAAATATTCAAAGTTACCGCTAGTCCCTTGTTCATCAGGAGGCACAGTTGTAATTCAGCATTTCGGACTCGTCGGAGAAGGTTCAAGTTCGCAAAATCAAAATCTGTCAGGTAAAGGCCGAACATAGTTGATGGTACACAGGTAGGCGAAACTAACTGAAATGAACAATCAACGGAGAAAGAAGGTATGCTTTTTCTTGAACAAAGTCAAGGAGAAGGCAGGGTAAAATTTCAAACTCACAAGTAAATCAATTTGTAAGTCTCCGAGGATCAAATGGCGTAGTTTGCTTACTGTTTTTCATTTCAATAATCGGTGATAGGTTTGCCCTTGGGGAATATTCGGCAATAGCTTGGGACAAGCGTAAGTGGCCTGGTTTTTGGTTTGGCCCTTGAAACTGGGCGATGGGGGAGATTGCAAGGCCGTGTTCTAGTCTCGATAGCAGCAAAAAAAAAGTATAGGGAAGCTAAGAATTGTCTATTTTATAAAAAAAAAAGTCCGTCAATATGGCTTCTCTCGACAACCCGAAGTTGTGAGTTTCTGCGTTTATCGCTAGACTTCCGAAAATCTTAACAAAGTCGGTAGATTGATTTGTCGGACGAGATGTTTAACGTGCTGGAAGAAAACTTTTTCTTCGGATAGGACGCCTATAGAATGTGTCCTACGCTCTGGCGAGAGGAATACTGTCCTTACATGTATCATACGGGGTCAAGAGGAATGTAGCGCCGCTGTTGGTCCACAAGGTAAGAATACATGACTCGGGAGTGTCAAAAGGACAATTAAACGCTTTAGATACCACTGGAGGTACGAGTCTATTTCCGAGTGCTGGATAGCGCGCAGTCTACACCGTACAGATTGGGAGACTGAAGTCGTTGATCTATCTCACCCGTTCACAACGGCAAATACTTTCAGTGATACACGACACCCAAGCCGAAGACGGACACCTTTTATCTCCAGAGCGCTCAAGCAAACGCCAGGTATGAGGCGTTGTTGGCTAAGCGCTGGACGCCACTGTCCATTCGGGGTCAAAGAGAGGATTGGTTAAGCGCCCCGTATCGTTATGACCCAATCGTCACTGTCGTGTAAGTGAGTGCAGGTTAAGCGCCTTAAAAGCGCCCATGGGGAATCGTGATCTAAACGCCCAACGATCAGATATGAGGTTAGGAACAAAACCAAAACATGAAGGAAAGGAATCTAGGGTAAAAGGATAAAGGAAACATGTTCGTACGGTATTAGATGCATTTCGGGTCTGATTTATCTAGAATGAACTCACGGGGCAGATTTCTGGTAACTGACAGCGGGAGGCGAAAAATCGTAGGAAGAAGGATGGCAAATAGATGCTATTGATGGAGAAGAGAGAACGGTGGTACGTCCTAGAGGTATAAGTACAATCGATTTCAAGTAGCAAGGATTTCAATAAGTGCACGTACCCCACTAGTTCATCGCTCGTTCATTTTTCTACGTGAGATCCCAGTCAGCACAAGAAAACATATCAGTCGAGTCCATAATCGATTCTTCCACCAGAGACAGGAATAACAGAAAAGAGAAATGGCCAGGAACAAGTTTCCAAATAGAGCAGTAACCTGCGACAACACCGAGATTACCTAGCCAAAATGTTCTCGCGGCCTCTTGTTTCCCTACTTCCACCTTGAGCTGGTTGCGATTGGCAGGGCCTCTCGTTTTCACTTTTCTTACATCCTTCTGACATTTAGCTTGACGCTCTTTTTGTTTTTTCTGTCTTTTCTTGTATTTTCTTTCAATTTCTTTTTACTGCGATGAGTAAGTATACCGACTTTGCATAAAGACCTACTTATAACTTGTAACAGGTAGCAACTCCACTTCTATTCCCGCTGGGGCTGGGGTCTCCATTTCAAACCTGGATGTAGGCTCGGATAATGCTGCTGCTGGGGGTGCTGCTGCGGTCTCGAATTCGGAAGTAGCGTGCGTGATCACTCGTCTCTTCCTTTGCTTCTGGCTTAGATTTGGTTTAGTTCGACCACCTTAACTCAAACTGACGCCAGTGCGAGTGCGACTCAAAGCCAAGCGGAAACCTCTCAAGCAACTTCACAAACGGCATCAGCTACAGCAGCGGAAAGTTCTGCGACTGCTACTTCTGCTGGTTCAAACTCTGCCTCTACCTCCCCTGTTTCACAGACTACGATCAATGCTGCAGTTGTTTCTACCACATCTACTACAGCCGCCGATACCTCAACTACCAACAATGACGCTAACAGCACCAGTGCATCTACCACGAACATCAGTTCTAGCACTGAGGCTTCCGCTTCTGTTTCTTCGAGTGCCATTTCTTCCAGTATCACGACTACAGTCAATGGAAGTAAGACAGTCTTGGCAGTATCAGCCAGCCAAACGACCAACACGGAAACAACAACCAACGCCGCTTCCGCTGCTCAGGGCGGTGCGACCAGCCTTGCTGATGTCACAACAACTATTAATCCGAACGCCGTCACGTCTACTACAACGTTCGGCCCATCGCAGACTGCTGCGGGCAACATTTCCGCAAATGATACTGGCTCTAAATCGTGAGTTATTCGTTTCTAGGCTTTCATTTCTCTCCATTTCGTCCTCTATGATGCCTCCTTTCTATGCTTCAGCTTCTAAATACCAGAAGCATTGTGTAACCATGTTTTACACTGGCCATCATTTATGTCGCATATCCGTTGTCAACGATAGCATGTTACTCCCGTCCAAACCCGAATGATGCTGATTTCAATCATTCTTCCTTGTATTCCGCAGAAGTTCTGGTTTCCCTAAATCTGCCATCATCGCCGTGTCCGTCATTGGTGGAATCGTCGTCCTCGTTGCCGCTGTCTTTCTCCTCACCAAAATCATCCGTAACCGAGGCAGACATCGCCGCGATGCTGAATGGGACTCGGACTTTGATCGAAACAAGGCTGTCAACTTTGATGTCGCGAGCTTGGATAACGGTGGAGGCGTGGAAGCATTGTCCAGGTCCATCTCTCGGTCGAGCCAGGTTTCTACTGGAAGTTTGAGGCAGCCGCCAATGACCTACTCGGATCCCGCCGGATACAATAATCCCTCTGCCGGTTACGGTTACGCTGCTGCTGGATATGGTACCGTTGGTGCTGTTGGATATGGATACGGAACCAACGCCAATCCTTATGCAGGTGCTAACCCTATAGCGCCTACCAACACTTCCGCCGCTGCTATCCCCAACACATACAACTACAACTACGGTATTGGGCCCAACTATGCAGATATGTCCGCTATTGGTGCTACCACTGCCGCTGCTGGTGTTGCTGGAATCGGTGTTGCGAGGACGAGGAGTGTTAAAACGAATGCTAGTGGAAATGGTTATATGAATCCCGGTGTTAACACTACAGCACCCTCGGCTCCTCCCGCCTCTGTTACTTCTCCTTCCAATGACACCGCTTCTGCCGCATCTGTCTCCCAGGCTTACGGAGGAACCTCTACTCCGATGACTGCTTCATCCATCAATACTGTAACCGGCTCTCAAGGTCTCGAGAGGAAGGAGAGTAAAAAGGGATTTTCTGCATTTGGTGCTTCACCTGCGAACATCGGTATGACCCAGGCCAACGCGAGTACTGGCTCATTTGAAAAGTTGAAGGGATGGAAAGGTTAAGCCGCTGAAATTTAAAACGTTGCTATGACGTGGACTTTGGATTATTCTTAATGCTTTGGAATTTGTCGGGTTTAGGTTTTTGCTTCTGCTGAACTTTTGATTACACGTTGGATTGATTCCTGCTTGTTGTTCTTACGATGTTTTCTGTAGCTGTATTCTTCTTTGGAGTTACATATGTGCTATGCTAGTCGTGTTACGTTGAATGGGTTGACAAATCTGAGTTTTGCTCTGAAAACTACAACTTGAACTTGCTTCGGTAGGTAGACAAAATATTCTATTTCTCCGAGTCCTTGATCAAGACGGCTGCACGTTTGGCGAAAGTGAGAATTGGGCAGTAGAATAAAACTCTCAGAGATTGGACCAGTACGGAATAACAATAATCAAACCACAGAGAAAAACAAAAACACTAGCATCAATTACACAAACTGGACTCCCAGTACGTCTCTTACCAATAATCTAGGACCAACGGACGAGTTATCCTTGCCTCTTTTTCCGTGCCGAACATTGAGTGTACATGTTTCTGATTTCTACGTCAATTTGTTTCCTTGTCAGCTCAACGATTAACATTGGTAAAGCATGAACTGCGATTGGTTTTGTCGTGAGTCCTCTCTGTCCCGGGTCAATTTACTCCGACAAGTGGTACTACTTCGACTAAGCCACGGATTGACTAGCAGCTTTTCAAGGACATCAAAACCTTGTCGCGAGGTTGAAGGATGCTGAAATGTTTCTATCAACTTCTAATCTATGGGCGGAAGAAGGACATTTCGGTTCGTGCGCAAATGCAACAACGGATGAAGAAAAACCAGGAATAGCGCCATGGCTGTTTATCATTCGATAACTAAATACAGTAAAATTAGCGAGAAGATGGTGTTTATAAAGAGAATATCTTCACATGATTTAGGTGAAACGATGGCAGTGAGAAGAGTCAGATAATTGCCTGATGTAGCTTGCAGGACAACTCTGAGAGGTACGGACCCGTCCTAGAAGCAGGACGACTCATCGATGCTGAAATGACACCGAAGATGAACACATAAACTGAGAATATGAGTTCTATATGGTTCCAGACGCTGGATCTGTTTCTCCTTTTACAGGCTATTTGGGAGACATGGGAAACATCGAACTCATCGGTAATGAAATGTCCTATAACGTTGGCTGGACATACTAGCTAGCAGTCCAGTTATTGAAAATGACCATCTACCGACCCAGGAACCAATTCATCTTGAGGGCCAATTGCAATACCTGATAGAAGAATCTGGCGTTTCGATTGAAACTGCATTCAAAACTATCCCATCTGAGGCGAATAGCTTGCGAACCTACTTCGGGTAAGAATATTCATACTGATTATAGCGATAATTCTGAACCAGCTCGACACCATTAAATAACGGATCACCATGTCATGAGAAATTTCAATTGCGAGATCTTCCTGTCACGTTTTGTTACATAATATACACTAGCTTGCCTCTTGCTTTCATCTGGTGCGAACGGCGCAGTCTCTCATTTTCTGACCTTTCATGTATAATCCTTCGAGTTATGTACCGACTCCTCTTCCAGCTCCAAACTCGCCCGAAATCGAGCAGCTTCTCACGCGACCGACTGTATTAAGCGCTTACCGCCTTTGCTATGAAGAGGAGCAACGACTGAATCTAGCAGGAGAAAATGATAATATCCGAAACATCCGTGTCCTTGGTTGGATGTTTATTTTTGCTACCACACACTCTATGCTAGTTGAACTCGCTTTGGCTGTTACGTCATGCAGCGGGAATTCGGAGAAGTACAGCGACTTGGGGCGGTTCTTTATTGATTTCTGGATCAGACCTTGTGAGTTCTTGGTAAGGTCGGTAATTCTATGTACTGATTGATGTCTTTCAGTTCGTAAATATAAAGGTCGCACACCGCATACTTCTGGGCACGTCTCTAGACCCTCTTTCGCTACCGTTGCCGACGCAGTCAAAAGTAACCTGAAACCCTATCCTGAAGATCACTCATCTGCGAAAAAAAATGTAAACAACATCTGAATCTTGTTTTGAATTGCATCTTAATTGACAACTTTGGACTGTCGATTGTGTTCTAGGCATTGATCCGTGACGGTTTTCGCTGTGTCGTGAGCGGTCGCTACGATGAGCCTTCGGTTGCATCCACAGACGAACTCAAACAACGGGCTGTGAAAGGTGAAATCAGGCTCACAGGAGTTACTCAGTGTGCGCACATAATCTGCTCATCTACCAATCTGGATATCGAGAACAATGAAAAGAAAAAGGTTAGGTGTCTCCTTCCTTTTTTCTTTTTTTTTTTTGACATCAAGGCCATATTGCAGGACTATGCAGCTACGGCTTGGGCAGTTCTCCAGCGCTTCGGGTACACCCAAATCTTCAAAGAACTCAATGGTACAGGCATACATAGGTTGCAGAACGTTTTAACTCTCCACACAGACTATCATGACTTGTTTGACACTCTCCAGCTTTGGCTTGAGCCGAGGGTTAGTCTTATTTAATATTGGAGTCTATAAGTAAACTGAAAACGTTGTAAATGGTCATTTAGGCTGATAATGATTCCTACAGGGTTGGAGGGACAAGGTCGTGGGTACTTCGAGAGCTGCCCACAGACATCCGATTCGAGAACCACTCACCGCTAGTGGGAAATGAGCATGTCTTGAAGCTTCCGTCGAAGGAGTACTTGGCACTTCATGCCGCTTGTGCCAAAGTTGCGAATTTGTCTGGGGCTGCAGACCACTTGGATAGGTTGGATAGGGATCGTGAGTCAGGTACTGTTCTAGCGTACGATGGCAGTTCGATGGATGTCATGAACTACGCCCTTTGGGATGCTTTGGGAAATTTGCCAAGGTCTAGAGTGATCATGGCATGAAACGAATAACGGAATGAACTCGGTTGTGGAAAGCAATATCTTTATCTACAGAAAAGATAGTATGAGGAACTCGGTAATCTCGGTCTCGTTACTGTATCGTAGTTACTCCATTTGGAAGCATCGCTCCTCCTTTTGCCTTGCAAAGATGTCTGGTCAAATATGCTTGTGCATGAATACGCCGTGTTATAAGGGGTTTTTCTCTGTATTATAGTGTAATAAGCTTAAAATTAATATCCATTATATCCTACAAAAGTAGTATCAGAAGATAGCCCTCATCCAGGGCTATCCATTGGTACCTAAGAAGTCCAATATAATTAAGTTTTGAGCTCGCTGTGGACGTCGGGATTTCGTCGGCAGACACGTGATGGTTCGACTTGAAATTCGAGTCAAACTCAGTCAAATATCTCAGTTGAACATTCTGGTCGAATTTGAGTCAAATATTTGAGTCGAATTTGAGTCAAATATTCGAGTCGAATTCCAGTTATAAGGGGTTTTTTAGGGTCAAGCTGGGGTCAACCTTCTTTTTGTGGCTGTGCAGTGGCTTGGGGGCAGACCCTAAAAATAACAGCAGTTATAATAAGGAAATGTTATACAGCCTTTGGGTGTTCATAGTCAGAAAAATGATCGACAATGCTTGATGGAACAGCAAGCCCTTATCGTGCATTAAGGCCATTCAGTTAACATTGACTAGTGCATGTATAAGGAAGTGTCCTTGACTTGAATAGGGGGAGAGCCGAACGCGCTGTGTAGCTGGAAATTTTATCAGTGAACATGCCTTGTTGACATCGAGACAAAGGCACTTACCGAAGCTGGAAGTTGACCTCCTACGGTATCAGTCCAATAAAAAAGAGACCCGGCAATCCCCTCCAATTGCAACCAATCAATACTACTGGAACCAAGCGGCGATGGCATAGAAGCTACCCTGGCACCAACGACGAATGCATCCGGATCGCCTTTGAACGTGAAATCCCACTTGCGACTAAAACCAGTGGGTCAACAACGAAGAAACTTTGCTCGCCAAGGACGTTGGCGTTACGGAATAATGCGAGTTGACGGAGACCAGTGACCGAAGCAGGCAGAGCGCCAAAAGGTGAATGCCTCGATCGCGAGCCCATCAAAAGATCGGGCATCAAAGTTACAAGATACGGTTGAACAATTCAGCGAGAGCGCCGACGTTCACCCTCTCGCTGTCGAACGACTCCGCTGGACGGATAACCACAGAGTGTATGTACCGTATGAGGAACGACTATGCCGTTTTTGCTTTATACAGGTCGAAACACCGGAGCACGCATTACTGGCCTGCAAACACGTACCTCTGGTGGAACTAAGAGATGACTACTTCTCTGCCTTCTACAGCATGTACCCGACTGCTCCCAGCTTTGAGTGCGAGGAGACTGCAATTACTTTCCTCGGTAATTTGCTATCCTGCAAACCGGTATTCCCTCTAACAGCAAAATACATTTTCGATGTCCTCTGCTTATACGAGTCAACACCTCTGTACGTGCCTCCAGCTTATCGACGGTAATGGACACCCTACTGGTATTAGTGAGTAGATACAGTAGATAGGCAAGATGATAGTTAGTATTACTTAGTAGCTCCTGTATCCATGGCGGCCCTTCATCTCGGTGCGAATCTACGTTGGACTATGGGCCATCAGCTCGTTCGTATGGTGACGTTGGGTCCCGGGAACAATGATGTATGCTGCACATCTAGGTGCTTCCCGGAAGCCGGCGTTCAGTTCTTGGACCTTGTCCGGTTAATAAACTCTTCCTTCCTTCCTTCCTGTAATCGATGGTAAAGCGCTGATCGATCACCATGTCTTGTCCGCCCTATACTCATCCGAAACTACTTGGAAAACGATTTCCGATGACTTAGAGCGGTCACAAAACGGAGCGGGAGTCCAAGCTAGTACAAGTTCCAAGTAGCTCATATGCAGTGTTGGCATACGGCTGAACGCGAATATAACCCAGTACTGAATATTGTTTGACCACGATAACGTGTGCAATGGCACTCCAGGGTCTCCCTGCGATGGCATCCGAAGTGAGTAGATTATGTCAAAAGCATCGATAGACTGAATCAGGGGACGAATCCCAAAACTTTGCGTTCATGCCTGAGTCTGATATGTACCAGATAAAGGAGATTTCAGACCTCAAGAAACTCAAGTAATAAGTCGGATAAGTTTAGTTTAAATTCGTTCGTTACATCACCAGTAATACATGTCTACATGAATAAATCACTGGTTCGATAGTTCTTCTATGCGTCCTTGCCCGGCTCTCATCTTGTCACGTATTCCATCCCGTTCAGCCCTGTATCGGTCGCGACGTCTTTCGGCGACTTGAAGATCCTTCTTCAACTTCACCATTTCCTTGTCCTTGCTCTCTAAAGACTGCTTCAGCTGGTCCATTGCGGTGGTCTGCGTTTCGACTTGCATCCTCAAAGTGCCCAGTTCATCCGTCTGAGGTTCGGCTTGCTCCATCAAAGCCTTCTCCTTCTCCGCCTGATTCAACTTCTCCTCCAACCGTGCGACCTCTGCTGCGTGTTGACTTCTCGTGGTCACCAACTCGGATTTGTACTTTTTCCCGCTTGCCTAGCCATTTCTTTGACGCTTTGCACCTCCTTCAAAAGATCTTTCTCTCTCTGCTCTGCATCCGAAATTAACCCTTTGTACTCTCCTACGAGTCGTTCATTCATCGCGAAGCTTTCCTTCTGGAGGGAGAGTTCCTTCTGCAAACGACTGTACTCTTCTTTCATCGCCTTCAACGTTCCAATCTCCCTATCCTTCGTTTCCAATTGCGCCTTTGCATCAGCGAGTTTCCGTTTCAACGAAGAGATGATCTTGACGAGATTTTTCTCTTGCTGGTAGTCGACAGCAGCACGTTGTTGCGACGAACAGACAGAAGACGATTGGGATTTGTGCTCTTGCTCAGGGCGACCAACTCGGGACTGGAAATCGTTGATCACGTCGTCTTGGGATCGCATTTTCTCGTTGGCATCTCGGAGGTTGGCTTCCAATTCTCGGGTACGCGTGTCCTTGTCCTTGAGCTCCAAGCCGAGCTTCTCCAGGTCATCCCTAGCATTCACAATCTCCAACTTGAGGACCTCCTTCTCATCAACCAATTCGTCTGCCAGCCAATCTTTTGCCAACAACTCCTTCTCTCCCTCCTCCACCTTCTCCTTCAAGTCTCCCATCTGCGTCTTCGCATCCTGCAACTCGGACCGAAGCGTCATCAGCTCTCTTTCCTTCGCCTCGAATACCTCCGACTTGAGCTTCGCCTTCAACTCCCCGAGATCCATGCTAAAGTTCTCCAAGTCGTCCTTGAGACACTTCACCGCTCGACCTTGCTCCTTGATACACTTTTCTTGTGTGCGAAGATCGGCGAGGTAGTTCTTCTCCATCGCCTCCTTCTCCTCCTTGACCTCTCTCAGCAACAACTCGAGCTTCTTGATCTCGTTCTCCCTTTGAATGCACAACTCGAGCGCATTGTCGAGACGAACTCCAATCGCCGCCAACTCTTCTTTCAACAACTCCTTGTCGCCCTTTTCTTCCTCAAAGCCCGCCTCTGCATCCTTCACCCGATCATCCACGAACTTGAAGTCGCGTCGGAACCTTGTAAGACAATCCTTTGCATCCCTCAACTCCTTCTGTAGCTTTATCTTTTCCTCCATCAGCTCGTCCGCCAACCCATCCTTCGCCAAAAGCTCCTTTTCCCACTCCTCTGCCTTTTCTTTCATCTCCGCCTTCATGTACTTCAATTCAGTTTTGACACCATCCAATTCCCTCTGCCTAGTCTCGATAACTTTACTGCAAGACTCCAACTCGGAGAACAGGCGGGCCTTTTCCTCGTTCGTAGACCCGAGTATCGTCTGCAAATGATCCGTTCCAATTCCCTTTGTCACAGCACAAAGCTTCTCCCGAACCTCGTCCAACTCGGCCTCTAGCCCCTCCTTCTGCTCTCTCAGCACCTTGAGCTGTTCGTTCTTCTCCTGCACCTCTTCCTCGGCGGCTTCGATTCGTTCCTCGTGTGTCAACTCTCGTAGGCCGGATTTGGGTGCTTCGGCTTTGGAGGCTCCATCTCGGTCTTGGTCTCGTTTTTGGTCTGTTCCGGGAGTAGATTCATGGACATTATACGGGAAAGATTTGAGGTCTGAGGAACAAAGATGAATGTGAGCATCTGAACCTTCAATCGCGTATGAACCTAAAAGAGAAAGACGTACCAGGAGTAAAAGCGAAATCCAGCGATTCAGGATCCACGACAAAGGGAGACGAGAGAAGCTCTTTGAAATTGCAAGAGTCAATGACGAAATGTCGATCGGGAATAATGTCGTGTGGGATATCGGCTTTGGGGAGTTTGGACTCGTTATCAGATGGGGAGGGCTCTAGAAGATCTTGGTTCGCAGCGGAGAACGGAGTAGTTGGACGATTCAACTTGAACAAGAAAGTCTCTGGGTATTCATGGGACTCGGTAGCAGAGGTCTGGCCGATTTCAGGAGAGGGAGGAACTTTAGTTTCATTGAAGATTGGTTCCTAAATGAGCACGTTCATTAGATAAATGCTTCACGACTTGACCTAATCTGAAAACGCACCACTGGACCTTCAATGTTCGGAACCGACGCAGGCACACTTTCGTCTTTGACTTTCATAACGGCAGCAGGATCGTCCAAAGACGTATCCTCGACAGATTCGGATTGTTCAGAGTGGGTGGACGAGTCGGGCTGAACGAGACCAGCTTGAGACCCAAGAGTAAGAGGAGCAGCCAAAGATTTGTCTGACGTCTGGGAAACTGCCTCTGGTTTGATAACAGGGGAAGCAGGAGAGAACGGAGACGACTGTAAAACCAAGTGTTAGTTAGATTCAAACGAGAGAGACATTGCATACCGGACAGTACCCAGGTTCGTCATCACTCGTTTCTCCAAAGGCAACACCGCAATCTTGGTAGCTTGACGTCGACTCAGACAAAACAGACTCGCGGTCAGATTCGGACTCGGACTCTGAAGAAACTTCAAACTCGCTGAGAGTGATGTTTCTTTTGACGTTTGGACGTTCCTGGGACAGTGATGATTGGTAAAGACCAAAAGATATTGGATGAAAAGGAAGGCGTACCTCGTTGGCATTCAAAGATTCGACAGTAGACAACGCAGGCGAAGTCTCCGAGTACGAGTCATGAACCACGTCGTGAATGCCACTGCCGGCGTCGACAGAAGCATTCTCCGCGATGTCGTGGGTAGCAGAGTTTGGGAAGGAAGTGCTAGACTTGTCGCCAGTACTTTGGACGTTGCCCATATTCAAATTGTTGTGTTTCTGAAACGGGTGGTTCTAGGTGGGAGTGGCAAGATAGATAGATTAGGAAGAACAAGTCCGACACTAAAGAGCTTTTATACCCATCCTGGGAGCAGCGCTTGAGCTTGTGGTCACCAGGGTGGCATAAAGGATGAGACAAACAGACGCTCGAGTCAAGACGAACAATGTACATTTTTTGATTTACGCGGGTGGTCCAAAACATTGACTCGGGCTGTTCAGGATGCTGTATACGCTGTATTAGGCACCAAAAGTCGACATTTTGTGGTTTTGGACAACAGTCAAGGCAGAACACCGAGTGCTCAAACGCTCAAGCTCAGGGTCGTCTGTGTTCGGAGTTTTAAAAATTCTTTCTCATCTTCTGTCTCTCGTGGATTTTACTTTAGTATGTACGGTGAGCTGTTTCAGATGAATAGGTTTCTCTTTCAAGTTGGCCCCGTCCATAGAACTGGAAATTCTGGCTTGCGAACCGATCGTCTATTTCTCGGCCTTTTCAAGTCCATTCTGAACCATGCTAGATCCATGTGCTAAATTACTGGACATCCTCCGGTTTGAAAACTCTGCGTTCATGACAATGCCGAGATGTGTTTTCTCGAGATGTCATATGAAGCCTTTCCTAACCTTGACCTCCGACCAAAGTGGTGGGAGAGCTCATTGAGGTATGTGTTCAAGTTCTTTCCATTTGACGGACAAGCTCGAGAACCAACTTCAATCAGGATCGTTCTTTAAGTCTCTGTTCTGCAAAACTATCATTTCTCACACTGATAATCGATCGCTTCGATGTAGGTCATAGGCCTACCTACAATTGCAGTTGCGATATTGCCATCGTAGACAACCGTGAATTGTCGGTATATACAAACGGTAGAGTCTCTTTTGCACGGCATTTCTGCCTCTTCCAATCGCAGCAACTTTGTGAGTCTTTCGCTGCATTTTACGTGTTCAACCTGAAATCATCACATTCAGTTACCGAATCCAAGGGCTGCTGCTTACTACGACTCTCAGGCTCGTAGGCTCTACGATATCTCTCTTTCTCTTAGCACCCGATACACCGCATCTCCGCATCCTCTTGTTAGCTTCAATCCACCTGATAGAGAGTAAACCACGCCATCTCTCTTGGGATATGATGGCATCGCATGCTACGATTCTCGAGAAATCCACTCAACGACTCGAATCCTCTAGAAGCACTCTCGAGAAACCAGCAGTACAACACGAGCTCGATAAGCCACGTAATAAGGAGCAAGCGTTCCTCCGCACATGCTAATACTTCTCTTCAACTGACCTCGAGGTAGTACTACTTAGTGATATTAATTGTGACCGGAGAAGAGTCTGCAGTGCATCAAACCTTGTGTAGATAGCTATACATGCACCGAAAACAGTTCACGCTACCTCATTGAATGATTCTAAGTTCTTTAAGAGCGCCAAACACCCCGTGTCAGGTTGCTGTTATCTATGTCATACGATGTCTGCGTAGTGTGCCAGGCCCCCCGCCTGTTCCCTATCGAGGTTTTTTAGGGTTATTAATGCTTTGTCGGGTCAGGCTGGGGTCAAATTTTTGCCTTTGGGATGGGTGGTTGGGGTGATGATTTTGGAGGCTGGGGTGAGGCTGGGGTGATGATTTTGGAGGCTGGGGTGAGGCTGGGGTGATGATTGTGGAGGCTGGGGTGATGCCTGTACAGCTGAAATAGGCTGGGTGACTGGTTAGCACATTTTTTGGCTTCTTGGAAGCCTTTGGTTTGAGGTGCTCAAACTGTGGGAAGACTATGCAGTGGTTTGGGCTCAGCCATTTCCAGGGCTTCCAAGAAGCCTTTGGTTTGAGCTGCTCAAAATGTGTGAAGACTATGCAGTAGTTTGAGCTCAGCCATTTCCAGGGCTTCTTGGAAGCCTTTGGTTTGAGGTGCTCAAAATGTGGGAAGACTGTGCAGTGGTTTGGGCTCAGCCATTTCCAGGGCTTCTTGGAAGCCTTTGGTTTGAGGTGCTCAAACTGTGGGAAGACTGTGCAGTGGTTTGAGCTCAGCCATTCCAAGGGCTTCCAAGAAGCCTTTGGTTTGAGCTGCTCAAAATGTGGGAAGACTGCAGTGGTTTGAGCTCAGCCATTCCAAGGGCTTCCAAGAAGCCTTTGGTTTGAGCTGCTCAAAATGTGAAAGACAGTGCATTTGAGCTCAGCCATTCCAAGGGCTTCCAAGAAGCCTTTGGTTTGAGCTGCTCAAAATGTGGGAAGACTGCAGTGGTTTGAGCTCAGCCATTCCAAGGGCTTCCAAGAAGCCTTTGGTTTGAGCTGCTCAAAATGTGGGAAGACTGTGCAGTAGTTTGGGCTCAGCCATTCCAAGGGCTTCTTGGAAGCCTTTGGTTTGAGCTGCTCAAAATGTGGAAAGACTGTGCAGTAGTTTGAGCTTAGCCATTCCAAGGGCTTCCAAGAAGCCTTTGGTTTGAGCTGCTCAAAATGTGGGAAGACTGTGCAGTAGTTTGCATTCAAGGGCTTCAAGAAGCTTTGGTTTGAGCTGCTCAATGTGGGAAGACTGTGCAGTAGTTTGGGCTCAGCCATTCCAAGGGCTTCTTGGAAGCCTTTGGTTTGAGCTGCTCAAAATGTGGAAAGACTGTGCAGTAGTTTGAGCTTAGCCATTCCAAGGGCTTCCAAGAAGCCTTTGGTTTGAGCTGCTCAAAATGTGGGAAGACTGCAGTGGTTTGAGCTCAGCCATTCCAAGGGCTTCCAAGAAGCCTTTGGTTTGAGCTGCTCAAAATGTGGGAAGACTGTGCAGTGGTTTGGGCTCAGCCATTTCCAGGGCTTCTTGGAAGCCTTTGGTTTGAGCTGCTCAAAATGTGGAAAGACTGTGCAGTAGTTTGGGCTCAGCCATTTCCAGGGCTTCTTGGAAGCCTTTGGTTTGAGCTGCTCAAAATGTGGAAAGACTGTGCAGTAGTTTGAGCTTAGCCATTCCAAGGGCTTCCAAGAAGCCTTTGGTTTGAGCTGCTCAAAATGTGGGAAAACTCTGCAGTAGTTTGGGCTCAGCCATTTCCAGGGCTTCCAAGAAGCCTTTGGTCTGAGGTGCTCAAACTGTGGGAAGACCATATTTGGGCCCAGCCATTTCCAGGGCTTCTTGGAAGCCTTTGGTTTGAGGTGCTGGGGATACCATTCATCAAACTGTTACTGGTCAATCTGTGGGAAGACTTTATTTGGCTGGAATAAGTTGGGCTCAGCCATCTCCAGGGCTTCTTGGAAGCCTTTGGATTGAGGTGCTGGAAATACCATTGCTATTAATGCTTTGCAAGGCCAGGCTGGATCAGCCATTTTATTGTCTTCTTGGAAGCCGTTTGATTGTTTGATAAAAGTGTGAGAAAGTTGTGAATACTTGAAAGCAAGAGTATGGCATCTTGGATGCCTCTTGAGTTGACTGATTTACAAATGTGTGCATTTTACAGGTACGTATAAACAACAATGTCGTCCAAGACGCCCAGTAATTGATTGACAGAAGTGTGGGAAATGTATTTGTACTCAATGAAAAAAAATGGCCTCCAAGACGCCCGGTGATTGACTGACAGAAGTGTGGGAAAGTTTTTTGTACTCAATGAAAAAAATGGCCTCTAAGACGCCCATGTTTTGACTTGCTAACTTGCAACAAATATATTATGTTATAGGTTAGGTCAAGGACAGCAAATCAAATCAAAGGCGTCCAAGACGCCCATGGTTTGACTTGCTAACTTGTGAGAAATATATTATGTTGTATGACAAGGACAGCAAGTCAAATCAAAGGCGTCCAAGACGCCCATGGTTTGACTTGCCAACATGCAACTTATATATTATGTTATATTATGTTATACAGAAAGGACAGCAAGTCAAATCAAAGGCGTCCAAGACGCCCATGGTTTGACATGCCAACTTGCAACAAATATATTATGTTATACTACAAGAATAGCATATCAAATCAAAGGCGTCCAAGACGCCCATGGTTTGACTTGCTAACTTGCAACAAATATATTATCTTATATGACAAGGACAGCAAGTCAAATCAAAGGCGTCCAAGACGCCCATGGTTTGACTTGCTAACTTGTGGGAAATATATTATGTCATACAACAAGGACAGCAAGTCAAATCAAAGGCGTCCAAGACGCCCATGGTTTGACTTGCTAACTTGTGGGAAATATATTATGTCATACGACAAGGACAGCAAGTCAAATCAAAGGCGTCCAAGACGCCCATGGTTTGACTTGCTAACTTGTGGGAAATATATATGTCTACGACAAGGACAGCAAGTCAAATCAAAGGCGTCCAAGACGCCCATGGTTTGACTTGCTAACTTGTGGGAAATATATTATGTCATACGACAAGAACAGCAAGTCAAATCAAAGGCGTCCAAGACGCCCATGGTTTGACGTGCCAACTTGCAACAAATATATTATGTTATACTACAAGAATAGCAAGTCAAATCAAAGGCGTCCAAGACGCCCATGGTTTGACTTTGCAACAAATAATGTATTTCCACAAATGTACCATTGCAGCAAGTCAAATCAAGAACCTCCAAGACGCTCATGATTTAACCAATCAAAAAATATTGTAGCAAGTCAAATTAGAAGCATCTAAGACGACTGTGATTTAACTAACTAAACTAACTAACTAACTACAAATATATTCAATCAATATAGACATGCAAGGTAGAAGTTTCAAAATAAAAAGCAGCAGAACATTTCTAAAAGTGAATATAGCAAGAGAAGCAATTATACTTCATCAATTGCAATCACTGGAGGAGACTGAACAGATAGCCCGAGAGAAGCAATTATACTTCATCAACCGGATTCACTGCCAGCACAACCTCCACAAGCATTAAAACATTGCTGCAATTTATCACCCGGTACATTCACCAGGGTGTCCCTCGTCATGAAAGATTACCTGGTAAGTTCACCAAAGTAATCGATAGTAACAGAAAGGCCCCGAAACACCATATGCTGATTGGACCAATGGAAAGAGGGCATAAATAAACCCCAGAAACAACTCCCGCGTTTTCCAAAACGGTCCCGGAACAAGGATACTGCGAAGTTTTGATTTTTTTCGGAGATCAAAGTACAAAGCGACATGGAGAACGCGAATCGCAACCGATTTGCGTCGTGTTTGGCTCAGTGCAAACGCATGGGTCAGGGCGTGTTGTACCTATGCTTCGGAGCATAGAGAGCCATCGGAAAATGTGGGAGATTTGTGTTCGGGAGGTTACTAGGGATGAAAGGAGTATAGAAAAAAAACCGCTATTCTAAACATCATGAAACATTGGAATAAGCACAAACACACTGAAAAGAGGGTTATGGACGCACCTGGGCTGATTCCATCCACAGCAACTCTTACTACATCTCAACATAGTTACCACCATGCCCGCATAATGATCTGTTCCAAACTAGTTCTCCGCTCGTCCCGCCGTGTGTACCAGTCGAAAGAGGGCCTAAGGTAACACCAGAAACGACCCCCGCGTTGTCCAAAACGGTCCGGGAATGAGGGTGCTACGAGTCTTTTGTTTTTGAGGAGAAGAAGGAAGAAATAGACGTAGAGAACGCGAAACGCGGCCGATTTGCGTCGTGTTGGGCTCGTTGTGTTCGCATGGGTCGGGAGGGTTTGTGGGCACAGTTTGGGGCAAGGAAATCGGGCAAAAATTGACGGAGTTATAAGTTGGGGGGGGAGGAAGGGAGAGAAATGGTCCTAGTAAAAGAACCATCCATCCAATGGCCATGAAAGTTTGTAGTAAGTGAAAACAGATAGAAAGGAGGGTAATGGACGCACCTGGGGCCATTTCATCCGCGGCAACACTTGGGACACATATATATATGTACCATCAGGCCAACATGGCCATATCTCCTGAACGCGCAACGCGTTCGCCATGCGTCCATCACCAATCGAAAGAGGACCTAATCTAACCCCAGAAACGACTCCAAGATGATCCAGAACGGTCCAGGAACAAGCTTGTTACGAAGACTTTGATTTTTGAAGTTGTTGAAGAAAGGCATCCTTGTATGCCGGAAAGTTGAAGTTTTGAACGTAAACGGGTTGCAGAATCGAATTCCCAGCTATCAGAAACCTAGGAGACGAGTCCTAGAGCTTCTAAATGCAAGGGGAACAAGGGGAGATGTCGTTGGGATGAGGGGAATAGACAAGTTAGAACGGTTACTTAAGATTGCCATTTTTGCCGCGGATTGGCACAGCCGCGGCTTTTTTGGCTCTTGCTATTTTGCCGCGGATTTTTGCACTTGCTATTTTTGCCGCGGATTTTTGTACTCAAGTCCGGGTTCCGGGTCAGAGTCCGCGCAGTTTAACACCTAGATACGATTTACTTGTTTCGTGAGAAACCTATTTTGTAGAACTGTTTATATTAATACTGGGAGAAATACTTACTTTTACAAGTAGCTCTAGAAATATGTTTTGTAGTACTAATCTTTGTCTTCAATATGGGCTATAAAACATCAAATTCCGTGCTGTCATTGCTGAGATATTTGCAATTTATGCACATTTCGGACATAAATTTGCCTATATCTCTTTAACGAGGGATTCTGATTGAAAACCGACTTCAGATTCGGATTCGTCGACCTCGAAAACATATACCTACATTTTTCGATCATCGAAATCGGACAATTTTTCGGTTTTTTCTATATCTTGAGTCCTATACTTCCCGATTTGGGCAAGTATATTTTGGGGATATCTTGCGCGCTATCCCGAATTTGACGAAAATTGTTGTGCGCTCATCGTCAGCAACGTCTAGCGCACCTCCCGGACACAGCCTGTAGGCGTGGGAAAGTATATCCTAAAAGGTCGTACTACTACCAAAAGTTACAAGTCGGATTTCTATTACCGGTTACTCAAATAGGAAGTAATAAGCCTTGCTTCCTACTCTCATCCGGACGACAATTCCCCTCCTTCCCCTTGACCTTAGAACCTGTAGGAGTGGTTTCCTAGGTTTCTGAGGTCTGGGAATTCGATTCTGACGCTCCCTTGGTCTCAAAACTTCAAGTTTCCGGCATACAAGCATGCCTGTCCTCAAGAATGGCAAAAACAAAAAACTTCGTAGCAACTTCGTTTCTGGGCCATTTTAGATGATCTTGGAGTCGTTTCTGGGGTTAATTGAGGCCCTCTTTCGATTGGTAACGGACGCACGACGAACGGACCGCGCGTTTTCGAGTTATTGCTATGTGGGTCTAGTGGTACCTGTCAACATGGGTACCAAGTGTTGCCACGGATAGATTGGCCTGAGGTACGTCCATTACTTCGTTTATAATGTACTTTGACTGATTGTAGAGTCTTATGGCGATTGGATCACCCGTTTTTTTTCTAGACCCATTTTTATCCCTTCCCCCTCCCCCAAGCCATAACTCCGTCATTTTTCGACGGATTTCCACGTTCCCAAGTATGTTCACAGCACCTCCCGAGAGATGCGTTCAAAACGAGCCCCCAACGACGGAATTCGGACGAGTTTTACACCCTCTACAACACTTTGTTCCTCTGCACCTCAAAAATCAACAACTCGTAGCTCCCTCGTTCCTGGGGTTACTGCTTCCTTCGAGGTATTTTGGGTTGAAAGATAGCTGGGGTTTTTGGATCGGGGGCAGGTAGTTTTTGGATTGGGATGGGCAGGTATGGTTTGGGATGATGGACAGGGTATTTTGGGGATTGGGATGGCAGGGTATTTTGGGGATTGGATTGGGGATGGACAGGGTATTTTTGGGATTGGGATGGCAGGGATTTTGGAGATTGTGGTTAGTAGGGTATTTGAGGGCAGGCTGTCTGTGCATACTGGTGGTACATTGTCTTGGAAGATGTAGAGTGAGAGGTGTAGACCAGAGGAGTGTGGGAAAAAAAGTCGGACTGCAGACATGCACACTGCATGTGCATCTTCCTGGAGGATGCAGAGAGACAGGTGTAGACTGGAGTGTGGGAAAAAAACTCGGACTGCAGACAGTGGACACACTGCATGTGCATCCTCTTGGAAGATGCAGAGTGGGAGGTGCACACACTGCATGTGCATCTTCCTGGAGGATGCAGAGTGGAGAGATGCACACACTGCATATACATCTTCCTGGAAGATGCAGAGTACAGAGGTGTACACTGCAAGACTGTGAGAAAAAAAGTCGGAGTACAGAGTGCACTCTGCATGTGTATCTTCCTGGAAGATGCAGAGGAGAGGTGCACACATTGCATGTACATCCTCCTGGAAGATGCAGAGTGGAGAGATGCACACACTGCATGTACATCTTCCTGGAAGATGCAGAGTGGAGAGGTGTACACTGCAGGAGTGTGGGAAAAAAACTCGGACTGCAGACAGTGGACACACTGCATGTGCATCCTCCTGGAAGATGCAAAGTGAGAGGTGCACACACTGCATGCACATCTTCCTGGAAGATGCAGAGTGAAGAGGTGCACACACTGCCTGTACATCTTCCTGGAAGATGCAGAGTGGAGAGGTGTATACTGGAGGAGTGTGGGAAAAAAAGTCGGAGTACAGAGTGCACACACTGCATGTGCATCCTCCTGGAAGATGCAAAGTGAGATGTGCACACTGCATGCACATCCTCCTGGAAGATATAGAGTGAGGTGCACACTGCATATGCATCTTCTAGGAAGATGTAGATTGAGAGGTGCACACTGTGGGAAAAAAACTCGGAGTGCACACTGCATATGCATCTTCCAGGAAGAGGCAGATTGTGAGATGCACACTGTAGTAGTGTGGGAAAAAAAGTCGGACTACATATGTGTACACTGTATGTATCGTCTAGGACAATATGGATGGTAGGCATACTGTGGGAAAAAACTTCGGACTACATACACTATATGTGTATCTTCTAAGAAGATAGGGACAAATACTGATTTTCAGAAGTAGCTCTATAAACATTATTTGTAGTACTAAATTGTGTCTTCAATATGAGCCATAAACCATCAAATTCTGTCAAGTCATTGTTGAGATATTTGTGATTTACTCACTTTTCGGACACAAATTTGCTTATATCTCTCTAACGGTTGGTTCTGATTAAAAACCGAGTTCATATTCGGATTCCTCGACCTCGAAAACATATATCTACATTTTTCGATCGTCGAAATCGGACAAATTTTGATCTTATGAGTCCTATATGTCCGGATTTGGGCAAGTTTACTTTAATCATATCTTGTTCAGTACGCCGTATAACAACAAAATTGTTGTACGGTCATCATCAGTAACGTCTCGCGCACCTCCCCTAACACAGGTTATATTGGGAAAATACTGTTCACCTGAGGGCGCATCGTCTAGGACGCTCTGCAATGACTGGCATACCGTGGGAAAAAATTTCCGTCAAATGCAGATGCTCTTGGACGCTCTGCAATGACATGGGAATATTTTTTTCACTTGAGGCTGCATCGTCTAGGACGCGGTGCAATGACTGGCATACCGTGAGAAAAAATTTCTGTCAAATGCGGATGCTCTTGGACGCGCTGCAATGACTGGTATACCTGGAGGCCGCATCGTCTAGGACGCTGTACAATGCCTTGCATACTGTGAGAAAAATTTCCGTCAATTGCAGTAAGAAAGCTGTAGAGGTGCCTGGGGTCTCACTTCCACATTTGGTAGTTACAATTCCACTGGCTGGGTATCGTCCGAGATGACACGATTTACTTGTTCTCTCGTGAGAAAACTTTTTCATAAGTACTCGCATGCTTGTGTTGAGCGTCTAGGACGCTCAGCAGTTGTCTGACATCCCGTGAGAACATTTATCTCACCATTCGGACAATTGCCTGAGCGTCCAAGACGCTCATCATTTGTGAGAGTCCGTGAGAATTTTATGTGGTAGAACTCTTTATATTAATACTGAGAGAAATACGTACTTTTAGAACTAGCTCTAGAAATGTGATTTGTAGTACTAATCTGTGCCTTCAATATGAGCTATGAAACATCAAATTCCGTGAAGTCATTGCTGAGATATTTGCAATTTATGCACATTTCGGACATAAATTTGCCTATATCTCTTTAACGAGGGATTCTGATTGAAAACCGACTTCATATTCGGATTCGTCGACCTCGAAAACATATATGTACACTTTTGGATCATCGAAATCAGACAATTTTTCGGTTTTTTCTATATCTTGAGTCCTATACTTCCCGATTTGGGCAAGTATATTTTGGGGATATCTTGCGCGCTGTCATATCGTCCGAGAGGCTACGGAATGCGAAGACTGTTGTGAGAAAAATTTTGATGTGAATAAATGTATTGTCCAGGACGCTGGAATATTTGATGGCCATTGTGAGGGTTACTGGTTCTTTCGAGGGTATTTTGGGGTTGAAAGATAGCTGGGGTATTTTGGAGATTGGATGGGCAGGGTTTTGAGATTGGGTTGGGCAGGGTATTTTGGGGATTGGGATGGCAGGGTATTTTGGAGATTGGGATGGGCAGGGTATTTTGGAGATTGGGATGGGCAGGGTATTTTGGGGATTGGGATGGACAGGGTATTTTGGTTAGTAGGGTATTTGAGGGCAGGCTCTCTGTGCATACTGGTGGTACATTGTCTTGGAAGATGTAGAGTGAGAGGTGTAGACCAGAGGAGTGTGGGAAAAAAAGTCGGACTGCAGACATGCAGACTGCATGTGCATCTTCCTGGAGGATGCAGAGAGACAGGTGTAGACTGGAGTGTGGGAAAAAAACTCGGACTGCAGACAGTGGACACACTGCATGTGCATCCTCTTGGAAGATGCAGAGTGGAGAGATGCACACAATGCATATACATCTTCCTGGAAGATGCAGAGTGGAGAGGTGTACACTGCAGAAGTGTGGGAAAAAAAGTCGGAGTACAGAGTGCACTCTGCAGGTGTATCTTCCTGGAAGATGCAGAAGAGAGGTGCACACACTGCATATACATCCTCCTGGAAGATGCAGAGTGGAGAGGTGCACACACTGCATATACATCTTCCTGGAAGATGCAGAGTGGAGAGGTGTGCACTGCATGAGTGTGAGAAAAAAAGTCGGAGTACAGAGTGCACACACTGCATGTGCATCCTCCTGGAAGATGCAAAGTGAGAGGTGCACACACTGCATGCACATCTTCCTGGAAGATGCAGTGTGAAGAGATGCACACACTGCATGTACATCTTCCTGGAAGATGCAGAGTGGAGAGCTGCACACTGCAGGAGTGTGGGAAAAAAAGTCGGAGTACTGAGTGCACACACTGCATGTGCATCCTCTTGGAAGATGCAAAGTGAGAGGTGCATACACTGCATGCACATGGTTAGGGTTAGGGTTAGGGTTAGGGTTAGGGTTAAATCTTGAAACACGTCGAGAAAAAAGATCGCAGCGAGGGCTCCTTTCCATCATGATTGAGGTATAAGAGAAATTATACGCTGATTCCAGAAGCCGCATGGGTGCTCCTCGAGTGAGATGATGGAAAGGGTGTATGACAGAAAGCATCTGAAAGTTAGCTTAGAATGATAGAAGCGAAAAGCGGCACCCGTAATCTTGTATTTACACTTGTTTACCGAAGCTATCCAAGTTTTCGTCAACGACGACGACGACGATGAGCAGCGTTCCTCTGCTGCTCGAGTCATTCCCCGCCCCACCGACGTTCATTCCTTCAACTCCCACTTTTTCTCATCACCAGCTACCACATGCCATTTCCCCCTCGAGTTCCAGTTCAAATTCCGGTCATTCTACTACAAACCCACCGCCTTCGAGACCACCCTCTGACCCCCTTCCACCAGTACCTAGAAAGTCAAGGGGGAGTGATGCATCGACCGGTGGTTCATCGCTTTTTCCCCAGCAAAGGAATTCGAGAGTCAGTGCCGGGTCGAGGTATAGTTCCTACAGTGTAGGTTCTACAAGACCAGACTCTGTGATGAGTACTGCTAGTGCGAGGAGTAATGGAAGAAGCTACGATAGTCATGGGTATGGGCTAGGGCTGGATAGGTTTTCAGAAGAGGATGCATATGGGGGTATACACAACGAGCACGATGAAGAGGAACCGGAGGTCCAGCTTACCAGGATGCGGCTTTCCATTTCACCAATGCCCCCCTCACCAGAGCCAGGTGCTTCTGCCCCGCCTTCGTCGTTTCATTTCAAGGACAGGAACAAGAGTGGTAGCATTAACAGTACCAAAGGGGAACAGTTACTATCTGCGGTATCTATGAACGACCTCCCTCCCTCCTCTGACGTTGACGACGATTACGATGTGCCTACCACTACCCAGCGTAACAGCAGAGACTCGCTGGCTTCGGTCTCTACTGCTTCTTCCATTGTCATCCTCCAGTCCTCTCTGAAACGGAAAAAGCCTAAACGTATCTCTATAGGACAGGTCCACCATTCTTCCGTCTATGAAGCAGTTTCTTCACCTGTCACTTCACCTGTTTCCCTTTCCCACTCCAATTCGTCCAATTCCCTCGTCTCACCAAGACCCCCAGAATCCCCGTTCCTAACTTCACCACCACATAGCGCCTTTCTGTTAACTCGGACGCCGCCGACGCCGTTGACGCCTGCTTTCGCCGAGGGCGTCAATGAAAACCTAGCGCCGGGCCCCAACGGATACGGAGATTCGTTATCCCCGGGTCATTCTCCTCTTCAAATATCACCGACCCCGTCTTCGTATCACACCGCCGCAGAGGATGACGACGACGAGGAACCAGGGCGTCGATTGCCTAATCCCCATCCTCCTACCGAGCCCGACACCCAAACCCAAACCGAGCAGCCCCCTTCAATACCAGTAGACCCACACGCGTTCCATCGTGAACTCCGGTCTGCACGCTCGAGGAGTCGAGGGCATAGGGAGAGGTTGGGTATGGCACCCGGTGTCGACACGCCGCCAGTGCCTAGTACACCGAATAGAGCTTCACCGGACAGAGAGGAACCCGAAGCGCCTGTTGTAAAGTCGCAACCCGTTTCCACTCCACCGAAAGCCAAAAAGGCACGCTCTCGGTCACCGGATATAAAGGCATTGCTTATCGAGACCAGAACAAAGTCTCGATCTCAATCGAGAGGTGTCAGAAGTCGGGCTAGTAGTGCTAGCGCTAGACATAGTGGTGGAACGAATACACCTCGTAGGAGGTCAGTAAAAAGGCGAGACAGTGAGGGCCCCCCTTCGAGTTTTTCTTTCGCCGGAGAGGATGGAGGGAGGAGACGAGCCAGCGATGGCACTGCTTCCGTATCTTCAATGTCAAGAGGGCGGAAGACGTCTACGAGAAAGCTGGACAATGCGTATTCTCGTACTTGGGAGGAGGAGGAAGCTGAGGAGAGGAGAATAAGTAGGCTAGAGAAGGAGTTGGATGGCGAGGGAAGTGATAGTGATTCAGGCCGAGAGTCGAAGCGGAAAAGAGGGACAGGGAAGGGCTTTGGGTACGACAGAGTTGAAAATATCCGGGACAGCGTGGAGGACATATTTGGTGAATATCTCGAGGAGAATGAGAGTCCCGAGAGGATGAGAAGAAGTTGGGAAGAGTTCCAGGTAGAGGACGAGGCAGAAGGGGATAGTGACTCAAGTCTGGACTTGCATACGCCGTTACCGTGAGTTATCATTTTCTTTGTTTCATTTCCCTTTTCTTCTTTGCCTCCCTCTTGTTTTCTTCCTTTTTGGGAGGCTATGTTGTATCCTGTGGGATAACAGCATGAGGATAAACTTCTAGATCTCGTGTATACCTCGAGTCAGTTGGTGTCCTTCAGCTCTTGGTCGGCGTTGGTCCTTTGTGCCTACTGCCGGATGAGTTGGATTGGATGGCATCCTTCACGGCGCCGCTAGCGATTTCTGTTGTTAGTTAGGTGAAGGTTCCAGTTCTCGACGCCGGGATGCATGTAGTATGACATGGCATGCAGTTGTTATGCTTGCTTTGTGTGAGACGTGGCGAGCAAAAGGTTTCCAGACCAACTGTATGATGTCTTGATCTGATGGTGATGATGATGTTTGCCTAGGCTGGGATTATGCATTTCTCCGCGTACTCTTGCTCTTGCTTCTTTCGTGTCTACGTCTTGCCGCTCTTTTTCAGTCCGACTTCCAGCCGTTTTTTCCCCATCTTCCGTCCGTTTCCGTTCCCCTTTTCCATTCCATCATAACATACATCATTCGACCTCTCCTTTCTCCTGCGCAGCCTTTTGTTTCATTCGTTCCCCCTGTCTTACTCAAACTCCATCTTTCTCTTCAAATCTCCAACGGAACGATGCTAACTGGTATAAAATCATAGACATCTCATGCTCCGACAAGGTCTTCTCTCTCCACACTCGAAACTCCTCCCACGGTCTACACTCTCGGCGTCGGCTTCTATGGAGAGTTTTGCTTCGCTGGCTACTTGCAATGGCGGTTCTGGTGAAGGGGGGGATGGTAGACCAGGCAGTGTAGCTAGTATGGCTAGTCGTGGTGAGTTTTGTCTTTGTTTTGTGTCTTCTTTGGCGTATCTTGTTTTCTTTTCTTTTCTTTGATTTTCTTTACGTGTTTTGTCTTTCGTCTTGCGCGTGTCCTACTTCGTTCTTTGCCTTGGGTGGTTTGGGTTTAGGTTTGACTTTTGGGTATTCATACGGTGATGCATGCATGATGCATCGTGGACCTATGTCCCTTGATCCCTGTCAGTGCGTCGTGTTTGAGCCTAGTAAAATACTCGGCGCCGACTTGACTTGGAATGGAACGTGGCTGCTATATCCGTTGGGTCATTGGTTGGTTGGGATTTCGAATTTGGCGTCGAGGCCAGATGTAACCTGATGGACGTACGGCATTATTGCGCAGTAGGGTGTTTTACTGCTGTTTTGGCTTTAATTCGCACTCAGCGCTGGTTTGAAATTTGGTATTTGCGCAAATGCCTACGTACAAAAAGTATATTGCGCAGCGGAAGTGGGTTTAGAGTTCAGATCCTTGAATTGAGCATCGGACTCAAACTCGGAGCGGACGAAATGGATGGATTTGTTGGTTGGCTCGGTCCTACGCTTTCGGACTTGTGGCTACCGCTTTATGTGGTTGTTTTCCTAATTTCTGCCCCATGACGCATTCGCAACGCTGTAATTTGTTGCGTGGCGTTTTGATGGTATTGCGGTATTGCGGTATCTTGACGATATCTGGTTTCCGTGTGGAGTCAGACGGGAGGATTACGAGGGCGACGAGGTGATTTTAGGGTAATTAGGAGGAAATATACCCTGCTTTGGGGTTAACATCTGTTGGAAGAAAAAGAAAAGATGGGAAAGATCAAAGGCAAATCTGGGCACCGCCGACTCAAAGTCTGACGTGATGCCTGACGTTGAAGATTTGGGGTTTTTGATTTTGGCTTTTGGTCGTGGGTGTCGCCGAGGTACGGGTGGAATGCTTGGAGAAATCCCAGGGAAATAGATGCATATATAACACGTTAACACGTGTTTTATATTGGATATTAGAATATTGGATGGGAGCGTGGACGAACGAACCTGAAGAGATTGACTAGTATCTGCCCATCAAACTCTGAGGCATGGTAGATGAAACTCCCTCTTCGACACGTGCATATTTACGAATGGACGATTCGTTCGGGGCATGGAACGGATCGGAACGAAGGAAAAGGGAGAAAGGAGAGGAAGGGGAGCAATTACACTACATGTTGGCCGAGCCCATGCTATATATGCGCTGCATTGGAGATCCTTGCCCAATCAGGCGTACAGGCAAACTATGGATATAGTACGTTGATGGATGTTTCCTGTGCGGCGCTCGTACATATATTTGGACGGTGGTACAGCTTAAGAGGGATTTACGGAGTTGGGCGGTGATAGATGGGTGTGATGGGTGTTCGAGAGAGAGAAAAGAAGGATCCAAAGCCTCCCTTATATGGCTTTATAGCTCCAGATGCAAGGTCGACCTTGGTGATGACAGGTTTTGCCGAGATATTGCTACTAGTCTGTTCGGACGGACGATGTGCACTTATGCTTTACATGTGTCTTTTGACCCGTCTCATCTTGTCTGTCTGTTGCTCGTGCTTCTAGCTGCAGCTTCTGTGACCTGTGGCTTTATGCTTTGCCTACCCTCGGCGGCTACTATTCACTGTTGCCTGATGGTGGTTCACCCGTTGGAAGGAACTTCTGCTGTACATCTCCTTCAGCGGGAGGCCAAGAGTGGTGGGATCTTTGATGGACAGGCTTTGATGGTTTCATTGTGGTTTTAATTAGGGCGAGTTGTGGATGAAGATCTTCATCAGGCGTTTCGCTGTGCAACTGTCTCACGCTGTTCAAGCTTCGTTCTGTTCTATTTATTTCTCTGATTTTGGTTTCCCCTCTTTTTTTTGATTAATACTTGCCCGCAATGAATATTTACTAATGAACGAATGCTTTACTTCTAGCCGATTCTGTTATGACCAAATCCGGGGTATTCAAGGATGCTAGAGATACACCTTCCAGACGACTCCGACACAAGGATGGACGACTACTCCGCGGCGGTTTGGGTTTGACTACAGGTTTAGGGTGGAGTGATAGGCACGTTTTTTTCTATCTTCTTGCCACCGCTGTCGTTGATTGACCTCTTTCTACAGCGAAGACGAAGACGCTCCTTCACCTTTTACTCGCCGTGTTTCCTCCACCATCTCCCTATCTCGCAAATCTTCAATTTCTTCCTTTGGCGACGATGCGTCTTATAGAACGCTTTCGCGAGCCCCGTCTAGCTTCTCGCCGTCATCAAAATCGAAGAGCTATGCGAGTCTTCGGCAATCATCTTCCGCTTCCTCCCTAGGAGGAAGATTCGGCAGAGCTTCCACGGTATCATATCATTCTTCTCATGGTTCCAAGGGAGGCAGTGGGTCATCGAAGCTGTCCAGGAGCTATTCTTCGAGAGACCTAGCAGACTTTGACGAAGATGAAGAAGTCGACGAGCTTGGGTTCCGTAGGGAGCCTGGGGATTGTGATGCTAAAGGCAAGGGGACCAGTGAAAGCGAACGAACACCAAATGGCAACGGCAAGACTTTCCAGTCGCAACCCGTCTCATACGAGGAATACGTGGTCCAGACACCTTCCTCAACGTCTTCAAGCGTGTCAATACCGCTACCAGTGACCCCAAAAGACTATGAATTCAATTCCAGGACGCCAACTGGAGATGATATTCCTGCTGTTCCGAAACCTGCTGTCAATGGGGTTGGGAGTGGTTACCAGAAGATCGTGGTCCATAAAGACAAGATGTTACCTCCACTTCCAAATCCCAAAACAGGGAGTATACGTAGACCCCAGGCAGGTGCCCTGGCCGCGAGGAGACAAGCCAGTGCTGCCGCTAGGGCCGCTACGCTTTCTATTGCTACAGCTGAAGGTGTTACTCTGGGGACTACTGCTGGGAATAATGCAGATTCCACATCTACTGTTGGCAATTCTACTACTGTCACGGCTTCAACGGCATCCAGCATACCAACACCGAGGAAGAGATCTGGTTCTCAATCTTCTTCGCTGAGGACTTCGTCCTCATCATCTTCACTCCGCAACCCTAATTCTGTTACGTCGTCAACTCAATCACACATTCCTCCCGTTCCTAGTTTACCTAATCAGCCCCTTCGTCAACTTCAACTCCCTCGATACTCTGGCGGAAGTGCAAGCGGTACCACTAATACACACAAGCAGACTGCGGTCCCTGTACCATCCGCAAAAGGACAGATCGCGAGGTCAATGTCTGGTGGACAATCCAGAGTACCTGCCTTATCGACGTCTACCTCGATGGGCTCGTTACGCGGAAGAGGGTCACGGACAGCACCGACGACACCTGTCACACCTACGACCCCTGGAAAACCTAGGACGGGAACGGGAATGGTGTACAGGTCAAGTGGTAGCGTGAGTGGGATCTCCGCTCTCAAGCTACCTGCTTCCAGGAGTACTGGGGGCATTTGATGACGATGATGAGTTATCTTACTGGTATTTGTTTGAGGTTAATGCGTCTTAGTTTTAGATGGAACGGAAAATTTTCTCGGGTAGGGGCGATTGAGGATATACTATTCTATATATATACCCGTTTTTCACCAATGATTTGGCCCCTCTACCTCCCTGCCCTCGCTGTATTATCGTGTTGTGTTTTCGTTATACTGTTTCTTCTTTCTCCCTTTCTTGCATACCTTCTTACCTATCGAATTCATTTCTTCTGTTGTCCTGACGTCTTGTATATGGATCCCAGCGTTCATTGTGCGATATTTACTACAACCACTACCCCTCATTCGTTCAAATAGCTCGACTATTTTTTGCATTCATTTCGTGCCCGTTTCGGATCATTTTGTGTCGGTCCCTAACGTCTTGGCTCTAATCAGTATCTAGTTACCGACCAACTAAATACCCTATATGTACGTACCGTCAATACAATCTATCTAGACTTTGTCACCGGACGGGAGAAAGGTACCTCGGAGGTATACATCCAAAAATATTCCTGCATTTATTTTCGTACAAAGAAGTGGCTGTGTTGTAAAGTGCTCCATTTAGAAAGACAGTAATCTTATCAGATCAAGCTACGCCACCTCATATCTTCAAGGAGCGAATGCAGTTCTACATTCAATTTCTTGTCTTGCAGTGAGTCTTTCAAATGCGCACATTGATTTTATCTGCAGTATTGAAATCCCAATTTTGGAGGATCCACTACTAAGCAGGTTTTTTCGTACAGCAACTAGAAGCATCCAAAATTTTTGTTGTAAACTACTCACGATATGCTTTGAGGCAATTGTTGGTTACAAATTTTCATCGTCTACAGTCACGTCGATCAGGCTCTTTCTTCACCATTGCCATCTGCTTGTCGAGTCCTTGAGAATCTGAGAGCTGCGATATTGTTCTAATTTCTAACATTCTTGATGCATCTCAATGGTTTAAATTCCCGGGCTCGCATGCCACCGACTAACCGCATGAATTTTCACAGGGAACGTTCAAATTTTACGCTTCCAGATGCGCCATGAGAATCTTCGATGCTCATCTCAGTCAGAATTTTGTACACTACACCTCTTTGAGGTTTCCCTTTAGGTGTAACTGTTTCGGTTTTTCAAACGTTTGGAGTATTGTGATGATAAACACCATGGTATAGTTGAAAAGTATCATCGATTGTCCTCCAGAATTTATTTATAGCGTGACGCTTCCCATCCGGAATTGCTCTTCGGCCACCTCGTATTCAACTTTGGTAAATAGATCATCTCACGGATAGATTTCCTTGGGCGATTATTCTATTTCTCTTCGACATCTCTGTCAATCTAGTCCCTCGATTTGTAAAGCTGTGTGAATTCCGCAATTGGTGGTATGACGAGAACAAAATACAGAATATTAAGACTGGACTGACTTTCTGGTAAATTCCAACCACTTTGTCAACATACCAAAGTATCGAATAATATCAGCGGTTATTCCTCTCCACTCAAACGACCAGTCGTACTGTCCTATCCTGTGTACGACATTAGTATTCACCTTCCCGGTTCCTTAGTTTATTTATGGCTTCGCTATTTTTGAAGTCACTTCGGGTGGGAAAACTGCATGTTACTATTTTTGTACTCTAGGCTCCTCGCTGCTTTTGTCTGTCAAGCATGATGCATGATGCTCAAACTGTTGCCCTGATGGAACCGGATATCCCGAGAATTGTCTCATACCGAGCTCAGTGACCATCTTATTTCTGAGATCCTTCCATAACTCTGGATTTGACTCCACTGACCGGTATTGACGCCCTTCGAATTATATCCTGGTAGGTCGTTCTCAGTCACACAACGTACTTATTGCGCATCTCAATGCTTTCTCAATGCTAAGTTTAATGTTAGCAGACTGATGACAACCACGAAACTGGAACGAATCGGAAAGCCAGGATGACTTGACTTATAACCTCGAATACGTATGGATGATGGACAGATGGATAGTTTCCATACCATCTGGACCAGTTTGCAGCGGGATGATGATTGAATCCGTATGGATACATTTTTACAGGGATAAACTATACCTCCTTCCCGCCACAGCTTTTCGGGCATGGAAAACGACTTTTCTGACTCAAATGGCTGTCTGAGGAACGAAGAAGTGGGTATGCCTCTGATCTCATCATTTCCAGTTGTGGCGGCATCAATGCTGAAACCACGCTTCTACCCTGAGCGTATCCGTTTATCTATTCAGGGGCCACTTTAAACATTTACAAAAACTATCATTCAAAGTTTTTCGGGTGCGAAGCTGTGTTTATCATCTGCGTGCCTTGCACTTGAAAGTCTTCGAAATGAATTACTACCCTACTGAGGGTACCGGCTAATTCAACATTCACTCATACCGACCTTCCCGTCTCCTTCGATGGCTGATTTACTGTGTGGACAGTCAATACATAACCAAGCTGAAACATTCACACAAGCATATCCATTGGGTTCCGAAATCGGGTTGAATTCCCCTCGTTGTACCGAAAAATTTGGGATGAGTGAGACGGGGATCCAGTGGTAGGGTTTTCGATGGGATTGGTGTCCTTGACTTGCTCTCAAGACGACAACCCTACCCTTTGAAAGGGTATAAAAGGGATCCAGTGTCTTTCTGTTCAGCCAAGGGAGTTCAAGTTCTCTACTCGAAAGAGCCACCATGGTCTTCAAGAAAGCTCTCTCTGCCCTCATCGTCAGCCTTCCGGTCATTCTTGGTTTGTGCATATCTCCATTGGCAGAACCATTGTGCTCATTCTGCTGCTACAGCTGCACCCGCTGAGCCAGCATTGAACCCACGATGCAATGCTCTCGTCCCCGTTGCCAAGGATCTGCTCGACAACCTCTTCGAAGGCGAATGTGGTGATGCGGTTCGTTATTCAACATTCATGAGATAGCTCTATCTCACCACTCACATGATAGGCTCACGGTGCTCTTCGTCTCATTTTCCATGATGCTATCGGAATTTCACCAACCGCTGGGTAAGTGAATTTTCATCGTAGTTAAAATCACGCTGACAAAATCAAAATGATCAGAGGTGGCGGCGCTGATGGTTCTATCATCATATTCAATGCAACAGAGTTGACTTTCCCAGCCAACGATGGTATCGATGACGTTCTTGACACCCTCGGACCTTTCTTCCTCAAGCACTCTAACGTTCTCAGCCCTGGAGACTTGTTTGTTTTTCGCTGAATTTTATTTCTACTTCACTAATTAGCGTTAAACAGTGTGCAATTTGCTGGTGCACTGAGTCTTGCCGCTTGCCCAGGCGCACCGCGAGTCAAATTTGTTATGGGACGTCCCCAACCCGTAGCTGCATCTCCTCCAGACCTTGTTCCCGAGCCATTTGACAGCGTTGACTCGATTTTGCAACGATTCAGCGAAGTTGGCTTCTCTCCCGATGAAGTCATTGCCCTCCTGTCATCTCACAGTGTTGCCGGAGCGGACACCGTCGACCCTACGATCCCCGGGTAAGGAAAATAATTATGTTGGTATCACAGCATTACTTACGGAATTGCAGAACGCCATTCGATTCTACTCACAACGTCTTTGACAGTAGGAGTTTTTACCAACTGATGTAATCACTCCTGATAACTGATCACGGCTAAATTTTAGCAAACATCTTCATTGACGTCCTTTTGAAAGGAACTTTGTTCCCTGGGTACGTGTTATACTGAATGATGATCGCACCTCCGCTCACATCAAGCATGATAGAACCGCTGACAACCAAGGAGAAGTTATGTCTTCCATCAACGGCACCTTGCGTCTTCAATCTGACAGTGAGGTCAGTAGCTCAATTTAAGATTTTCTTCGAAGTGCTGATCTGACGACAGTTGGCCCGTGACTCGCGTACGGCCTGCACCTGGCAAGCATTTGCTAGTGAGTCTTCGATTCGCTTTCTGCGTTTCGAATGATATATCTAAATGAATACCAGCCAACCAGCAATTGATGGCGGCGAGATTCGGTCCCGCCCTCTTCAAGCTCTCTTTGTTGGGACAGAATGCCAATGAGGTCAGATCAATGAACTTTGGGACTCTCGTAAAAACCTGACGAACGTCTAAACAGTTGACTGACTGCAGCGCTCTGATTCCTCAACCCCCCGCTTTCAGAGGTAGACCAATGTTCCCTCCAGGCCAATTCCTCAAGGACATTGAGCAATCGGTAAAGTAGCACTTCCTTTAGCTCGTTCACTTATGACTAACGCCATTCTAGTGTGCTGGGACTCCCTTCCCCAACCTCCCAACTCAACCAGGTAAGTGCTTTGACGACATCAAATTTCTCAGGAGTCTAACATGCCATATTAATAGGTCCGCCTCTCGATGTCCCAGCCATGTACGTCGACGTACCTTTCCTAACTATGGTATCGACTAACATTTCTTCAGTCCCCAGGCCGATGGTGACGACGATTCTTAAATTATTCCGCCCCGGGTCGACCTCAGAGGGTTTAAGGTTTATTAGGTTGTATCATTCTGTATCCCCAGTGTTTATATGTGTGAATATATATTGTTCTGATTAGAGATATGTGTTCCAGCGCTAAGAATGCGAGTGTCGTATCATTCTGATTCAAATGGGTCATTGATTCGCCCTCAAAATCAGTCACAAGGCCTAAAACCTGACCAAAGGCCCATTCAATCCGTACCTAGTATAAGAATCGAGCGATTTTCAATGCATAGCCGTTGACCCACCTTTCCAACACCAATATGCAGAAATCCTCCAACCGAGATAATGTCACCCTTCCCCCTTCAAATTCAATTTCTCAGCCTTTCATGCACGTCTCCACTCTCGAAGCTGGGACGATAACACTACCAATGGCATTGTATATTCAAGGCGCGTCCATGGCAGAAACTGCAGTATGCCCTTCTATTGCATTTCTTCTCGAACACTCTGCTAGCGGCCAGCGGTTGGTTTTTGATTTGGGCATAAGGCGAGATACGGATACGCTTCCGCCTACCGTGAAGGATTTAATTCAAAAGTATATGCCTGTGGAGGTACCTCAAAGTGTTGCAGAGTCTTTGCGAAAGGGAGGGTTGGAGCCAAGTGAGGTTGAGTTGGTAGTATTGAGTCATTTGCATTTTGATCAGTAAGTGGGATCGTGTGTCAATGTCATGCTAAGAAGTTTACCAGTCAAGTATTGGAGATCATAACCCATTCACAAAAGCGAAATTCATTCTCGGTGGAGGAACCCAGATTAAAGAAAGCCTTCTCTCCGGATATCCCACCAACGCTACCTCTGAAATGCTCTCAACCTCTGTTCCGCTCGACCGTACGCGTTTCCTTGACCCGTCTGAATTCAACACCTCCATAGGACCCGGGTTGAAAGCAATGGATTTCTTCGGTGACGGAAGCATGTACCTTATCGACGCTGCGGGCCATATGGCAGGACATATGAACATCCTCGCTCGGACATCCTCAGATGGATCCTGGATCTACCTCGCAGGTGACACTGCTCATGATGTGAGACTGTTGACGGGGGAAAAACAAGTTGGAGAGGTGCCCGATCCTGAAAGCGAAGCGGGAGAGATGATTTGTGGGCATGATGATAAGGGAGTTGCTATCAAGCATATCGAGATGGTTGGATCTCTAATGGAGGCTCCTGGTGTGCATGTCTTGATAGCGCACGACAGAGGGTGGTACGAAGAGAATAAAGGTGGATCTGCGTATTTTCCGGGAAGGATCCAGCCAAAAAGGTTGGGATAGATATTATACGTACGTTTGAGGAATGAAATACCTTGATCGATGATCGGCGAGTCTCGGCCAGGCGTCCGGGTCACAGTACACGTGAGTCCCCAAACGCGAGTGTCACTCGACTCATCGTTTCGAGGTGATCTCCGTTCTCAGCTGAATATGGAACGGAGCCGCATAATACAGATGAGCTCTTATGCATGGAGCGGTTTCTTCGACGATGACTTATTTTTTTTGGCTTTGAACGAGTGGGAAGCTGGGATGAGTCGGGAACATTAATTCCGAAATTGCAGAGGCTGTAAATCGCAACCTCGCTGTATACAAAGCTATCTGATAGATTGAAGTATACTATACACACTATAAGCTATTTAAAATTCGAGAGGTTGACAGAGTAGGGAACGTTTTACATGTCCGTGCTGATCTGATTAATCGCGGCTTCTCAGCTTCTACTCGCCGGATTCCAAAACTCCTCCATCTATTTAGACATAACGAGGGGGGTTCATTCTACGGTATTCCTCTTCCCGTTTCCGCTCCAACTCCTGTTGTTCTCGTTGTTGACGTTGCTCAGCAAGTTTCTAGTAGCCATTAGTATTAGGAAAGGTATTTTTCAAGGACGGCATACCGCTTTCAGTGCAGCTGCGTTATTCATAAGTGAATCGAGTGTAGCTTCGGAGAATTCGCTGACCTGGAAAGAACATAAGGATCAGTTTACTCAGAACGACGAAAACCATAATCGCGTACCGTGTTCCCGATATGCTTGGTCATTTCAGCAAACTTTCTTTGCTCGTTTATAACTGCCAATTGCTCTTGGTCCATAGCAGGAGTAGGGACATCGCTGCTTTGAGGAACAGGTGGAGCTAAACCAGGTCTATCGGGGTTCCAACCCCACGACTTGAGTTCCCATGGAGAACGCGAAGACCAACTCATTCCTTTAGGTTCGGGTCTACCATCAGGACCACTATTGCTCTCCACCGACGTGTTTACACCGTTGCCACCTCCGACAGAGAATCTAGCGTCGAAGCTTCCGCAGGAAGGACGATACCCATTATCACCATGGGCCTGACCATAGCGCACACGCTCGTATTCATGATGCTTGTGCCACCATGTTGCAGCGCCGGCGCCAACGATGAACCAGAGCAATCGAGGAGACATACAGGCACGACGATAGCTACCGTAGTAGTAGTGATAAGGGTGGAAGTAGAAGGGACGAATTTTGGCAAAGGTTGTGAGTAGACTTGTGCTGTGAAGTGAACGTTGAGAGTATGACAAAATCAAGTTGGATTGATCATTATTTATAGGAATCCAGCGCTGTTCGATGTACACGCAGTACGTCGGCCATAGGTACGGCAAAATTCGAACGGAACTGGTTGAATTACGCGTTAGTCGTCCCGACCTCGGCACTAGCCAAATCCTGTTACGTCAACTCAGTTTGATGTAGCCGAAGATTCGTACGCACACTGACGTGATGCATTGAAGCTCTCGCCCTCGCTCGAAATTTTATCCACGCTCTCACTCGATTTTTTCACTTTGCAGCCGTCCTCGCCTGGGCACTTTTCACTGGGATATGCATGTTTAAGATCAATTGCGTTAATTGTTAGGGATACATGAAAGGTCGTTACAGCGTAAATAAGACAGTAGTCCAAAATGCATAAGACAACTTGTAGGAATGAAGCATAAGAAATGAGGTGTGAGTGATACATACATACCCTTGAAATCTAATTAGGTTCGCAGATTTAAAATGCCGACCCTCTCTTCGCGTACACCCACCAATAGCATCCAAGTACATCCTTCCGCTTTCTTCTTTGCTACCGCTTCTCTAACCTGAGAGGCATATACTGATGAGCCGAATTCGCCAGCGATGCTTCTCCAGGCCTCATCGTCGGTGACCCATGCACAGTTCCTGCTGAGTATATCAAATAGGGAGGGCGTAACGTCAATAGCCACCACGGGCATCCCAGTACCACCGTTGTGCTGGAAAGTAGTTTTGATGGACGAGGAGAGTTCGTAAGCTAAGCACCAAAAGTCAATATCCATAGAAAACTAAAGGTTTCATGCCCACTGACCTCTATCTAGGAAAAGCTGCTTGACATGCTTTCGCTGCTTCTTGGTGTCATGAGGTAGACATAACTGAACGTCGGGTAGAGCAGGAGCTGATGTCGTCGTTGATACCACAGCCTGAGGCATGGAGCTTCCTGTTTGAGCGAAAGCGGGCGCAGCTGCAGTAGTGACGTCTGTTGCCTTTTGTTCACGAAGTTCATGCTGAAGCCAGGATATTAGGTCTTGTTTCGCGACTGCATGCATTGTTAATCTCAGTTAGTAGTCAGAACTGTCTCTTCTCTCACCATCATACTCGGTCCCTTTCAGGATGCTCTTGACCTTGAAAGCAGCTTGATCACGTCTTGCATTACGAGGTCGTGGATAGACGGTAAACCTGTCTCATTGTAAAACCCTGCATCGTAACCAAAAAAAGACAAAACACCCACAATATACCTTCCCGTGCACACATTTCGACATAACCTTCCTGATCAATCTCCTGCACCCCGCTCTCATACATGAGATCGGCGCTGATATTATTACGCCATAACCAAGACACCACCTCTAGTCTCTCCTGAAGGTACCCGGGTTGATAGGAAACAACATAAACGTCACATCTTCGCGGACTCCAGAAACCAAAGGAACGGGCTTCTTTGACCAACGATTTGACAGACGAACTTTGGAACGACGCGAGACCGGCAAGGATCTTCTCGACTGCGATTTGAAGACCATAGGCAAACATTCGGGGAGGTTTAAAGGCTTTGGGAGGAGCGAGTTGTTGGATTAGGTTGTCGTAGCGACCAGCAGCCGCTAAGACATCGAGACGTTTGTTCTTCCTGACGACCTCGACAAGGACTCCGTCTTTGTAGTGAGAAAGATGGGCTCCAACCATGAGAGGCCTGTAGATGATAGGCCTCGAAACACCAGCGTATACGGCATGTTGTACTGCGGCCTTTATCTCGTTTGCAGCAGGGCGCATCCTATCAACCAGAGACGGACTTGTCTTCTCCAGTCTCGACAGAAGGTTGTCAATGTCCTCGTCTAGAATACGTCGTCAACATGTAAACTTAAGGAGGACACGAGTAACGCACCAGTGTCTATCAGTATCTCCAATTCATCCGCCATACTTCTCAATAACCCCTTTTTGAGTAGTAGACCTCTCTTCTGCGAAGGAGATGACTTGGAATGTTGAAGGATCTCGAAAATAGTGGTTCTCTGCTCAGCAGGTATCCTTTCTAAGGCGAGTTCAACAACTGGAACACAAAATAAGTCATTAGAAAGACGGCTGCGAGGATAAGAGACGTACTGGTAGAATGAGAAACATGCAACTCGTAATTCTGCGCCAGATTTGGGAAATTGTCCAGTATATCGTTCGCAACAGCAATGATCTCGGCTGCAGTCGCTGCAGGTCCATGACTAACATCGGGAGTGATGATATCAAATATACCAGCCTTGGAGCCCGTTGGGTGACCAGCGACGGAACTAGAGAGTATTCCTCAGCTAATGCATGAATCCAAATCGCGCAAAACTCACTTGGACCTCCAAATCGTATCTAAATGATACCTCTTTATCCTTTGAATCCCATGCCTCACAGCAGACCTCGCAAACGGCACCAACAGGTCTGTAGGCAATCCTACCAAATCACCATGTCTGTCAATAAACGTAGCCTGGGATGATTGATCGTCTGGTGCAAGGATCGGAACAAGGAGTGTAGGCTCCGAGTCCACGGCACCGTGTAAACGAAAGATGGACGCTAGACGTTCAGAGACGACTCCATTGAGGGGGTAGTGATCAGGCAGTGTGAGTTCGTAATCGTAGAGGTAAGTTCGGACAGCCTTGGGAGGATGATTGAAGAGGGCTGAGAGAAGCATTTCATGGTGCTGGGAGTCGGGCTTGGTCATTAACCGCAAAGCACCCTTGAAATACTCGTCTTCCACACGTGGAGGCAAGAGCTGACTCTGGGACAACTCGAGGGCCGTAGGGCGTTCAGCAGGGTCATGTTGAAGCAGCCAAGTGATGACTAGGTAGCCGTCAGTCGGTCGCTACAAGCACGACGCAAATAAAAACTCACTTTGCCTCTGATTCTTGAGGTTGGGGTCCCAATCTGAGGGAAATACAATCTCCGGCTTTCTCAACTTCTCAATGACGATTATCCTTTCTGATCCCGTCGAGAACATGTAATTCATCTCGAAGAAGACAATCTGTTAACGACGTCAGTATGTACCCGTCTTTTCCCAAAACAAGACTCACCCCCAAGCTATACATATCAGCCTTCGAATGGTCCTTGAACCTCTTCTTCGTCCTCGACTGGACTTCCGGAGCAATGTACAATCTCGTGCCAACTTCTAGTGTCATATCTGGTTGAATGACCGCTACCCGGGGAGACACATCAGAAGGGTCAACAGCAACGAGACTTGAAGTTGCAAGACCAAAGTCTCCCACTTTGCAGTCGCCATTGCCGTCTGTATGTGGAGTATGAGAGGTGCATCGATCGGTTATAATGCGACAGGGACACTTACCGATAAAGATATTCGTTAATTTGATGTCTCGATGGATCTGGTATACGAGATGAGTAAACGGAGGGAAGCAGAGGGGACAGTAACGCACAATCTGGTGAGAAGCCATATGTACAAGCGCATCCACAATCTGCTGGAACAGTCTCCAAGCCTCAGCCTCAGTAAGTCCTTCATCTACTCGTTCTTTGAGTGTCTGTCTCTCCACAAATTCCTAATACGACCAGTCAGTCTCGGCCCAAAGTTGACGAAGAGAACACACCATCTGAATATACAGCGTCCTGTCCAAAGTCGGCCTCGGCGGAACATACTCTCGCATCTGCTTGGCATTGCCCCTCAAAGCCTCTGCTAATAAACCCATCTTCGGTCCACCACCTCTTTGTTGTTGTAACTGCAATTGCAATTGTCGGTCTTCAAAGCCTCGCGCTCCAGCAGCATCCTTTCCCATAGCCCCAAGACTCCCATCCGAATCCTGATCCGATGTATCGACATCCGAGCTATCGACGTCTGTCGTATCTGCAATCCGTGCGCTCATGTTGAGATTGAGCATGTCACCCCCTACACCAACGTTCACACCAACACCACTCCTCATACTGCTCTCAGTGGATCTACCAAAATGTATAGAAGGGAACGATCCTCTAGACGCGGTACTTAGACTTCCTGCGTCATCTAGGTCTTCAAGACTAAAGATAGCGTCTTCCATAGATCGAGAAGAGGTAGAAAGGTAACGTTTTCGAGGTTTCTTCGTAGGTCGTTTCCTACTACTCTTTGTCCCCGTTCCAGTACCAGTACCCGTCCCGGTCCCCTGCGTCGTATCCTCCTCACTCGTAAACTCTCCCTCTTCATCATCTGTATACTCTTCATCATCAACTTCACTCCCTGCAAGACTCAACCCCCCACTTTCAGCATTCCCAAATTCATCCGGGTCCACCCAACTCTTCTTCTCCAGCCACGTCGTATAATACCTCACTATGAACCTGTGGTTGAGCCTACTCAGAGCGTTCACCTCTCTGAAAATCTTCTCGTCTGGGTCCGCAGCGCTACCACCAAAACCGAAATCAGGTCCTCGAAGACGGACTTTTTTGACAGCATAGATTCTCCCATCGACTTTGTTTCGGGCTTTGACGACTGATCCAAAGGCACCTTTACCAAGGAGCTCGAGTTCTTCCCAGTCTTCTTTCCAGCGAGAGATAGGTCGGGGGGCGGGACCGATGGTGGCCCCACTTGGGTCATGATGAGCCAATGTGTCGAGCTGAGGCTGGGGGTAGCCTATAGGGAAAGGATGTTGTTGAGCATAATGATGCTGTTGCTGTTGCAGTCTCCCCAACGCCATCTGAGGATTATTGATGAAATAGTTATCCTCCGGAGAAGAACCGTATGCTGAAGCAGCGGCATTAAGACTCATCATGTTCATATTGACAGCTTGACCATGGGCGAGAGGCGTCTTGGGATCATTGAATGAGGATGGGAGGATGGGACTTTCGTCGCTGGCACTTCCGTTCCCATTGGCACTATTGGGAGTTCTATTTCGGATAGGACTGGTATCACCGTTCCTCCGGAAACCGATGCCAGTGTCCCGACCTGGAATAGGTCGCGCAAGAGTAGGCTTGGGATGGAGGACGGTAGAAATGGATTCTCGTTGCATATACGTCAGATCATTGAGTAGGGACGAACAAGTAATGTTGGATTTCTTGGGGGGAATTAACATATTGAGTACGTGAGGTTGGAAAGAAGGAGATATCATCGCTGTAAGCAAGGCTATTAGTACGAGAGCCCAAAGCAAAAACAATGAAAGCAAACACTCACAACTCCCGTAAACAGCACTTTTTACATCTCCAAACCTCTGCATAACATCCAAACCCAACAACATTTGAAGAAACACAATTCCAGCAGCGTGTATATCCCTCCTCTTCGTATACAGTAATGAGGATTCGGATACATCTTTTGATAACCAAGCTTCTGGTATCGAAGACGATACGGACGATGATAGGTTGGCAGTGGATAGACTATTGGGTTGCGAATAGGAAGAATGGAGATTGGTGGTAAGTGAGAGGGAAGAATCCATCCCGCGAACATCTCGGCTCGAGGTAGGGCGGCCGTAGTGAAATGGATTTGACCGATGAAGGTCCAACAGACGTTTGTAGTAACCGACATGGAAGAGCTTAATCTGTTTCACTGATTTTGGTCCAGAGCCCGAATTCGAAGAGCCACCATTAGACGTCAAAGTCACTGGTGAACCACCTCCGCTCCCGGGAACGGATGACACCAAGCCGACGGATTTAGCGTCCACGCTTCGGTGTACCAACCCAGCTTCGTGCACTGCGTTGAGACCGGCGAGGATCTGCGTCAGGTAGCGAATTGCTCGATCCTCACGAAGACTTTCGGAGTCTTCCAAAACGTCATACAATGTGAGGGAAGGAGATTGTTCGGATAGGATCAAGAGTTGGGGATATGGAATGTCATGGGAAGCAGAAGTTGAAGATGGAGTAGTCGGAGTGTTGATATTGACACCAATTCCAGCTCCAACGACAGAATTGATGTTGATTCCAGCTGCGCCCTCGTCCAAGAGTTGAGGTGAGGGAGTAGGGTTCGCACCAACTAATTTGACAGCAACGATCCTCGTCAAGTTTGGGTGGACGACCTTCTTCAGCTTGCCCAATTCCACCTCCACTTGTCTCAGCTTCTTCTTCCCCTGTGCAGTCGCATAGTAAGGTGTCTCGAACCTAATGACGTGGAGTTCGAGAGGAAGTGTTGCGTTCACATCGTCACAAATTGGGTCAGCGGTGTATGTCGTTCCTAGACAGTCGAGAGGTTTGGGATGGAAGAATTTGACAGCGGAGAACTTGACACCCGTAAACTCGAGTTCTTCCCCAAAAGACTCGGTAGGGGTGAACATGTCCCTGTCGGCATAGCTGTAGGGTACTTCTGTAGAAGTAAGAGCAGTGTTTCGGTGCCGGTCTCGGTCCCGTACCAAGAGTTGTAGTTCGCGATGCTTTTGAGCGTCGAGTTTGATACGCTCTTCCATTTCTTGTGCTTCTTTGAGAGCTTGTTGAGAGGCAAGGAGTGCATCAGCTTCAGCTTTTTGTTTACGAGCCTACAAGGCGATGAGTCAAAAGCTCAGGAGCAACAACTAGGTAGTACGCACCTTCTCTTCGTCCTCTGCTCTTTGATTCATTTGCACCGCCAAAGATCCCGCTACTTCTACAGGTGGCACAACATTCGCTTGTAACCACTCCTGGCAATTCGTTACGATCTCCATAACCATTTCTGAGCCTTTGAGCGCTCTGGCTTCATTCTGGATGACCGTTGTGAGTTTGTTGACTTGGTCTTGTGTTATCCCATTGATAGGTTTCTGGATTGAAAAGGTAGGAAAGGCGGATGTGGGATATGTTTTGGGAAAGATGACGTGGAGGTCAAAAGAGATTTTGTCACTGGATGGATGTGTTACACGGATAATGAATTCTCGGAGGCGAACAGCGCCCTGTAAACCAACATGACATTACAAATTGTGAGAAATAGCAATGTCTACACACCTTCCAAGCCTTTGGTTTCGTTTGTATAAAGTCTTGAGCGTAGATGGATTGCAGAGCAACGATTTCATTTTGCTGCTTTTCCTCGGTAGATTCCATGGTTCATAAAAACGCCAAAAAAGAAAAAGAAAAAAGGGCGCGCATGAGAAGGGGAGGGCCTTGCGGTCCTCAGCAACTCAGTGAGAATCCATTCCACCAACTACTGTTCTTGATTAGTTTGAAAGAAAGGATAAAGAAAAGTTGGGGAAAGCGGTGATCAAGTCAGGCGTAGATATGTAGTCACATCGTGGAAAACTATTCCCCCGAATGGAAGTCTGTAGCCTCGAGGCGAGCCGCACTCCCCATTGTTCTGATCTACCACATTCGTAAAGCTGCGCGCGTTTTTTCAACGTTCTTTTTCCAACGCTTAGGCGAATTCTCCACCCTAAAACGTTCTAACGCGTCATATCTCTTCCATCCTTTGTCTGCTGTGCCTGGCCAATCCCCCTCAGCCCTTTCGAAGCTTTGACCTCTTGTTTGAGTCTGACCGTCCCACCGTAACGGTCACTAGCAGTGGCACTGACACGTACTGACGCCCCAAGCACTTACCACTGGTCCCATGACCAAACTTTCCCAAACCCGTCTTCCATACCTCCGAGAACGTGTTCTTCAAATGCCCAGCGATATCAACAAACGTAACGAAAACTAAACGTGTAGATCCTCGTGTTTTTCTTTCCATTCAATGAACCTGAACAAGGTTGACATCGTCGGTATGTCGGATCTACAGGCTATATAGCGTTTTTTCCTAGTCTATAGTGTTCGTAGCAACGCGAGTTGGAACGCTGGAGCTACACTCAGGTCTTTCGGTGCGGGAAATCTGATTTTCTCCTATAGTCTTTTTGTAGGCTATTCATCTACTGTATTAAAAACTGGCAAGCGGTGCATATGTATAATTCGGCCTCGTTGATCCACCGTCCTCTTCCCTGCAGTTCCCTATTCACACCGGTGAGCACTTACAGACGTATGCATACTATATACTTAGGCAGAAAACGGATCTCGAAGAGAACACTGCGATGCCTCAAGCTGTATTGTTTGCGCACATGGGTTAATATGGATCCATCCTTGTTGATTTCTTGGAGGGTTCTTTACATGTGTATGTTACTCGGACCTGGACAACATTTTATCTTCTCCACTCAGATTCTTCTCTTCTTTGACGCGTCACCTCCCTTCCTTGCTTCTCCTTATCTCGCAGTACAGCTCCACGCTTCTCTCAATATTGAACTCACTGAATTCAAGAACCTTAAGCGTAGATATCATATCCAGTTCAACTCCGAGAGATAGAGCAAATTTTCAAAATTCCTCTTCAATCTCGATTTCAGCTTGTGTGCTACTTCCTCTCCTAGTCTCTTATACCCAAAACAGCGCGAAGTGTCAAGTTTCTTAGGAATGACTCCTTGCAACGCCACGCTCTACAGGGAACCTTGAGCTTCATATAGCGTTAGAGATTTGCTTTCAACTCCGCGGCTTTCGAGTTTTTTCTTAACCCCAAAAACTAAACTAAGAATACCCATCAAGATTATGGAATCATGCTAGAAAGTTCAAGTCAGAGAGCTGATTATAGATTGATCAATCCGATATCATTGGACAACGAACCGGAAACCCCGACATGCACGAAACCATCGTAAGACTCTTCTGAGTTTCCCATTCTCTTTTGCCATTGAGGGAGGGTTCAGGGTTGCTTTGACGTACATGAACAGTTGGGGCTCATGCTCAGGATACTAAGTTGATTCTATTTCTTGTATAGACCTTTTTGTTGATTTGTAAACGTTCTAGATCTGGATTGATTATAACAAGCACATGCTTAAACTGCGAAACATCTGCACCTATTCTGGGCAACGATTGACACGCACACACAACTGTATATTCACACATGTATAGAGCTACAGAATGATAAAACCAAAAAATAAATCTTAAAGCCTCCGAAGTCGACCCGGGGCCGAATAATTTAAGAATCATCAGCCTGGGGACTGAAGGAATGTCAGTCAATACTACAGTTAGGAAAGGCAATATCAACGTACATGGATGGGACGTCGAGAGGCGGACCTGGTGATATCATATTAGACTCCTGAGAAACTGACCATATCAGAACACTTACCTGGCTGAGTTGGGAGGTTGGGGAAGGGAGTCCCAGCGCACTAAGGTGTCGTCAGTCATAAGCGAGCAAGCTAGAAGAGTTTCCACTTTACCGATTGCTCAATGTCCTTGAGGAACTGACCAGGGGGGAACATTGGTTGGCCTCTGAAAGCGGGGGGCTGAGGAATCAGAGCGCTGCAGTCGGTCAACTGTTTAGACATTCGTCAGCTTTTGTGAGAGTTCCGAAATTCATTGATCTGTTTACTGACCTCATTGGCGTTTTGTCCCAACAAAGAGAGCTTGAAGAGGGCGGGACCGAATCTAGCCGCCATCAATTGCTGGTTGGCTGGTAATCATTCAGTTATAATTCGAAGCGCAGAAAGTGAATCAAAGACTCACTAGCAAATGCTTGCCAGGTGCAGGCCGTACGCGAGTCACGGGCCAACTGTCGCCAGATCAGCACTTCGAAGAAAATCTTAAAAGTGAATTACTGACCTCACTGTCAGATTGGAGACGCAAGGTGCCGTTGATGGAAGACATGACCTCTCCTTGGTTGTCAGCGGTTCTATCATGTCTGATATGAGCGAAGGCACGATCATCATTCAGTATAACACGTACCCAGGGAACAAAGTTCCTTTCAAAAGGACGTCAATGAAGATGTTTGCTAAGATTTAGCCGTGATCAGTTATCAGAAGTGATTACATCAGTTAGTAAAACTCCTACTGTCAAAGACGTTGTGAGTAGAATCAAATGGCGTTCTGAAATTTGTGTAAGCAACATTATGGTTCCGATAGAATCATTTTCCTTACCCAGGGATCGTAGGGTCGACAGTGTCCGCTCCGGCAACACTGTGAGATGACAGGAGGGCAATGACTTCATCGGGAGAGAAGCCGACTTCACCGAACCGTGCCAAAATGGTGTCGACTGTGTCGAATGGCTCGGGAACAAGGTCCGGAGGAGATGCAGCCACGGGTTGGGGACGTCCCATAACGAATTTGACTCGCGGAGCACCTGGGCAAGCGGCAAGACTCAGTGCACCAGCAAATTGCACGCTGTTTAACACAAATTAGTGAAGTAGAAATAAAATTCAGCGAGAAACAAACAAGTCTCCAGGGCTGAGAACGTTAGAGTGCTTGAGGAAGAAAGGTCCGAGGGTGTCAAGAACGTCGTCGATACCATCGTTGGCTGGGAAGGTCAACTCTGTTGCGTTGAACGTGATGATAGAACCATCAGCGCCACCACCTCTAATCATTTTGATTTTTGTCAGCGTGATTCAACTACGATGAAAATTCACTTACCCAGCGGTTGGTGAAATTCCGATAGCATCATGGAAAATGAGACGAAGAGCACCGTGAGCCTAGTATGTGGGCAATGAGATAGAGCAATCTCATGAACGTTGAATAACAAACCGCATCACCACACTCGCCTTCGAACAGGTTGTCGAGCAGATCCTTGGCAACGGGGACGAGAGCATTGCATCGTGGGTTCAATGCTGGCTCAGCGGGTGCAGCTATAACAGTAATGAGCACAACGATTTTGGCAGCGAAGAGGTGTATATACCAAGAATGACCGGAAGGCTGACGATGAGGGCAGATAGAGCTTTCCTGAAAACCATGGTGCCTCTATTCGAGTAAAGGACTGGTACTCCCTTGACTGAACAGAAAGGTAGGGAGCCCTTTTATACCTTTTCGAAACGATTTCACTACATTAAGAGCAAGTCGAGTAAGTTCAATCACGACGAAATTCTCCCACTGTGTCCTTGTCTCACCCGTCCCAAAAATTTCTGCTCAACGAAGGGGATTCAATTCGATTCCGGGATCCGATGAATATGCATGTGTGAATATTCCGACTAGATATGTATTAACGGTCTGCAATATGGGGAAGTCGGTATGAGCGAATGTTAAGTTAACCGGGACCTGCAGTTGCATTGAAACTCAAAAACTCGAAACACAAGGCACACGGTTTCGCACCCGAAAAAATCTTAAATGACGGTTTTTCAGAAAACAAGCAGATAGGCGCACATAGAAGCGATGTATCAAAAGCTCCTCGCTTTTTGGTCACTGATCGGTCCCGCCCTGAGCTTATCCAGACCAGGACAAAGCAAGTATCCATGCACTTATTTTCTGCAGTAGTATACCTTCAAGCCCACAAGTCAATTTCAACCTTGTAACGGTTTACTCCCGTCTGCCGAGTGCCATGGGCGGTGCTTACACCGTTGTGTCGTAGCATGCGCTGTGGGACTGAGGAAAGAACGGCACAAATATAATTATAAAGCAATGACAGAATTTTCCCCGAGGCGTCAACGCCAGTCAGAATGGAATACACGATTGTCAAAAAATCTCGAACCTAAGAGGGTCACATTTAAAAATGGGAGACCGGCAAGAAACAATCTTCGAACCATCCGGTCCTTCAGAGCTGCGAACAGAACAATATCAGAGAGGAGGAACACGCATTTTCCCACCCGAAGTCATTTCGAAAATAGTGAGGTCACAAATAGATCAAGGAACAAAAGAACATGGGAAGAGAAAATGTAATGCCAAACATAGGCGCGCTCCTCGGAGATCAACAACGGATTACTGACATTTTGTTCGGGGCCTGGATCAGCAGACTGAAAGGTCTTTGAAGAGATTGTTAGATTCTCTCCTTCATATCCTTCAAGCTACTTTCTATTGCAACATTTTTGTTCAACGGTGCTTCTGGTGTTGCGCTATCAAGCTGCGCGCGCCGTTTACAACGACGTCTGCTCAGCACTGTTCATGATATCAATCAATCGATGCTATGCAGGTAGCACGGGCCCTGATGCTTCTAAATAGACCTAATGAGACCTCGAATACTACGAAGATAATGGATTCACACCGCTTTACAAATCGAAGACCTATCCGCAGCTGTTGAAGAGCTTGAAAGTGCGCTATGTATAAATGGAAAATTTTACATTCCTCAGCATTTTTGATATTCAACTGTAGATAAAGACGCCTATTACACCATTTCCTCTTCTAGGCTGAAGGCGATCTTAGCTGGAGGAAATGATAATCATAGACGACACAGAAGATATATATACCTTTGGCGAGCGAAAGCAACCTCTGAAAGCTCCCATAAGTGTAACAAATGAAAATTTCCTGCGAAATTTTTTCACGGCTAATCGGTAGTGTACCGAACCCGAGCTCGAGGATTGAAATATGTCAAAGAGGTTGTGACACTGTGTAGATATTCAGGCCTTCGAACTTAAGGGTGGTATGGTGATGCTTGATGTCAATGACATCAATGACACGACTTTATTTGCGTGCTTTCTTGCTAGTGCTTTCAGCCTTCCGAGAAATTTCTTCAGGCTGTTTATAAGACCAAAAACTCTCATCTTTTGATGTGAGCATCGCTTCTGTCGAACGACTTCTTAGAACCATATCAGATAAGATTTCAATTACCGAAATTGGAAACCATATCAGATAAGATTTTGATTTCCCATATGGAGATTGCGAATTCAATATACTTACTAGTGTACCAAGAGTGCTGATAATGCACATAATCACCCTACAACCTATTCATGAAGATATTACACTTTCCTTTTTTTATAGAAACTTATTTCCGCTTTGATACATGCCACGTTGTATAGAGGATTTATGAGTACACAGCACATTAAATGATTGACGGTATATTCACAACAGCATTCAAAATCAGACGGATTCAGCTAGGGCTCTGAAATTAATAAAAGGCCGACAAAAAAGCACAGTGCTGGAAGCAGAGCCACGCAAAGAGAAATCTTGCAACTCCCGCAGAACAACAAGCGGTAGATGCTGATTAAGAGGCCGAGCGTCCCTATCTTGGGCAAGAAAAAGAGAGGCAAGAAATGACTGAGGCTCTCGTGCGAGCAGAGCAAGCAAGAAAAGAAGCAGAAGACAGAGGAGCAGACTGAAACAGAAAAACTCGGAGCCTCAGGAGGGAAAGAAAATTTTCATCTAGTGAAAGGATTGACAAGGCAGGAGAAACACAGCAGAGAGCAGGCTGAAGAGGACAAACAAGGAGCGGAGAGGCTTGCCAAGAAAACTGCTGATCAGGCAGTACTCGAACAAGAGGGAACAGAAAGAGCGAGAACTGTAAAGGAGGAAGCAAGTATCAAGGCTCAAAGAGCAAAGGAAGAGGCAGAAAAGGCCAAGGAGGATTTGGCAAATGGAATCCAACTTGTCACCTGGCCGACGGCGGAAGAGTACAACCAAACGCTTAGAGCTTGCCGACACCAGGAAGGAATGTTCTACTTCGCCCTTGTCGGTTTAGTTGATAACGGAAAATCCTCCTGTGGTCAATGCTTTCAGAGTCATCCTAAACATTCGAAACCCCAGGATCCCCAGCTATCAGTGCTACAAAAACAACACTCACCGCGGGACAATATTCTGGCCCAGACCCTAGACCACCAGTTATCTGGCATGATATCCCTGGAGCTGGTACGCTCACGATCAAAGATTGGGTTTACTTCAATAGACAAAGTCTCTGCATTTTCGATGTCATTATTGTCCTCTTCGATAATCGATTCACGGCCATAGACATTGTCGGTTTTCGATACCGTGCGAGATGGTAGATCCTCAATTTCATCGTTCGTTCAAAGTCAGACTCACAAATAGGAAACTTGAAGATACAATCGCTGATAGATCACGAAAATTTGGACGAAGAGAAACGCGATGAGCTAATCGACTGTGCAGAAGAAAGAGCTGTGCGAGACCTATCCGGTCGGGGCTCTTAGAAACGTAAAATGGAACTTGAATGAAGCCAAGTTGGAGGATCAACCAGTCTATCTGGTTTCCTGCAAAGCACTGTTGAATCTTACGAGTGCCATCAAACGAAGGAATGCAAGAGGGACCCTGTGTCTGGATGAGAAACAGCCCGTACTAGCAGATATTCTGAAAGCGATGAAGAAGCGTCGTTTTCATTCCATGAATGGGGCCGAAATACCGACTATCTCTGCTTTGCGAGGTGGACAAATACAGTCGGATCTGTTGGGATCGGGCAGCATTAGTATTCGTAGATAATGATCCATAGTCTTTTTGCCGCATCTTTGATTTAGCCGCTTCATTGAGGAGCTTACAGAGGTGAAAGCATCTTTAACCGGAACATTGCTAACTATTTCACTCCCTACGTATGTATTTACATCTGTAAAATGCGATGGCATAAATAATTTAGACTTCATGGTCTGAAGTTCAAATACGCACGTTTGCTGATTATGAAAATCACATCTATGATCAATCTTATTCGTTGGACGGCCTCCTGCTATCAATTATAGTGATGGTGCTGAACATTTCCAGCAACTGCACTGATGTTCATGTTTTGGATGGTAGCACCTCGGACCCCCTGAAAGAGGTGAATACTGGTGTGGTTGTGTCCCGGCTGAGATGTAGTGGAGTAGTACGAAAAACCGTGATTGTAATTCGGCCCAGACTCCGAGGATTCTATACTGCTCTCGCTATGTGAATCGGTATTGGAGGCGTCATCCATCTGAGCTGGAGTTGTATCGCCATGGTTGTCGTCACGGTTATTGTTTCGGAAATAGCGAAGTATCGCTCGTACAACGTTCATGAACATTTTACTAGCTGGTGCCAGAATTCCTGTAACAGTCAGTCCACATACAATCCTAGGAATAGGCGGATGAGCTTACTCTGAGGAAAAGTGAAGGTGCAAGCGATCCAACTGCATGTGACTGACTGTTTGGATTGGATCGATTATGTACACATTCTTGTGCGGCATGCGACCAGGCTTCCAAGTTAGCCGATCTCGACAAGAATTCCGAGCTTCTTCGTTGGCATGCAAGAAGAACGTAGTACTACAAAAGCATGCGTAGAGAAGCTGAGCGCTAAGGACTAGGATACAATGAATCCAAGCCTGGACGTCATAAGTAGTAATATTCGGACTACTTGAACACGAAATTGAGTAATCTTACATGTACACCAAAAGAAGTCCATAGCGTCGGTGTATACGAAAGGTGTGGTCCAGCATATCCCACCAAAAGTCAATACAAAGAAGCAATGCGAAGACGGATCATTATCAGGGAGGAAGAAGGACCTGATATAATCAACGTAAAGCAGCCACTACCATAGACGATAGAGTATAGACATTCTCCAGGCAGTAACACTATAGCAAAACATTGGGGAGAAAGGCAATTAGACGCCTGGTGGTTATAAACAATAAACCATACTCACCGGAAACACTCCAATCAGCGCCCATTACTGGCATCCAAGTAGTTGTTCCCTTCATATGGGTACGCGGGGGGTGTATACCACGGAGAAGGTTTTGGATACGCTGGCACCCAATTATCGACGTTCCTCTGCTCCAAGTCACCGTAATCACCCCTGCGAAGACCCTTCTTTCTCCCGCCAAATGGCTCGGGATCTCCCCTCTTCAGCTTGAATTGCTTTAACGCTCTCCCGTTTTCCTGAGGAATTGAGTTGGAGTTCGTCATCCGAGACCCAAATAATCGTGAACCGCTACGAGGCTTAGTCGAGATGACGGCAACAGGAGCTGCATTGACGAGAGCAAGTGCGGTGAGAAGGATAAGAGTGACAAACAAGATGAGCTTGACATTGGATCTCAGCTCTCGAGCACCAAAGTTATTAGGCATGGTTCCGAGAGGCTTCGACGGGGTAAGAAGAGAAATCTTGGTGTCCTTTAGATTGCGACAAGAGGCAGCTTGGAGGAAGGCGAATCATTCTGATGCTCTCCAGGTATTTTTATATCAACCTCTGTTGCACGACAAATTCTCTGTCAAAAGTTCTTTTTCCGCGTCGGTGACCTTCTCCCAGACCAGGTGAAATCAAATCCCTACCAAATAAGCACGTCATGTAAGTTAGACGAGGATAAGACACACCCTAGACCTGTAACAAACCCATTCCGTCGATGCCATGAATTTAAAAATGTCTCGGGTGAATAGCGCCGTGTCTGATGTCGAGTAAGAGCTACGTTTGCCCAGAAAACTGTTCAAATGGTCTAGAAAATCTCGTGGAAAGGTGCATGGGTTCACATGTACAGCTGGATGGTTGGTGGACAGGTGTTTCGACGTTGATGAACCACGTGAGTGAATTTTCGTTAAACAAGTGCTTTCATGTACGACACATCTCCTGCTCATCTGGCCCAAATCTATAAATAACCATGCAGTGAAAAAAACAATTCTGTTTCTTGAAATACACCCTAAACCTAGAGGATGGCGAAGGGAAGAGAATGTGGGAACTGTTCTGTCGTCCAAACAATGATCGACGGTAGACCTTAATACTAACACACGGCAGGAAGCTTTGAGGCCTAGCTCTAGTATTTTACTACGGCTAAGCTGATGTGCATTGAAAGCTCATTGGAGGCGCATTTCAACATTCGGAACTGAAGATCGAAGACGAAGAGTCATCCTTGGCCTTGACGTCGTCTTTACTGCCCAGGTTAATAAGCGGTGAAACCAATCCTTATTAGCCCGACTGGATCCATCATCAAACGGTGAGCTTTACCCTACTCACACTTCACCGACCCGCAAAACCAATGACGTTCTTTATTCTTTCTAATCTCTGCTGTGTATTTGCAAGAAGTCACGAAGGAACATTTCAGAACTGACGAATATTAGCTTGGCAGTGATGGCCTGGCCAAGACTCGGTTTTGCTTCTGTTTCTCGTCTGTATCTTAATATTCATTTATAAAGCTTACGAACTGAAGTTAGCGCATAACACGCACTAGGCATGAAAGGTACCGAATCTTGCTGGGTAGATTGGAGAAGTAAGCGATTTGAAGTACAAAAAGCCAGGTCTCTGTTTCGAAAGAACACATCGTGACGATGAACACCCTCCGTACCACTTTTACAGCCATTCTCCAGTCGCTCTTTCGTCTGCCTCATTTTATCTTACAACTACCTCGGTATACAAATTATTATGGAATTTTCTTTCCAAAATTGACTGGCCGATATCAGATTGATTTTTAGAAAGTAGGTTCAATATCGCCCATAGACTAGGAAGGAATTCTCAGATATTGAATTTTCAGGAGGACTACTTCTCAAGCTGACTTGTATATATTTCGCTTTCCTTACCTCTAACACACGCCTCATTATCTTGCAAGAAATCGGGATGCGGAACGAGACTCCTCCAAGTTTGATCTCATTGTTTTGTGGTTTTGGTTTTTTCTGACCGCACTTACAGACCCGGCTTGGCTCCCGATGAAAGCAAGTCATTTCAGTTAGTCACAAGTTTTTTTTGAGATGAAAAGCGAATGATATTCACGGCCTAGAAGACTCCCCCAGAGCGTAACTAGTCAAGTTACACAGTAAGTCGCCCCTCTTTACTTGGGTTCGGAATGATATTCATTCTACGTCTGTCCCAGCCCCCTGCCATTTGCTTTATTCGCTCTTATAATCGGAATTAACGAATATATCGACTCGGCCATTCCTGACCTCTCCGGTGCTGTATCCGATGCCGACGCTATCCGAGACTTCTTACTCTTCGATATTGGTATTTCCAGGGATCATATTACTAGTCTTCGGAACGCTCAAGCCACTCGGACCGCCATCGAGTCAGAGATCGGAAACTTGGCTCACAATCCTTCAATTCGTAAAGGCGACCCCATATTGATCTATTACGCTGGGCATGGTGCGGAAGCTGCCGGCCCTCCCGGTTGGCCTACAGCGCGAATTCAAATGCTTTTACCGCACGACTTTTCTTACGCAGGTTCGACTAATAAAGAGGAAGGTCTTGGAGTCTTGGACGTCACTCTGGGCCTTCTTCTTTCGGAATTGGCAGAGAAAAAAGGGGATAACATCGTGAGTATACGACCATCGGTTTTGTTCCTTGGTATCAAATCTACGACAGACAGTCATCTTCGACTCTTGTCATTCCGGATCTGGTACACGAGATTGGAGAGGGTCTACATGGGCATCTCGTGGTATTGATCTTCCAAAAGATTACAAAATTCCCGTAGATGCTCTCCCTTCATCAAGAGCGAGTCACGTTGCAAAGGGATCAGAAACCGCTGGTTTATCTTCTCACGTACTTCTGGCTGCATGCTTACCAAACCAGTCAGCTAAAGAAAGAGAAGGATGTGGCGCGTTCACGACTGTACTTTTAAATTTATTAAGAGAAAGGGGCGTCGACAAGCTTACATATAAAGAAGCTATAACCGCTTTGCCAGAATTACCTCTGTAAGTAATTCCTCGTGTGTTTAATCGCATCATGCAACTTAGTATCCTCGCTTCAAAGGCAAAATCCTCAATGCGAAGGCGTAAACCAAAATCGTGTATTCTTTGACTCCAAGGTCTCCGTCAGAAGCCGCGTAACCTACCGCGTTCAACCTAGTGTAAAAAGCGGACAATACGTAGTAGAAGGAGGAGAAGCCCACGGTGTAGCGATTGGAACCTGCTTTACGGTCTACGCAGACAGCACGATCACATCGATTCTCGGGACTGTAACCGTCATTCAGCTCTCTCCCTTCAAATGTGTCTGCATCCCCAAGGATGACGAGGAACCTTTCCAACTTTCCGACGATGCGGTTGCATTGCAAACACATGCCGGGGAAAGAGATGGAATTCGCCTTCTCATAGAAGCAGATCCTAAACTCGACGTCTTTCGCCAAGTCGCTCGGGAAATGATCGAATCTGGGGAGTATGGGTTGACTATAGTAGACGATGTCAATGGTCAACCCGACTTGGCTGTTCATTTGAACGGCAAAACGGTACGCTTTGAAATCATGCCGCAAGCTTATCGTCAACAGGGCCTGACACGAATGCCATTCGACATTCGAGTCAATGACACCGACCTTGTCCAGCGTGTCCTACAAAGCGCAGCTTACTTTTATTGGCACCTTAACCGCACGGCTAAATCAAAGCTCATTGATAGAGGCAACAATATCACGGTTGAATGTTTCGTGCTGAGAGAGAGTGGCCGGCTCTCACATAACTTTGAAGCGGCCTTGATGCCATATGGCGAAAATTTGAACGTTGGGGGTATGATCACAATTAACGTTGACGACGATGAAAGATACGGTTTTAAAATCAGCAATAACACCTCAGTGGAGCTTTATGCCTCGATGTTCTACTTTGATCTAAGTGATCTCAGTATCGGTGCGCCGTGGACTGTTCTTTGGAAGCAAGTTTCCCACTGAGCCGAGTTTTAGAGCCGTACTACCTCCCAGCGAGTGCCAGAGGTGGGATTACAGAAAGCTCACTTCCAGCCAAAGGATCTTTGATGATAGGATATGGACCAAGTGGAACGGTCCCGCACAGTTACGGGCTTCGACCCGGACAGGATATTGATATTGGTGTCTTGAAGCTTTTTCTCTCGACGGAATACGTAGACTATGCAAATCTTTCCCAGCAGTCTCCTTTTGACGATAGTGCAAGAGCAGCACCTAGCCAGAAGAAGAGATGTCTCTGGGACTCGATTAACATTATGGTTGTTCAGAGGAGCCGAGGAGTTTGAGCGATGCCCCTTATTTAAAGTATCTATTTATTATCGAGTAGTACATCACTCGCCTCTATTTACCTAGTATATATCGTTCCTTAGCCTATACATTGGTGCAATAACAAACTTGCAAGTATACTGGTTCCCTGTACTCACTATTATGTAGGCAATAAACAATAAGTTCCATTGAAATCAGAAAAGTCGAACGCACCAGAGGTTCTCCGCTATCTTCTTCAAAATCTACTTCTTCTCCATCATCATCCAACCCATTCCAGGGCAATTCTACATCGTCGAGCCTAAGCCAAATCCCACCAATAGTCAGCTGCAATAATAGTAAAAGTAAAAGGAAACAAATTCACTCACACTTCATCCTTCCTCGGCGTATCACCCCGAATAACAGTCCCCACCTTTCCCCAGCTCACTTTCTTCAACGCAAACAACGGGAAATAATTATACTTTCCATTCGGATCAGCTCCCTTCTTAACGAGTCCTTGCGCATTGCCGATATTCCAATTCGTACCAAGCCCACCACCAACTGTGATTCCTGCCGCCGCTGGTATAGGGGCATCAGCTTTGAGTGTTAGTTCGAATTCATGATTCTCTACAATGCCCATTTCGTCAGTACGTTATACATATCGAGAGTTACAAGCTACTTGCTCGAAGTCCCCATGTACAGACAAAACTTTGGACAGCTAACCACATCCGTACAAACCACACGGTCCTTCAACACGGTTTTGAACTGTTTCTCTAGCATCGTGCTAGTGGGAAATCCGCGCATAGTACTTATACGCGGTGAGACGAGGATCAACAGCGCTCCGCGTGAGCTTTGGAATTGCCATTTCCCCGCGAATTCAAGGTCTGCGACACCTTGACTGGAAAAAAAGAGTGGGAACGACAAGAGATCATCGCGTGTAGCTCGTTAGTGTACGCGTACTAAGGTGAAAGAAAAAAGATACTTGCAGCCCAGCTTTAACAGAAGGCGACAGCCCCACATCCTTCACTCCTTTCGAAGTATACTTTTCAAGATCCGTATGAAGAGTCGTTTGAACCGGATGAGCTTGCATAGCATTTCGAGTCTTGTGATACTCGTATAGATTCCCTTCTACCAAAAAGGCTCCGGTAGACTTTTCTATACGACCGTAATCGCCAACCTGTCCATGAGCAACAAAAGTGGGGAGATTCAAAGTCAGCGAAAGACCCTGACGATCTGAAAATGAATGACGAAATACCTTGACTTCTTTGTTAGCATCAATATTCGCCCATTTGTTGTTGGTTACTGGAAGAAGCAGATCAATAAACTTTCGAGACTGCTGTTGGTTGAAAATCATTATGATGGTATGATAGTGAAGATAATCGTGTGCAGGGACTCGGGTGCAGTTTCTTCAGATGAGGAGATGCATGTCGAATAAGTACTCCGCCTGCAGTCCAATTTCACTTAATGGTAACATCGGTAGGTTGGAGCAAGACCGAATCGATTACTGCAGACCGAAAAGAAAGGAAGGTGGGGAGCATTCTATCAAACGGACTTCTCCCAAGGTATTAGCGGACATGCAGACATACGCATGTCTGTCAATCGAAACTCTTGTGCTTGTAAAACTTGAAGCTTGAAGGTCCGAGAGAGAAAAAGCACGTCAATCGAAGCTGGCTAATACATGTGCTAGGATTACTTTCATTATGTTCAGCAGATCGAACCAAGCATTCTCGGCCAAAACAAATGCCCGTGTACTACCCGTTCAGAAGACCAAGCATTCACACATCACGGCCTGTATTCCAATAGAAGTATAGTAATGTACAACTTGTATTAAACAACGAGGTCCAAGATATCAGACGAACATCAGAGTACATACGTGTACAGTAAGCTCTCCTCCCTATCGATACCAGGATAGTGTTATTCCGACCACATTCCGAATTGAATCCAAACAAATGTGTCTTGCAGTTTCTAGAATCACAATCACATCACCAATCAAAGATAATCCCAATCGCCATAGTGCCTCTGTCCTCTTCTAGGACCGTGATAATCTGAAAGAGAGAAAGAAGGGTATCAGCGTGTATGTTCATGCAATGCCAGGAACCAAGAAAAAGCCAGAGCCAAAAGAGTGTCCCCGGACACAACCCTCGAATACGACCCCCTAAACCAAAATGAACACATACACAAGGCAATAACACGCCAAGGGGACAAGGCCGGTACCAAAGAACAACCACACCACAGAGCAGAATAACGAATTCATACTCACAAGTACTCGTGTCCCTGGCCGGACTGGCTCCTGACCCAGGAACATGTGCCAGGTTGATATAACCTTCGTCACCCTCGGAAGCGTAGGGGTAAGGCCCGGCCGAATCAGCTCGCCATGCAATCCGAGATGACGAGCCAGAAGAGGAAAAAGACGTAACCCAATTCGCTCGACACCAAACGCAGGTGAGAGGTTTGCCTTGGCGGGTGGTTGTCGTTTTCCCTGGACATCGTGAGTGAGAAAACGGTGGACGATGAAATAACACGACAACTCACATGTTGACCAGCATTCCTTGTGAACGGCATTCCCACATGCTGCACACCAGTCCAATACCTTGCTCAGCTCCGTATAGGCTTTCTTCAATTCTTCAGCCTTTTCATTGTCACCAGCAAGTCCAACTCCCGTCCCGGATTCGTTCATCTTGTCATAACAAATCGGACAATCGTCTTCCGGATCTGGGATGCGGCGCGAGTCTTTCGCGGAGGTGGACGTATCCGTGGAGGTCGAGCTGGAATGGGTTTCAAGATGGCGTTAGTATTCAGTTGAAAAAAGACAAATGAAAGTGAGACGCACCCTTCTGGGGCTGGAGCAGGTCCACGGCCAGTTTTCTCCCTCCAGGCTCCAACGACTCTTTCATCGGCGTGGATATTCTGTAACTGTTGACGGAGTTGTGGTGCTAGAGGTGCTGAGGAGAATATGGACTCCAACTCGGATGGGAGGAGGGCTCTGGCGTTTCATTTCGTTTAGGTGGGTATTTGCAATCACGGTGTGGATGTTTCGTCCGTCAATTAGAGGAAGGGGAAGCGGAAATGGAAGTTAGCCAAGTTGAAAATAACGGAAGTTGTGTACCGTACTTTTGATACCATAATCCCGAGTCGCGTGATACCTGAAGTACTTTGAGGAATATGAAAAGCTGAGAGGAATCAGCATCAGGAAGAAGGGCGGGGAGAAGGCGGAAAAGACGGACGATATGCTTGCAGTGATTTCCCTTTTGATGATCCGGGCCTATACAAAACCAATTTTAGATTAGATCAGACGGATAATGGAGGGAAACGCACAGTCGCAGTGGGGTACTTCATCGATGGTTACGGTGTACACCTGTGGGCAGACCATTAGCAACGGGTACAAAAAAGGATCAAGGAAACGCACATTGCCAGTAGAGCCCTGTACCGTAAACTCTTCTCTGTTCTCTCCCTCTGTGCGTCGTCTGTGGATGAGGTAGATTCTGCAGACATAAGTCTTGGAAAAAAACCCACTAGAACTTGAAGAACATACCTCTGAGCTTGGCTGATATACCTATCCAACCTCGTCTGCGTAGCCTGCGGGCATTTTGACTTGAACTGTGCTTTTCTCTTTTCCTTCACCGGTTTCTCTTTAGCTTTTCCTTTCCCCTTTGTAGCCTTTTCTGCCGTTTTCTTGCTGGAACTAGAGGCTGCCGTAGAATAGTGTGACGTAGATGCTAAAGACTGAGAGCTTGGCCCAGCTAGCGCAGGCGCGGGTGGAGCCAGGCAGTGGGAATGGGTAGCGGGGTATGAGGAAGCATCGGATATCGTAGTACGCGCCCTTTTGTTGCTGGTTGAAGTGGGCATACTAGTTTTGGAATGCCAGTCCTCGAAAGAACCATCCGCTTTTCGTTTCTGGAGAACCATGGCGTAACGCGTCGTCGTTGGTCGCCGCCCAAGTCGAACAAAATTACTCAACATTTGTCTCTCGTTTTTCCCACAGTCCAAACCAACTTGTTTCCATTCAATATCGACATTCATATCATTAATCATTATCCATAAAAACAAGACATCTTCACTTCAAAGTAATCCACCCAGACTTGTTCGTCATCTCCAGGTCACCCATATCAGAATCCTTATCAATCGCTCTCTGCATATCATCTTCCAATCGTTTCCGGGAAACTTCACCGTCCAAATCAAGCGAGTCTCGCATCAACTCTCGAAAGTTGGGTTTTGCCATGATTGTATTCTTTTCAGGCTCAGAGTCGCTGTCAGAGGTGAGAACAAACTCGGCAGATTTGTACCTTTTCGAAGAGCTTGTATCCAAGGCTTTGGTGGTTTGTTTCTTGGCTGCAGGCATTTGGGACTCGGATCCTTTCAGCTTTGGTTTGGACTTTGTCGGTTTAGATCCCTCTGATGTCATCTTGGAAACTGACGACATCGAACCAACACGAACATGCTTCTTCTGAGCCGTTTGAGCGGTGGATTCACCCGCAACTTTAGTACTCAGAGACGGCAAATCCTGGATCACCGTACCCTCAGCTCCATGCTTCCTGCGTTTAGTAGGATGTTCCAATACTCCAGCGAGTTCCTTATCCGGCTCTGCTGCATGTGCCTTGGAAATCGCTTCCGACAGGCCCGACGTATACGCATGTTCCGATTTGCGTCTCTTCTTTGATGACGAGCCAACGCTCTTGTGTTTATCTGCGATCCCCTCCTCTTTCTCCTTTCCCTTCTCCTTGACCTTGGTCTTTGGCTTCAACCCCCCATCCTTCTGCATCAACGACGGCCCAAGCTGAGGCAAGTTCGCTCTATAGGCTCCTCTTAGAACATCATACAACGTTCTGTTGAAAGAAAGCATCTGCAGAGCCCCGACGTCGACTTTGAGCTGGCCTTCGGTGTACATGAGCTTAATCTCGCGTTTCGAGGGAAACTTCAAGCTTTCAGAGGTTATCTTGATCATTCTGGGATTCTTGGGAGTTTCCGGGAGCGTTTGGGAGACTAGAGCGTCGATGGCCTGTACTTGTCGAATTAGAAATCTAGTACGGATAGGCAATGCAAAAGACACACCAGTCGATCCCACGGTTCAAACAACCCCACTCCATTAGGCGCGATATGAGCCATACTCTTCAACCGATACAATCCTGCGTATTTTATGAATGCACCATCTACAACGAAGAGTTCTCTCGCTTCTCCATAAATGAACTCGAATTCTCCTCTCGTCATCATTGCGTTTGGGCCAGCAGTGCTAGAAGTGCCGGCACCCTGAATAGAAGGGAGGAATTGACCCTTGGCACCGAAAACGATATAATGCGGGGCTACATTTGCAGCGTTGTATGTGCGGGTGGGAAAGAAAAAGATTGAATTTTCAGGCCTAGGCGGAAACAAATCATCAAAAATAGTGCTATATGCACAATACAAGTTTCGTACCAAGTATATGCAGGTGCCTACAAAATCAAAGATCAAAATCGGTCGAAAAATCATCAGCAAACAAGACTCGTTAAACCGACAATCTCGCAACACTCACCGCTTTCTCAAGATACTTGAGCAAATCCCCTCCGGGTTGAATCCACTCCTTATGCGCAACCGGTTCCCAATTATCATCACCCGGACGCCCGGGAAACACAGACGGAAGTTTGGAGATGGATTCACAGAGGCGAGAGAATAGGGATTGACTGGTTCGTTGGAGTTTATCGGAAAGCTGTTATGCGTCAGAGGAGAATAGTCAGAAGTGGAAAAAGACGCACAGATGAAACAGAAGTTGAACGCCTGATGAATTTGTTCCGGTCATCAGAATTGTGCTTGACTTCTGTGGTCACCTACGTAGATAGTCATTACACGAAGGGGAAAACGAATACAAAAGTTTCAACCACTCACGCTGCTGCTCAAACCTTCTCTTTCTTTACTTTGATCTCCCGCATTAGACCGAGGCTCGACACGTTGACTTGTTTCTGCAGGTGGATGCCTTTTCGATCTAACAATATCCAAAATGTCGGCTTTGATCTCAGCTTCCTTGTTCATAGATAAAGATGATGACTTGGCGTGGATCGGCCGCGTTGATGTGCTGATTTTGGGGGTTGCCAATTGCAGATGCTGCCGCTGCAAAGGAAGAAGTGCATCAACGTCAATGGTTGGGAAGTATCTCAAAGTGTCACTCACTTGTTTATTCTTACTAGGTTCGGTCTCGGTTATAACTTGAGTGTACTTCTCATCATTGCGCACTTCCGAGTTAAGCACCGGAATTTCTGGTGTAGGATCATCGGGGTATTGTAACTGTATCCTCGTCAGTTGAATTGCACCGTAAACAAGGCAGATTTTTCAACCATCTCACGAACCTCGAATTCAGAATCAACGCATACCGGATCCATCGATTCCCTGACACTAGCACTAGTAGAAGCAGTAAACGCCGCGATTGCATCCCCAGGGATAGTATCAAATGTCATCTCTTTGAGAGACTGACACTGATTGAAAAGAGGGAAGGGTTCAAAACTGAAATGAACTTTAGAAGGATCTCCGAGTTCATCGTTGTCGACTTTCAGGTCCTCTGGTGGAATCGTGACCTGTCCAATTTGTCGATCCTGCTTGACCGTGAAATAGTAAGAAATACAAAGAAGACACAGGACTCGAGAAATGTATACAGACCAGATCATCGAACTCCCTAATAATCTCTACACAAGTCGTCTAGATAGAGCTCGTCAGAGTCACAGTCACGTTGAACCGAGACTTGACATATACCTCCACCTCCTCGACACGTCTTCTGAGCTTTCTCAGGTTAGTCCTAAAGCTTTCGACCATAGAAAAAGGCAGGGAGGCTTGTATGTTTACCGCCATCGTAAAAGGGCCAATGCGGACGATACGGAGACCAGAAGAAAAGGGTTCAACAGCTGACCCTGAACGGAAAAGTTCGAGTCATGTCGTAAACTTATAGCATAGCAGTAAGCGAACCTTGGTATGCAGACTGTCTGAACGAGATACTTGTTATCTTGAAGCCTCTCATCCCCCGAGTCATATCAAAGGGAGATGTCGATGGAGCCGTGCATCAAGTCCTCGTTCGACGGGACTTGAATCGACATCAGATTGCGACGATGTGAGTCTTGTAACTAATTCTGGCGCAACATTCTCTATAGACTCGATGACTCCGTCTTAGCAGGATCGGACTCTTCTGGGACGTCCATTATACCTTCCAGGACTATGAAGGTGTCAAAACGGTGTTGCCGGAGTAGTTGGCCGCTCCTTGCCGAAGCCCCTTTTTTGTCGAACAACATCGCAGAACTATTATCGAATCGATAATTGTTCAGAACAAGAGTTTCACAATCAAGGTCCGGATTCCTGGTCAAAGCGGCGGTGACAATGACGCCCCACAGTAGTGGCACAAGCTCGGGGATCTATGTTTATAAACCACCAGAATTTTCCGAGTGATCCCAACATATTGCCTCTTTGCTTGCAGCTCGTACGATCCCGCCACCAGTTCTCCCACCGTCCTCCCCAATATGACCATTCAGTACTTTCCCCAGGAGCTTGTAGATCTCATCATCGACGACGCACAGGACTCTATCCCCACCCTTAAATCATGCAGCTTGGTGTGTTATTCTTGGCAATCTCGTGCGCGATCACATCTGTTCAAAACTCTGAGCCTCACTCCAAAAATGATTCAAAATATTGAGCGCCGGAAAGACTATGCAAAAAAGCTAGAGCTGTTGATTCCTCTACTTTGCAACTCTCTTCCAGGACGACAAAATGTCCCAATTTCATCTCTTGTTCAGACCTTGATTATAGATGGTAGATGCGCATCCGAGTCTACGGCTTGCTCTGCAGACTTTGTACATGTCTTGATGGCCGGCGGTATCCTGCAGAAACTCTTCCAAACTCTCTTCCTATCTCTTCGTAGCGTCCAGATTCACCGCATCGGAATTGCCGAAATGGCACTGACATTTCCGACGGAGGAATTTTGTTACTGGTTGTGTAAACACTCACAATCCCTGGAGTCTTTGGTCTTCAGCGATTCTGAGGTGACGAGTATCTCTTGTGCTCTATCTCCCATACTCTCTTCCGCGGCTAGCATTCCAACGCTCAAGTCACTGCACGTGGATATCCCTCGTTTACACAATCTACCTCTTAATCGGAGAAGGTCACTCATTGAATTTGTCACTCGCCAAAGTGGAGACCCAAAAAAGGTGGAATATCTCCTCCAGCCTTGGGACAAAGTAGTCTCTAAAGCTGATGAGATCGGACTCGGAGATGGGACTTCAACCCTATGCAGATTGCGTTGCTTAATGGTCTGGGTGGGGAGAGGTTCGTATCCACTGAAACCCATGTTCTCTGATTCGCGCCATTGTTTCGATCTATCCAATCTGACATCTCTCGAAATTGGTGGCGTGCAAAGTATCACACACTCTGTTGAAGACACATTAATGTTGTTGCGGAATTGTTCATCCACACTGATGCATCTCAAGCTCGACGTTACATTTTATCAAGGTGGTCTTGAATCTTTATTCAGACCTGGGATGTTTCCCCGGATTGGACGACTCGTTGATCTGGAGTTTTATCATCGCAATGTCGTGGCGCCTTACTTCCAACTCTTTATTTTCCAAAACCTCCAGCCGGGTTTCGATGCAGAATTCTTCCCAAGTCTCGAACGTTTCGCCATTTCGTCGCGGGGTTGGTTCCAATATGTGAGAAAACCGAATTCGATCACAGACACACTCACTCCAGACCCCGATTGCTTTCTCGCCGAATTGGTCCGAAAGCACCGGCGTCTGACCGAGATAAACATAGTGACTGGGCAAGATGTCGGACTTGTTGCAGAGGAGCTGTATCGCTACTTTCCCGAGACAAAGGATAGTGGTATACTAAAGATTACTTCTCCATTGGACTGAAGAGTGCATCAGAGTGACCAATTCGATACGTCGTTAAAACACTTTATTTACAGTCTGCCACTTATAATCATATATTTACTTCTTTACGAATTGCTCTCCCACATGTTTGATACCTCACAGTGGTACTCCTTGGTCTGAAACCGGAGGAGCAGCACCAGAGCCCACCATGACCTGAGACCCAATGCTAGAAATATCATCAACTGTGAGGAAGATCCACGCTAAGCAACGGAATCAAGGTCAGTTGAGTTCGAAAAAGCGCTTGACCAAAATTTGATGACTCACCTGGGCCAGGTGGGTATACCCTGTTGTTCGGGGGAGTAAGGATCTCCAGGGATGACTTGTCATCAGAGAGTTCAGCTTCCATAAATACTAGTCGAGAACTAGAATGGAATGCATGTGTTGAGAATCCGAGGTCCATCAGCGCAACTTAAAATACATATCAACGCGTGGAATTCATCAGCCGATATCAAAATAGGAATGCCTTGAACAGAGGACGCATTCAAATTATTTGGGATGTTGACGCCAACCGAGAAACGCTGATTGAAATCAACCCGCTGAGGAACGTCGGTCATGGAAGGGCGAGACACAGTCATATAGGGAGGATTAAGATACTCTACACGGTATTCCCTGCCATACAGAAGTCAGTTGTTATTGTTGCCGGTGACTGCTTGAAACATACGATGGGAACTCTACATCCATAACTTGACCGCCATGAGGATTCGACCCGGCTATGAATATATTGCTAATAAGAAGTCAGTATCTTCTTGACTTCTTTAAACGTGATTCACTCACCCGTTGGGAGTGAGGGAAGTACTTGAATGATATAGGCGAGCTATATCTGTCGCGGGTAATCCCTCTCGGGAAAACCGCATTCCGACAGGGGCTCCTGGGTCGTACAACAAAGGTGTAAAGCTGAATGTTAATAATCAAATATCATTCACATCTGGTAAGTAGCTGAAAATGCATACTTGGGATGATCTGCATTCGAATTACTAACAAGATCGACAACGGTGCCAAACGCAGCATAACCAGATTGGCCACCGTTGATGATCACAACTTGACCGTTCGGTAGAAGAAGGATTTCAGGCATAATGTGTCCTTCAGGCATCAACTCTACCTCCCATCCTTTTTCGATTCCTTCGGGTGTCAATCTAATACGACTGCACTGGTCTGTAGCGGGTGTTTGGGACGAAAACTTTGTGAAATCGAGTTGATCGCTGGTGTTCGTTCCTCCACAGACCAAGACTTCCGGAACGAAATCTGGAGGAGAAAGAGGTAGGAGAGTCGCGCTTCCGTCGAAAGGATTTGTGACGCGAACACCGTTGGGGAGATCGGGTAGAGGAGTCTCGGTATTAGCTTCGATGTCGTAGATCATAGATTGGTTATTGGCAACAATGAAGGTTTTTCCATCGGGCAATGCGAAAACACTTATATTGAAATGTTAATGTCAGAAGGGAATATTCCACATACGACCTACCGAGGAAATAGATTGACAGGTAGAGTCCGGGCTAAGAATTCTGAAGGCCGGGGTACTCCACCGTCTTTGGAAGGGAAAAATTCGATTGAATTTTCAGTGAGTTCGGGGAAGTTCCAGAACTGTGACTGGTTGTGCATGCCACCAACGATCATCTAGAGTAATATTTATCAGATTCCGTTAAGCTCCATTGTTCAAAGAAAATATACCAATGACCCATCGAAAATTCGAACAGCAGTCGTGTACCATCGTCGCTTTGCAAGGTGCAAAGTTTTATCGTCTTCAACCAAACTGCAACTGAGGCCAGTAGGGTCGTCGCAGGGCTCCCATATTCTGATTCCCATAAGGCCATCTCCCTCTGTTGGGATAGTTTGATTGGGAGGCAACTCGATGCCATTACCTCCAATACTGACCTACGAATTTATATGAAAAAAATGTACGGATGGATTAGAAATCGTTGACCGACCATAGTACCATTGCTCAAAAAACCTCCAGAAGCACAGAATGAATTCGATTTGACATCCAGTGCCGTGACCGAGTTAGTCTCGAGGTTCCATAGGCCACCCCACGCGTCATGCCCATTTATCTTTAACGGATCGCCCAAGGGCCGATCAAATAACAACATAAGAGTAGGCGAGAGTACAGTGGCCTCCAGAGCAATGATTCCACTAGTGCCATTCTGCACAAAATGCCAACCGAGGCCATCGTCGGAAGACGCGAGTGCAGGGACACTGGCGATGATAAGGGACAAGAGAGAGCTCCACATCTTGAAGCAAAGGTTGTTACGGAGGGGTTCAACTTATATAGTCGGAAGTAAGATCTCGCGGAGAAGTATTAACAGATCCTTGGAAATCTGAGTTTCATTCTGCAGCAAAAAAACCGAAGCCGGTATGCTTCTTTCGATGTAACTATCTCACACAGCGGGAGAGGCATTTGTTGCATTAGATGGCGGACGAAAGATAACACGACTGAGTATTTCTCTCGGAGGTCAAGTGCTGATTTCAGCGCTGAGAAGCAATTGAGATTAAAATACAGAAAAGTGAGCGAAATAGCTGACTATTCGAAAAGGGTTGACACGAACATCACCTCCCACAGTGTTCTCCAGAAATACTGCTTCAAGTTCCTAATGGCGAAGTGCCATTGACAGGAACTTTACGTTCGACGTTGAGAATACAAGATCGTCCCTGAACCCCTCAATCCAACCCAAGACTTCTGAAAGCGCCGGTCAGTAATATTGAATGATTTGCAGATGGATTCAAAAGCACGTTACACGATTCGAAATGCTATACTAGTAGGGCTTGATTTCTGCTATACTTAGAAAAAAAATGAGCTCCTTTTTACATAATATTACTCTAGGTCATCGCTCTGGATTGATTTACATTTTAAGAAGGGCGCCGGACCCAGGAGCACGAAGTCGTGTGGGAAAATCTTTCGGTAGCTGTTCAAAATTTTGGATAGCGATAAAAAGGTTTGGGAAATGGTTGGAGCACAGGGAGACATCGGAGTCTTGAATTTTAGACGATGGCGAAATATTTCAAGATTTCATGATTGAATATGTAGATTGAAGGCTGTCCGAGTCAAACTTCAAGGGTTAGATTGCTAGTACACTCAAACTTTTGATGCTCATAGAATAAAAAATTTGAAGTACCTTACTTTCATATGTTGACTCAGTAAATACTAGTTTAGAGAACCATTTCATTGACACCGTAACATCAGTGTAGATATGGAAAATCAGACAATTTGTTGGACCGAAGATAGTCATCTCATCAACACAGTAGAGGTTGAGTAAGTAAAAAGAAATATGCTGATTCAGTCGACGTTTTCCTCAAAATGTCAGGTTGAATCAGTACTTGCGCTGATGTTGTATCAGATTGGAGCCATTAGAGTTGTCGCGAGGTACTATAAACATATCTTCTTTGAAATACAGGCTGCTTATATGTAATTATATATATTCGCGTCTTTACGGATCGTTCCCTGGTTCTTCCGTATGAGCAATACTTTCTTTTATACCTTACAGCGGTACTCCTTGGTCTGCAACTGGAGGAGCAGCACCAGAGCCCACCATGACCTGAGATCCAATGCTAGAAATATCGTCAACCGTGAGGAAAATCCAGGCTAGGTAACAGAATCATGTTCAGTTAAAATGGAAAAAACGTTTCGCCAGAACTGGATGATTCACCTGGACCAGGTGGGTATACCCTGTTGTTTGGTGGAGTAAGGATTTCCAGGGATGACTTGTCATCGGAGAGTTCAGCTTCCATAAATACCAGTCGAGAACTAGAATGGAATGAATGCGTTGAGAATCCGAGGTCCATCAGGGCCACTGGAAGTAAATATTAAAACGTGAACTCGGTCAGCAGAAATCAAAAAAAAATACCTTGGATAGAAGACGCATTCAAATTATCTGGGATGTTGACGTCAACTGAGAAACGCTGATTAAAATCAACCCGTTGAGGAATGTTGGTCATGGAAGGACGAGACACAGTCATGTAGGGAGGATTAAGGTATTCTACTCGGTATTCCCTACCACAAAAAAAAGTCAATTGTCAATGCTGCTGGTGACTACTTAAAACGTACGATGGGAATTCTCCATCCGTGACTTGACCAGCATGAGGATTCGACCCAGCTATGAAGATATTTCTAAGAATAAGAAGTCAATATTTTCTTGACTTCTTTAAACGTCGTACACTCACCCGTTGGGAGTAAGGGAAACAGTTGAGTGATACAGGCGAGCTATATCTGTCGCGGGTAGTCCCTCTCGAGTGAACCGCATTCCGACAGGGGCGTCTGGATTGTACAACATAGGTGTGAAGCTGAATGTTTATGGTTAGATGTCATTCACATCTGGAAGCTGGAAACGTACTTGGGATGATCTGCATTCGAATTGCTAACAGGATCAACAACGTTGCCATACGCAGAATAGCCAGATTGGCCACCGTTCATAATCATAGCTTGACCGTTCGGTAGAAGAAGGATTTCGGGCATGATATGTCCTTCAGGCATCAATTCTACCTCCCATCCTTTCTCGATACCTTCGGGTGTCAACTTGATACGACTGCACTGGTCTGTAGCAGGTGTTTGGGACGAAAACTTTGTGAAGTCGAGTTGATCGCTGGTGTTCGTTCCTCCACAGACCAAGACTTCCGGAACAAAATCTGGAGGAGAAAGAGGTAGGAGAGTCGCGCTTCCGTCGAAAGGATTTGTGACGCGAACACCGTTGGGGAGATCAGGAAGAGGAGTCTCGGTATTAGCCTCAATGTCGTAAATCATGGATTGGTTATTGGCAACAATGAAGGTCTTTCCATCGGGCAATGCGAAAACACTTATATTGATATGTTAATGTCAGAAGAAAGTACTTGAGATATGTGACCCACCGAGGGAATAGATTGACAGGTAGTGTTCGAGCTAAAAAATCTGAAGGCCGGGGCTCTCCACCATCCTTGGAAGGGAAAAATTCGATCGAGTTTTCAGTGAGCTCGGGAAAGTTCCAGAATATCGATTGATTGTGCATGCCGCCAACGATCATCTAAGGTTTTATTTATCAAATTCCGTAAAGCACTGGTGTTTAGAGAAAACATACCAGTGACCCGTCGAAAATTCGAACAGCAGTCGTGTACCATCGTCGCTTTGCAAGGTGCAGAGTTTTATCGTCTTCAATCAAACTACAGCTAAGGCCTGTAGGATCGTCACAAGGCTCCCATATTCTGATTGCCATCAGGCCATCTCCTTCTGTTGGGATAGTTTGATTGGGAGGTAACTCGACGCCGTTACCTCCGATACTGACCTAGTATGAATTATGGGAAAAGGCGTACATATGGATTTGAAATCGTCGACTGACCATAGTCCCATTACTTAAGAAACCTCCAGAAGCACAGAATGAATTCGATTTGACATCCAGTGCCGTGACCGAGTTAGTCTCGAGGTTCCACAGACCACCCCACGCGTCATGTCCATTGATCTTCAATGGATCGCCCAAGGGCCGATCAAATAACAACATGAGAGTGGGCGAGAGTACGGTGGCCTCAAGAGCAATGATTCCGCTAGTGCCATTCTGCACAAAATGCCAACCGAGGCCATCGTCAGAAGACGCGAGTGCAGGAACACTGGCGATGATGAGCGACAAAAGAGAGCTCCACATCTTGAAGCAAAGTTTGTTATGGAGGGCTTCAACTTATATAGCCAAGAGTAAGATCTCGTGGAGAAGCATTAAGAGAACTTTGAGTGTCGTTCTGCAGCAAAAAATCGGAGCCGGTATGCTTCTTTCAATGGAACTATCTCACATAGCGGGAGAGGTATTCAATGGCGGGCGAAAGATGACACGACTCAGCGTTTTCCTTGGAGGTCAAGTGCTGATTTCAGCACTGAGAAGCAACTGAGATTAGAATATAGAAAATTGAGCGGCATAGCTGACCAACTGAAAAAGGGCTGAACACCGCTTCCCACAGTGGTCTCTGGAAATACTTCAACTCAATGGTGAAGCACGATTGACAGGGACTTTACGTTCGATGTTGAGAATACGAAACAGTCCCCGAGCCGCGAAATCCACCCCAAAACTTCTGAAAGCGCTAGTCAGTAATGATACCGAACGATGGTGAATTCAAGAGCACGTTATACGACCCATGAATTGGAAAATCGGGCGTGAATTTTTGTCATTTTGGGACGTGTAGTAAATCGGAGACCTCTTTCGTAGTTCGAACAATACAATAGCTCTTGGGAAGACATCAACCACGAGGTTATGGATACGGCATGGTCGAAGTGGAGAAGAAATATACTCACAGCTTGAGAAGGTTTGCGGGCCTGGTGTTTCCCTGGCGTAGTCTGTCAACTCTGGCATCGCTTGGAGTCGTGTATGTACTAGTTCTTACATTAATTTCGAAAGCAATTATTTCTTCTGGATTTAGATAAGTGGCGCTTGAGCGAAGCAAATTGGTGGCAGGTCATGGAGTAGAGGAAGGACAGGGTTGACATCGTTGGGAAAAGAAAGGACGGCACCTTCCAAATTTGGCCGAAACAGCGTTCGGTGAGTCTTTTCTGCGTGATCATATGGTAGTGATGCTCGAAGCTTCTTGAGTGATATTGAAATATGAATCTATTATACAGATACACGGAAATGAATGAGATGGAGAAAGCGGCGAGAAAACAACTTAAGGAGTACATACAAAGTTGAAAAAAAAAGCTACATAAAAAAATTAAAATGGAGTCGAGAATAGTCATGGTCCAAGGCAATGAATCTTCGCCACATCTACGATCGGACGAATTACTCGATAACCTCAAACCGGCTCCTTTTGCTATCTCTCCCTTCATCGTCACCGTCATCCAACCCTCGCTTGTTGCCTATCCCACCACCATTATAACTTTGATCACCACTAAAGCCCATGCTCATGGTCCCTGCAAAAGTCTCTCCATTCACAATACCAGCAAGAATCATGCTGTACTGATCGTCCGTCAAGCCCATACCGGCAAGGGGGTTAATCCGCCCATTGTTATCATCCATATCATCATTTGACTGCACGCCGAGGCCGAGCCCAGGATTGAAAGACGTCAAGATTGACGAGGATGGTGATGAGGAACTGCCGTTATTCGTGAGGAGAGCGGCTCGAGAAGTTATAGCTTGCTCGAAACCGGCGTCAGACAGAGGTGGTATTCCCACTGACCGTGGTATACGAGCCATTTGTTGTATGACTTTGAGGTGCATAAGGTGTTTCTCGAGCATACCTAGTAGACCCTCTTTTGTGAAAGGCTTGGGGAGGATATCGTTCATGCCTGGTGCAGTAAAGATGAGACAGTACATATCGCAGCGCGCTAATGTATACTCACCTGAGGAATAGTATGTCATAATCTCGTCTGGTTTCGAATTACTTGTCATTGAGATAATGGGCGTCATGTGGTCAAACTTTCTTATCATCGACGTCGCCGACACACCGTCGAGCTTGGGCATGACAATGTCCTACATCCACAGTGAAGCCGATCAGTAAGTTGGTCACGATAAGCAGAATGGGGACTAACCATCAACACCAAGTCATACTTTTCCAAATTCATCTTGTTCACCGCCCCGACTCCGTCGACAGCTACATCAATTTGGCACCCAAACACTTGCAAAAACTTGCTGCTCAGCTTCCTACTCACAGCATCATCTTCCACCAGCAGCACTTTTGGCGAAACTGCCCATCCGGGTACAAACGTCGACCTCCTCACTCTTAGCTTTTGTGATCCTGCATCTGATGACGAGGGTCCAGATCCCGACGAGGGCACAACTACGCCAGCTGATGATAGAGAGGATGAAGACGCTCCAGAACCGACTGAAGGCCCAGAACCAGAAGAAGACGAATTGGAGGTATTCGGGGAAGGGTCGTACATTCCCGACGTGCTCCCGTCTGCTCTAGTCTCTTGACTGCCAACATTTAAGCTAGAGTCTGAGCCAGAGCCGTTGAAAGATCCTCCCATCATATTTGCATCAAAGCTCCATGTTCCACTCATATCGTCGATGGCACTGCGGGGCATTAGGTGACCGACGGTGTAGACTTGTAAGCCTTGATGATTTGTGGTCGAGTCGAGGTTGAAATCTGGGAACAATGATGGAGAACTAGAGGAAGAGGAACCTTGTTCATCCCCGGAAGTGGAGGCCGTAGTGTCAGCGGCATATGAAGGAGTAAGCGAAGGTACGGTAGGAATCGTCATATTCCAAGGATCAGACAACATTTGGCTTACATTCATCCCCAGCCGGGATCGTGGTCTTGACGGTGGAGGCATGTCGTTGCCGTTATTTTCTTCGCTCTTTATCGTGCCAGTGCCATCAGAGCCTGAATTCCGAGCTGAATTGCCAGAAAGAGGGCCCATGCCCATAGACCCAAACGTCTCAAACGCACCAACGAGCTTCGCAGCTGCGTTGTTTAGGAACCCAGTACTAGCTGGTCGCATCCTCTGCAGCTCCTCTATCTTTGCAAGTGCCTCTTGGCGAGAGTTGATTTTGACGGGACCCATGGGAGTTGTCAGGCTCTCCATTGTCCGATTTGAGCCTGACAGGCCCACGCTGGTGTTATTCGAGTTATTGGAACTACCCGACCCAGGATTGACAAAAGATCCATCGGGATTGACGAGCCCAGCATTCGTAACGGCAGTCCACAGCCGTGAAGGCGGTCTATCCCCCGAATCTCCTCCATTTCCATTACTACCAAATCCAAATCCAGGCGTCGACCTTCCTCCAAAGTTGAACTCTCCTCCATTTCCAGAAGAGCCGTTGTTGTTCACAACTTCGGCCATCCTACTCATCTCATTCATCTTCATCAACGCCGACCTCCCAACTGCCTCAAACGTAGTGGGATTCCACGCTTGTTGGTCTTGTCCCTGCTGTCTCTGCATCCCGCTACCTTCTGCTCGTCCTTGTTGTCCCACATCTCGTCCTTGTTCTTGTCTGCTGGAATCCCCATATCCATTTCCAGCTCCAGCTCCAATAATCCTCTGCGTAACAGAACTCGGCACAAATGGATTATCACTTCCCGTCACCGTATTTAGTATACCAGGTGAGAGAAGAGGCTGAGGAGAGGCGATCTGGAGCTGAGGTGAAGGGAGAGAGATAGAGCCGGGTGAAGAGGAGGATAACGTAGATCCATTTCGGCGTTGGGTAATGTTTTGGTTGGGTTGAGAAGAGCGAGTTTGGGATTGTGATTGAGACGAGTCGACGCCGGATGTAATGAGGCCTTGGGCTGGCGGTGAAGGGAGAGCTGGACGTTTGCCTTTACCTGTTGATTGGTGGTATCGGATATGGAATGTTTATGACATGCGTCGGGGCGGCGGATGCGCAGGAAAGGAAGACATGTCGTTGCGCCGTGCACATGATAGGATAGAAGAGTTCACAAATCCATGACGAACGTGCGAAGAACGGATGAAGCATTTGCGATGACGACAACGAACCCCACAACAAAGTCAAGAGTCCACCAAAGGATCAAGGCGGGAGGTACAGGCACGACGGGCCAAAGGGAGTCGAGACCAGATTGAATCACAGTTAAAGTTCATCGAGAAAGGAACCGATATAGAAAGAGGTCCAGAACGAGGTTCCAAAAGACCACGATCGAGACCAGGGGCACGGATATACGCCGAAGGAAGAGGGGAAAAGTATGTGGGCAACGTTTAGAGGTCCAGACCATCCGGGAGTTGAGCATAGGTTTAGCCAAGATGAAGCGGTGACGTCGAAATCAAAAGAATCAAGGCGGCCGTGGTCAACGTTGAATAGAACAAGGCAACGAATGAGTTGGTTGAGAGATTGATTAGTTGCAAAAGTGGGTCGATTAGGATACCAAGCAGAGAGTCCAGAATACGGCCGAGAACCAGGGTAAAGTTTAACGTTGAAGTCCGTGTTTCACGTATGGCATTGCAAGACGGCAAGGATTGAGGATGAAGAATGAAGCCATAGGGAGAGAGAAGTGGACATGGCAGTCCAAGCCCAGAGTCGTTCAGTGTAGAGATGAGTGATGTTCCAGAACAAAACGTGGATATTCACATCCGAGTGGCGCATCGTCGTTCCATTCCATTCCGTTTTGGCGTTGGTAGAACATTTGTTGAAGAGGTCCAGATTTTTAATAAGTGGAATTCGCAATTCAAAGAATGCGTTCAGTTTGCGATGTACGAATGCATTTTGTGATTGTGATTTTCAAGTTGATACGTAGAATAACACACCAAGATATAAACATGTAAAAGAACCGAAAAAGAAAAAGGCATAGTCAGTACATTTGTTACAAGGACACACGCGGAAGAGTGAAAAAGAGGAGTGATGAAAGAAGATAAAATGGAGATGAGGAGGTATGAAGAGCGTGGTCCCCTTGGAAGTTGGTGAGTAATTATGAGGATAGTATCATATCTGTACAAGGTACACCAGTGAGCAGTATTGAGTAGAAGTGGATTTTGTCAAGTACGAAACGAACAAAGAGACGCCCATAGTTCCCGATTTCAATCAAAAGCCCAAGCAAGAAGGTAAAAGAAAAGACGAAAGCAAGAAGTGCGAAAGAGTCCACGGCGACGCAATTAGCGGTCAAAGGAACCCTGCGATTGTTTTGTAGGATATAATACAGCTGAATATTGGAGAATGACATGACGAGGGACGAAAGCGAGGGGCGAATAAACGAGATGCGTGACGTAGGCATGTGGATTGACATGGAAGGAAACAAGTAAAAAATGATTGAGATTTGAGTACTTTAGAGCGAAAAGACCAAAGACGGGAAGAAAGGAAGCGGGAAAGAAATGGGCTACTCACCCTCACCACTACCAGCGCTGCTTGGCCCTGCACCGCCCACGCCGAGAGGAGGGGAGGGACCACCGCCATTGGGACCGCCGCGTAGAACCCATTCAATTAGGCCTTGCATGACAGAGTCTTGTTGGGCCATATTTCGTTGGAAGCCAACCATTTCGATTAGGACCTGTCGCGAACGGTAAGATGAGGGTCACCGGGAAAAGCCTGGCAGGTGCAGAACGCAGACGGTAGAAGGCAGTAAACACACCTCATGATAATTTCTTTCTAATCCACCCAAACCTCGTTCCAAATTCCCTACATTACGCTCCAAGTTGCGGATATGTGATGATAGTTCTTCTTGGGTGGCAGTAAGCTGGGTTATTTGGGATTGCAGGTGTTGGACATAATTGGATGAGTCTATGATAGAGAAGAGTCAGTGGTTTGCAGATAACGAACAGGAGATCGAAACGCGTACCACCATACCACCCTGGGCCGCCAGGTCCAGGGCTGCCGTTCATCTGCATCCCACCGTTCATCCCGTTCATCCCTGTACCCATGTTACCATTCATACCGCCCATCATGCTTGACCCAGGCATACCCATGCCCGGCCCTGCGCCTAACGGTCTCGTCGTTGACGCAGCTTGTTGTGCACCTTGTTGTTGGTTCTTACGGGATGTCGGAACTTTACGTTTAATGTTTTCGAGAGCGTCACGCCTGTCGGCATGGAAATCTGGATGTCGGAAAGTCCAGGAATGTTCGCCAAAGGTATTGTCGTCGGTGTTTTTGACCTGTATGGTGTGATTAGTGTACAGAGAAAGAAGAATTAATAAAGGCGTACCTTGTGGAAATCATATTTATTCAACTGCCGCACAAAGCTGGCAAAGTTGGAGTGTTTGAACATGCGGGGAAGGATGGATTTCGTGAATTCGTTCATGTCCTGTTCAGAAGCTGAGGTTAGCATATGCATAGAATAGATTATGACGGACGCACCTTGACCACAAAGCAATCGCCCTGCGGGCCCCATGAGACGACGTGCTGAAAGGACTGGTCTTCTAGCATCCTGCAAGTCGTTAGCATAGACCGTTTATTAATAGTGCAACGCGAACGCACTTGTAAAGCTTCTTGACAAAGTCACTCGTCGAGGGCATAGAGTCCTCCATGGCTGAATTCGAGACTGAAGTTGATGATGGAAAAGGTGTACTAGATGTTCCCGGTTCGCGTTTGACCTCGACCGTGTCGCGTTCCTGCGAATGCGACTGCTGCGGTAGATACTGGTCCTGAAGTGGATGTGGATGTAATTGGGACCAGTCGGGGTTCAGATTAGGATTGGAACCCAAACTAGAGTCGGAGTTGGAGAAAGAGGCGGTGGTGGAAGTATGAGAATGAGAGACAGGATGAAAGTAAGAGCCGTTTACATTCATAGCAAGTATTAGTCGAGTAACAACATCAAAGCAGGCCAATACTAATTCCGTCTAGCCGTCTGCTATCTATCCCCGGCATTTTCCCGCCTTCCTCGAATCAATCCATCATTTTTTCAAGGTCCCTTCGAAAATGAAAAGCTTCTCACCCCGAAAGTATTTCATGAAAAGGCAGTCGTATTGGTCAACCTGCGGCACGTTGACTGCTTCTACCTATCTCAATCCCTACAAAAGCCCTCTAATCGTGCTTCAGACACTTCGAATACATTGACACTAAAAATGAACGTTCCCCCAAACGGACGTTCATAGCACCAAGAACATAATGGTTCTAGACCATTCTAGAACGTCTCTTTCCCCATCTGTCTATCGGCATCGACTCGGATTCTATAACAACCTCGATCCAGAGCCCAGACGGGTCGAGAGATCATAGTTTCCCATCACTTAAATTTGACATGTGTACGGAGGCGATTCCCGGAAACCGATAGAATGGGCCTAGAACCAAGTGTGCCTTTCTGCGGGTTCACGGCACCGTTTGAACCCTCGGTTTCCGCCCACTGTAAACATATGATTTTGTTACTGTTCCATAAGACAGCCAGATTTGCGAGCAGCATTATATGTATTCAACTTTCTGTGGAAAACAAGAAGTGCTAGAAGCCATCTTGAAAACAATCAATATTCTCCATAAATAAGAGCAAAATTGGTGCAACCTAGATGATGGGTTAGGACACATAATTAATAATAGGTAAACAAGGTGGTAATTTACATATTCCGTTGACCACAAATTGGCACATAAACTTACAGAATGTCACTCATATATAAGCCAAGATGCAAAGATAACATAACATGGCCATATTTACAGAGACTAAATAAAATGCAAAAATGAAGAAATCATTGTTATGGTACAGCTTCCAATTCATTCGACTCATCAAGTGCTTTGCAACACATAGTTATCCTGCATCCTCTGAATGTCACCAAGGCTTTGCAGGCATTGAGCTGCTCCCAGCTGATCTCCTATGCCTTCAAATTGATTTTGTGCTTCTGAAAGCATCCTTGTGGCTTCACCATAGTTATCCTGCATGCTCTGAATGTCCCCAAGGCTTTGCAGGCATTGAGCTGCTCCCAGCTGATGTCCTATGCCTTCAAATTGATTTTGTGCTTCTGAAAGCATCCTTGTGGCTTCACCATATGAATGTCCCCAAGGCTTTGCAGGCATTGAGCTGCTCCCAGCTGATGTCCTATGCCTTCAAATTGATTTTGTGCTTCTGAAAGCATCCTTGTGGCTTCACCATAGTTCTCTTGTGTGCTCTGAATGTCCCCAAGGCTTTGCAGGCATTGAGCTGCTCCCAGCTGATTTCCTATGCCTTCAAATTGATTTTGTGCTTCTGAAAGCATCCTTGCAGCTTCACCATAGTTATCCTGCATCCTCTGAATGTCCCCAAGGCTTTGCAGGCATTGAGCTGCTCCCAGCTGATCTCCTATGCCTTCAAATTGATTTTGTGCTTCTGAAAGCATCCTTGTGGCTTCACCATAGTTATGCTGCATGCTCTGAATGTCCCCAAGGCTTCGCAGGCATTGAGCTGCTCCCAGCTGATCTCCTATGCCTTCAAATTGATTTTGTGCTTCTGAAAGCATCCTTGTGGCTTCACCATAGTTATCCTGCATGCTCTGAATGTCCCCAAGGCTTTGCAGGCATTGAGCTGCTCCCAGCTGATGTCCTATGCCTTCAAATTGATTTTGTGCTTCTGAAAGCATCCTTGTGGCTTCACCATAGTTATCCTGCATCCTCTGAATGTTCCCAAGGCTTTTCAGGCATTGAGCTGCTCCCAGCTGATCTCCTATGCCTTCAAATTGATTTTGTGCTTCTGAAAGCATCCTTGTGGCTTCACCATAGTTATCCTGCATCCTCTGAATGTTCCCAAGGCTTTGCAGGCATTGAGCTGCTCCCAGCTGATCTCCTATGCCTTCAAATTGATTTTGTGCTTCTGAAAGCATCCTTGTGGCTTCACCATAGTTATCCTGCATGCTCTGAATGTCCCCAAGGCTTTGCAGGCATTGAGCTGCTCCCACCTGATCTCCTATGCCTTCAAATTGATTTTGTGCTTCTGAAAGCATCCTTGTGGCTTCACCATAGTTATTCCATATCCTCTGAATGTCCCCAAGGCTTTGCAGGCATTGAGCTGCTCCCAGCTGATTTCCTATGCCTTCAAATTGATTTTGTGCTTCTGAAAGCATCCTTGTGGCTTCACCATAGTTATCCTGCATCCTCTGAATGTCCCCAAGGCTTTGCAGGCATTGAGCTGCTCCCAGCTGATGTCCTATGCCTTCAAATTGATTTTGTGCCTTTGAAATGATTTTGAAAGCATCAGCATACTTGCTATAGAGTTGGTAAGCTTTTCCCAACCTATACAAGGAGTTAGCTTGACCCTGTTGGTTCTCACTTGTTATGAACTGCTTTTGGGCATTCTGGCTTGAGTTTATAGCCTTTTCAAGCTGATTTTGACCATAATAAATATCACTAAGAATCTTATAGCACCTTCCCATTTGATTTGCTATATTTCTTTCATGATTTTCTTCCTGGATTTTTTCTTCAGTGGTTTGTTTGATTGATAGGGCTTGTTCTTCAGCTTCTTTAAGACTCTGAATCCACATCAGCTTGCCAATTCTTATTAACTTTAAGTCAAATTCTTCATCCCATGATAAACCAATGTCATCTCTCAGAACAGAGTCAATGATTTGAATTGTTACATGATTATATTTGGAAAATCTGTGCAGCTGATGTATTACCAATATACATGTCTGCATGGGGACTAGGCTTTCTGACTGAAACTTGAAAAGCTTGCCAATATTATGGATGTGAAACTCCACTCTCTTTTGTGCTTCCCTTGTATCATATGATAGACTCTTCAGAAATTCCTCATAAAACCTTGTTAGTTGTTGAAACTGATAATTTTTCAATCTGAGCTTTAACTGGATATACTCCTTCACTGGAGCCAACATCCTCAATCCCTCACTTTGAGGATATATAAGGGCAGTATTCAAAAGCTTTGATACTTCTGTACCCCAATCACTGTCCAATGGGAGCATTAGCTTTAGATTTTGTGCCCAGAAAGGAACACCATTTGGAAGAAAGGATATAATTGAGAGAAGCTCCAGTGCTTTCTGATCATTGTTCAAGAACTGAATAGATAGATCAATAGAAAACTCAACACTGGTTAGTCTTCCAGGTTCTGTGAGATTCTCCTTCAGGATAGCTGTTTTTTTACTTTCCCACATTGCAAGCAGTACATCAAGGGAGACTGTTCTAGCATGTTGTGCACTCAATCTGATAGCAAGTGGAACATATTCAAGTTGTTCTAACAGCTGGTCAACTAATTGTGTGTTTTCTATCTTTTGACCAACAAATTTGATAAATGCCTCTTTTGCAGCAGCTGGTGATAGTGTAGGAATTCTTGATTCACTACCAAGGGTTCTCCATAGAATATTATCACTTGGTCCACTAGAACCTCGCATTGTTACAATCATGGACACTTGATCATATCCTACTAATTTTTCCAGAAGACCCTTAATATCTGTTCTAGCTCTCTTATGATTCCACAGAGTCTCAAAATTATCCATTATGAACAGTAAATTATCTTTGCAGTTCTTAAGATAATCAAAGAGAACACTTTGTTTGCTCTTGCCCTTTTGAGCAAATAGCCCCATAATCTGGAATATTCCTTGTACCAGGGCATCTGCATCTTCTAAAATGTCACAGGGAAGAAAGTATATTTTATCCTGGAACTTCTGCTGAACCTTTGCAGCTCTGCTAATGTGAAGAGCCAGAGAAGTTTTCCCAATTCCACCAGCTCCCAGAATTGCAAGATAAGCTGCACTGTCTTGGCTTAAAATCTCAACACCTTCAGCCACAAGTTCATCTCTTCCTGTAAACACCTTGGGCAGTGCAGGTGTTGCAAGCTCAATTGCACTATTCATTGGAATAAGTATATTAAGTGTAGAAAATACAGTCATTACACTTACTCAGCTGTGATTTCCTTTTTTTTTCAAAAGGCCAATAGTAAATATAATGTTCAAAACATCATGTGAAGTGCATACCTTTTTTATTGACATAGGATTTTCTAATTATAGTTCAGTTTGCACACCTTTTTTCTAGTTATTCCCAGATACTCACCTGAAGAGTAAATGTTATTATTGATTTGATCCCCACTAACAAAAGTAAATTTTGAGTCCGTAACACTGAAATCATGAGCAGCTTGAAACAGCTGATTTTGGGTTACAGCCTGGTCTGTAGCTTGCACAGTGCTCTGGACATGATTGTTTGCACTAAACCTGGGACTTTCTTCAACTATATCTCCATCCACAAACTCCTTGTATTTCCTTTCCCCTTTCCCAAATGTTGTAGCTAGTTTAGGGACTTCTTTTTCGAGTGCCTTCATTTTCTGATTAAGCTGAATTCAAAAAAATTCAGTTCTTCTCAAACCCAAAATAAACAGCATTGAACTTACTACGGTAACAGTCCTCGTGGGAGATTTGCAACACCATTGATGAAAACGTGATGCAATGATGGGAAGTTGGAATTAAGGTTTGGGGCCCTGCCATTTTTGGAACATTCGCAGCAAATGTATTCCGGCTTGGTTTGCCATATGATAAGTCAGACTCGGCTTGGTCAGTACTCTGTCCAATCAGGGTCCTTTGTTCGAACTTAAGGTTTGCAAGGAGGATATTTTTGCTCTTGGGCCATGTTTATCGGACCACCGAAATATGAAAATTTTAATCAACTTAGGTTGCCCATTGGAGAGGTGTTGTCTTAAGCAAAAGACACATATTTAACTATACAATCTGTCTCTGATAGAAAAACCATACAAACCCTCAACTTTATGTCAACCTTGAAGACCGGGAGGTGAAGAAATAATGCTCCTAATAACCATCAAGACATACTCCCTGTACTACACATAGAAAACCAGTCCGGTTGCTTCAAACGTCTGGGAATATAATCGCAGCAGACCATAATGTGTCAACAGGTGTAGATACACAGGGTCTCATATTTAGGGTAAATACTACTACAGTTTTATGTTCTTGTTGAATACATCCTACGATTGATCCAACTTGTATCGAACTTGGAACGCCCAAGCAAATTTCACACTTTCAATCTCATCCGTACTCCCCGAAACATCAACAGTCAACCTCCCACTATCATCCATCGTCCAGGGTAAGCTAGTGGCATTGGAGTTCGGACTCAGGAAGACAATCTCATCTCCGGGAAGCAACGGTACTCGTTTGTCAATCACCAACTCGCCGCCTTCAGGAGGAGAGAATGTAACAATACAGAATGTGGTTGGTGTAGTGGTGAAACGAGCAGATGGGGACGTGGTGTCGCCGGGAGTTTTGATATCCTGGGAAGTCTGGAACCAGAATTTCTGAACACGAAGATCAGATTGATAACTACTAAAGACGTAGAGACATTAACGCACCGTGTCATAGACACATTCTCCCGAATGAGCGAGCCAACCTCCCGCATCCAAAAGATTATCTGCCATAGGTGCGATAATCTCACCTTCAGCAGTCGGTCCAACATCTAACAAGCTAAGGGACGCATCAGCTTTAACCGAAATGATGTAGAAATAACCACGGACAAATTGCCATTCTTAGATACGATATCTACCAGAGTCTGAATAATAGTCGTCCCATTCTTGTATTGACTCGCATTTGTATTCGCGTTTAGACCATACGAGAACGGGTCCATGCCCTCGTTTGACTCCCAACTCGTAGTCTGAATCGAGTTGAAGGTGGTATACTCGGGCGTAGTAAAGTCTGGTGCAAAGCCGCATCCTAGACAACTTGCTTAGTATAGATAGAGGACAAGTCGAACCGGACGACATACTATCATTAAGGGTGACTTGACGCCCTTCCGCCATGGCGGCGTTGTAAAACGCAGGAGCAAAGTCGATAGTCATATTGGGCCCGCCGATATCACACCACTGGTAGAAAATGAGAACCTTGGATAGGATTTTTGGAGAAAAATTCGCATACCAGGATCTCCGTCCCGTACTTTTCCGCCAAAGAAAGCATTTGAGGAAGCTGCAAATCCTTGATATAATCATCGACGTGTACATAACCGGTATACGATTCAGTCTCCGACGCATTGAAAGCATTGTGAGCCAGACCTCCCGGCCAGCTGCTAAAGCCATAAGGTGCAAAATCGGGATGGAACCTAGTGGGCCCATTAGCATGTCAACAAAATCTAGAGATACGACGACAATTTACCATTCGGGCATAGAAAAGTACGTCCCACGATGCAAGTTGGGCTTTTCCCTCGCCGAGGTCTCGAAGAGCTCAGAGAGAAGGTCGCGTTTGGGACCAAACTTGAGACTATTTCTGTCGCTGGTGTTGCCCGTATCAAATAACGCAAAGCCATCGTGATGTTTCTGGAAAAGTTTGATTTAAGAGTCCCTTTGAAACGCGAGAATACTCACAGTGACTAATACAAAGTACTTGGCTCCTGCGCGATCAAAGAGGTCGACCCAGGCACTAGCATTGAATTTTGTAGCATTGAAGAAAGGTATAAAGTCGTCGTAAACCACAGACTAGTAAAGAACTCAGCGATAACGAAAATCCAATTATACGAATAGCTTACCTCTCCGTAGGTATCGCGATGATGAACCCACGTTGGGTTACTGTCATTCGGAACGTTATGCAGATCCCAACTATGAAGGAAGGTAAGGTACATGGCAATTTTGTGCTTAATAAAGACCGACTTACTCATACCACTCAGCATATTGACTAGGAGGCGACTACAGTGATTGTCAATAAGATAGCGGGAAGAAACAAACTGAAACCCACCCAAGCAGGATAGCTGTAAGGACCCCAATGAATACTGGACGATACGGTCAGTCACTTTTCTTCGACGCTGAACACTCCAAGTCTTACAAGATTCCAAACTTCGCATTGTTCCACTAAGGAAGACATTCCATTAACATCGTATTCGGACAGTCCTCGAAAAACTTACCCAAGAAGGAGTCTCGTGCATATTCAACAAATCTTTATCCGGCGTCCAATTCTCGATCAACGCAGTAGTAGCCCAACCCTCCGAGGTCCCCACAACACTTCCACTAGAGTCCCTCAACTCTACAGTAGCATTACCATTGTCGGTGCTGCCCGTCACGAAAACATCCACCCTCGCTTGGTCTCCCGGTACAAGACGATTAATCGTTCCAGGTAACACGGTCTGGATTCCGTCACCAGAAATCGAAATGCTATGGTTGGAATTTAACGAATTCTCCGCAGAATGCGCAGATAAAGGAAGGAGATTGGCCAGAGTGACTTCTACAGCCTGCGCGCGAACACCGTTGATCATTTCCCATCTCGAACTAAACCGTGCTCGACGGACTGATAGAGCTGGTCCAGTCGAGTTGGTACTGTTGGATACTGAAGCAGAGGGTGTTATCGCCATTCCGAATATATGGGCGGTGTGATCTCCTCGTGTTGGCAGGGTTATACTTTGGAGAGGAGACTCTGACAAGACCGCAGCGGACCATTGGTAGATGTTGGTCAAGTTTAGGTTTCGAGTTGCTCCGTTCTGTTCGAAATGGTTTGGTCTATGAAGCAGAAGAGCTCAGGTGAAACTCTCAGCGACTATCTTCGGGAATACTCACGTTTGGATGGGGGCCTTGTAGACATTTGCCCAAATCCACCAATTCTTGACTTGCACTATGACGAGCGTCAGCTCAAGAGATATTACTGTGTGAAAAGACAATATTGACCTGTCACGCTTTGAGTAGAACCATCCACAAATGACATGTTGAAGTCGGCACCAAAATCTATGTGACATCATACTTTAGATTTTTTTGGTCGTAAAACCGAACATACCTGCGTCTCCAGCCAGTAGAAGGTGGACCTCATGAACGTTAGTCGGCTCATCGAGGGTGACCACTTGTCCGTCCGCCATGACATTGTCCGGCTGAGCACCCCAAGTTGTGGGGAGATCGTACTATCAACGAAAGAAAGGTTAGCTTTTGTTATGGAGAATACCGAACAGACTCACAGTGATACCATCGAATACAAATGACTTTGTAGGCAAGAACTGACTGTCAAAGCTGTTACCGTGTCCGTCAAAGTCGGCCGAACCATCAGGTGAAGCTGCAGTATTGTCGAATATCTGGCTGATATTCACGGTGCTGAAGGGAAAGGGAGTGAGAGTCTGAGCAATAGAAGAGCTCAGAGTGGTCAACAGATGAAGAGCCAAGAAGGCGTGCGCCAGGTTACTAAAGTACGGAGGTGACTTCATACTGGCAGCCGTCTTTCGCGAAAAACTTCATCGCGAGAACCGTATATATATCACAATTGAGAGATAGCGAACGTCATCCTCAATCCGAAGGACCATGAACTATCAGGTGAGGGTCCTGTCTGTGGATGTGGAGTAAAGGAAGAAGACGAAGAATATCAAAGAAGAATTTGTTTTTGTCAAGGTGCGTTGTGACCAAAAAGAGTTCTTCAAAAAGTAAGACTGAATGATCACGAAAAAGAAGCTGCAGTCATCTGTGCGAGCAAATGATGGGCTTTTGTCGTAAATGACCTTAACGGAGCCGAACGACCCGCAGGGAACATGCCCAACGAACCGTCGTCATTGTCCTCGAGAACAGAAGGCTATTATTGCAACGTGCTTCGTAAAATATAACATTGGTCACAACACGACTCTCCTGTACTGCAGGAATGACGGTATGAGTATATTAGGTCCGTTCTAGCTCATATATCAAGGCACACGCACCTGGAAGCTGTAAAACTGACAGGACCCACTGATCCAAAATTTCCGCTCCAAAACCAGGGCGAAAAATCCCCGTCTCATCCTGCTCAAATAACGCCCTGATGCCAAATGAGTCCCGTGAACAAGGTTGCACTAGGTGTAGCGTTCCTCCTTCGGAGCTTTGCAGGGACTTGGGCCAATAGCGCCTTGCCTGATTGTAAAATGACGAATTTGACTTCTCAAAAAGATGTGATAGGTTCGGGTAGGGCCTGGCATATCAACCAACAAGTCGAATCTAGCAGTGCTGAACCGTCCGGGGATGACTTGACCCAGCTAGCAAATGGAGTGATGGCAATTTGGGGAATAATGGACATCGAGGAAGGTAAGAGCTGGAGGCGTACGATGGTTAATGAAAGAACGAGTGAGAAGACGGATCATCTTGTCGGACTAGCCTGGTTTCAGTCGCGATGCACAATACTCCACACTGAGGATGCAGTATCAGAATGCGAGGAACAGACGCATCAACCTCTAAAATGCCTTCATGAACAGTGTGATCATAGACGCGAAGTCGATCGCGTATGCTGACAAATGCTCAAAACTACAATTTCTGTTTACAATTTACTCCTAGGCTTCTCCAAAACCATCGCAGAATCCAACGCAGCCAATACAGACTCTTCCCACGGATAATAGCTATGCATTCCACCATACCCTGGCAAGTACTTTTCCGTAAACGTCAAATCCAACGGCACAAGAATCTGCATCGGCGCTGGAAGGTCCTTTCTCGGAAGTCTATGCGCAAGATGGGGTCTTGCTCTCCTAATCAGATCTGCTACATCCTTCCACCAATATTTGCTACACGAAACGATGAAACGTTTGTCTTTCTTTGTGGAGAGAGGTCCTAAAGACAGGGCAACGACATGAGCGCGCGCAATGTCCCGTACGTCGACCAGATCTGCCATAGGGTTCGCAGGCCAAGTATCGGGCCCGTTCATGACGAGTTCGTAAACAAAGTCATTGCTACTCAAGCTGTCGCGGGATTTGACAGGAAAGTTTGGAACGAGAGGTCCGAAGATGGCGGGAGGAAGGACTAGCGTCGCGTCAACGCCGTCGAAAATCAGACAGTATCGTTTAAAGACTCACTGACAGTCATGTCCACATCAGGATTCGCATGCGCAATATCCCAAATCTTCTTTTCTGCCGCAGTTTTGCAGGCTTGGTACATCATCGTCAAGTCAGTCTCGTTCCTATTGAGAGTGTCAACGGTGACCTTGCCAATGTCTTTTTCGGTGAGGGGAATTTCGGTCTGGAATGCCTTTGTGAGTTCTGCTGTGGTTGCAATTCGATAAAATGGTTTAGACTAGTAGGGAATACGAGCATAATTTACTCACAATCCAATAGTGACCCGTACGTTCCGGTGTAAACAATCTTCTTCACCCCTTGATCTACTGCTTGTTGTATAAGATGTACAGCACCTTGAAACGCAGCCTAAGTACCCAAAGTTTGTCAGCCCTTCCGTGATACACAGAAGATCTTCCCAGCGCACCTCAAATATCTCATCGGTCGTTGCACCATTCGCAAATGTAGCACTAGCAACGTGTATGACTGCATACACCCCCTTAAGCGCGTCAGTATAGTCCGAGGTCAAAGTCGGTCTCTCGACAATTTCCAGGCTAGGACCAGCATTGGGAAAGATGTTTTTGAGCTTGGAAGCGGAACGTGCGACGCCCCGAACTTGATATTGACCTTGTTCTAGCAACTGTGCGATGATATGGGACCCTGTGAGACCCGTCCCGCCGGTGATCTGCAGAGAATTGTAATCAAGTATGCTCAATGTCATTATCAAAGTACGTACGAGAACGATTGGCTTCGACATGATAAAGGTCAAAACGAGTTTTCTCGCACTCGAGTTGGATCTTCGGAAGGAAAAGGAAACAGAAAAGTACACGGGATTTGCTGAAATACTCTTTGATTCTTTGTCGAGAGGCCAATGTTTGCTTCACTCTGGGTGGGGGATGTCAAAGAGCTCGAGTGTCTTTTTGAATACATCTACCCCGGGAGCCGCAAAAGCTGAGAATTCGAAGTCTGTAATTCAATTCAAACAACTACCCCGAGCACATGCACCAATAGACTGATAGTGATTGACGCTCTCGTACTAACTATTGGGGGATGCAAATAGGGGCTATGAAAAAGACTAATGTTCTTCTCTTGGACCTCTCCAAAACCAATGTGGAGTCCCACGCAGCTAGCACCGACTCTTCCCAAGAATAATGACTCTCCACTCTTTCAAATCCCAGCAAATACTTCTCCGTAAACAAAAAATCAGCAACGAAACACCTACATCTCCCCTCCCGTTGCGCCATTCACGCAGCACTAGCGACGTGTATGACGGCATAAACCCCCTAGCACGTCAGTATAGTCTGCCAAAGTAGGTCTTTCGACTATTTCCAAGCGAGGACAAGTGATGGGGAAAATACTTTAAAGCTTCGAGGCGGAACGCGTGACGCCCCGAACTTGATACCGGCCTTGCTCTACACCGCCAAAGATGATTGTCCTTGGGCCGAAACCATGGCCGAGGGAACAAAAACAATGACAAATGAATCCGAACAACACATCGGGTGGTATATCAAAATGACCTCGGTAGACAAAACAATCGACCGCCGTTTGAGCAAGGATATCACAAAGACATTGACCATTGAGCACGTCCTGCTATAGAATCGATATCCAAATATGATTGATCAAGTTCTCTCTCGCCAGACACCCAAGAGGCGTTCGAGCGAGGTCGTTTTGAATGCCTTGTAGACAGTAGTATTAATATCAATATAAGATGGTTTGCTAGCTCAGTGTGATGAGAACGATGGTATAGCTTCGATGAGAAGCCAGTAATGGAATTGTTAATGAAATCAGTGTTATATTCCTCTTATTAAGATATCTCCTTGTATACGGCCGTAACACTGTTAAGATTCCCAAAATTAACTGAATGACTTCAAATAATGGTTTCTAAGAAATGGATTGCACAAAAATAATATTACAATTTGAGGAGCTCATCAAAGACTACCGACTAACGGAAATATCAAGGACTTGTGGGAGTACTAGCGGCACCGTTACCCTCAGCCTGTAAAGCCTGAAAACTGCCATCTCCCTCATCACTCTCGTCTGGATCCTCTACCCTTTGGCGTTTCCGAGGTCGTGAGTCTCCGTCGTCATCATCATCATCGGAACCAACATATTGTACTTTAGCAGCATGATTGTCGATTATTTGTTGATGAGACGGCACCTCAGACATTTTGATGGTAACAACGCCCGACTTAGCAGGATCACCGTACTTTGCAACGTCCTCCCTATATGTCGCCTCAAAAAATCTGAATGATAAATGATTAATCAGAAGAGGAAAGCAATGAAATGAAGGAGTACGCACTCTAACAACTTGTCGGCGTTGCCATTGACCATTCCTCTCCACTTCTGAATACCTTCGTCAACCCGAGCCCAAAAATCTTTCTTCCTGTCTTCGGGTTTCAAGTCCTTCTTTTTTTCAGAAACATATGCGCGCTAAATAGCTTGGGTCAGTAGCGTGGATACGATACATAAAGATAACATACCAGGAGTGCAACACGCCGAAATAGAGCAAGAGTTGGCGAGAGGGACCGCTTATCACCAATGATATCAACAGTTAGAGATGCGATATCGCGTTTCTTCTTCCTGGAAAGAGAAGTTCTGATCTGTGAAGTCACGTCAAATTGTAAGTGGTTTGAAAGTTATAAAGAGGAGATATACTGACCTTGTCTTTGAGAGTATAGCGAAGATCAGCAAAGTGCTTCTTAAGGTCCTTTTCAATAACTTGCAGTTTGCCGGTATCATGGACAGCAGGGAGCTCATGACAACCAATTTCACGGGTGGCATTCTGTAAGAATACATGAGAAAAGTCAGATAGTAAATAAAATAGGTAAAGTGACGCACAATGACAGCATTTGCCAGCTTGCCATGATAGCAGGTGAGTTTTGGGGATAGTAGTAACAGAAAGGCATTGGCGCGGAGGGTAGCCTCAATGAGAAATGATCAGAGCGTAATTCTAAGATACAGAATTGTAGGAACGCACCTTTAGTGTACCTGGAATTATATACTGCTCCGAGCCAAACTTCTTTTTCAGCATCTCTCTCTGCTTAACACCGGAGACAAAATGAAGCAGAAGCCGTTCTTCAAGAGAGGACTGTTAAAGTTTATAAGTGTTATATCTGCGAACATATAAAGTTGGTACGAACGGTGGCACAATACCGGTCCACCTCAGCGCAAGAGTTGTGATCAAGATCATAATCATCCTTCAGTTGACGTGCAAAAGCTGTTAGGGCAACATGATTCCGGGTAGGTATAGAATGGAGTGTATCTGGTCCTGGGCCCGGAGAGGTTGAAATCAAAGGAGGGAGCTCATCGTCTTGATTTTGAACAGGAGTGGTTGGTGAGGCTGGGTCTGAAGTGGGGAAGTGTGCAGCAGACTGGACTTTTTGCGCAATGCGCTCAGCAAGAGAGAGTTGTGGGGTGCCAGTGAAGGACATGGGCATAAAGGAAATAAACAATTTGTGGAAACATTTGGTTTTTAAGACAAGTGAGAGCTATTGTTCGCGAGCTTGGACGCTTGAGCATAGATCAAGGCCCATGTGACATTGTGTCACAGTCACCTCAGGCCTCATCGGAAAGTGACGACACAAAAATCTTTCTTTCAAGTTATCATGCCCCGCTCTGCTGCTCCTGTTCCAGATGGCAAGCTTCATCAAATTTGTGTAGAAGAATCCCCAGCTAAATTGTCTTTTATTATTTAATGCAGTCATTGAGATTCATCCAAATAACCCAAAAAGGGCGCGATGCAAAATCTGTTTCGAGGTTGATCCTCATGGTGCTGGAAAATGGATGGCTAAAACGTCAATTAAAGCTCACTTGGAAGGCTCGGCAACACATATACACAACATAAAGGAAGCTCAAGAAAAACGCAAGAATGAACACCGCATTCACGAAATGCAGGCAGAGACCTACTCTGCTGCACCTGTAATGGCACCTATGAACTCCTTTTCAGTCACAGAGGCAGCCCCGTATCCTGCTGTTTCACCAAGCTATTCGTTTGACGGTAATGATTCAGTTGACATTCAGGGGTACTTTTTGGAGCCTTTGCCTGTCCATGATGAAACCGCTGAACGAGAGAAACTTGAATCTGAAAGTCTCAATCTCCGTATGCAAGCAATGTACGAAGAAAGTGAAGAAGCCGCTGAAAATGATTCTACAAATACAAATGTTATTGACGCAATGCGTCGGCTGGGAAGTAAGTGAAATTTATATTGTGGTTAAATGTAATGTCAAGCCATGTATGACAGTTGATGTGGATTCCGGAATGGAAGCCAACGACTTTGAAAGCTTGGTTCTTCCAACTGCAAACATAGATAACAATATGGATTATTCACCGTATCCAAATAAGATAGTGGGTCCTTTTCTCTCAAGCAGATCCTTACTCTTAATTAATTACATTACCAGGCAATGCTTTTGGATATTATGGACAATCTTCCTCGATTACGCTTGTCTACTTCACACTTCAAGCTTATTCTCTGGCTATTGAATCAAGCAGGTGTTCAACAAGTACCGTCTTATGACGCCTTCCGTTCAATGCAGAAAAATCTTGGAAATTTGTGTGGCTCTGAGCCACTTGAGTGTACATCTTCAATCGGAAACCATTTTTATGTGAATGATCCTCGTGAATCCATTAAACAAGTATGTTTCTAGTTTTATTTTGCGAGTATTTTTGATGCTAATGGACTGTGGTGCCAGCAATTTGCCAATCCAGAAGTCGTATCCCACATCAACTTTTACCCGGAAGAAAGTAATGGGCCCATTTCCGAAGTGTGGCAAGCTGAACGGTGGCGTGAGTTTAATGCATCTGAACTCACACCAATGTATTCCGCCAATGGGAAACAGTTTTATATTAATGAAGTGGCAATGCTACAAGATGACCGTCTTGCAATACCCCTTCTCTGGGTGAAGCGCAATGGATCTCTGCATGCAGATTGTCACTTGGTTGGTATTGCAAAGGTATATATAATTGATACTTCACTAATATGCATTTTACTTACAAATTTAAAGGACGGTACTTGGGTGATAGATACAACAAAAGTTGAAAGTATTCAAGCAAGTGAATTTGATTCGAATTACCTGGAGATAATTCAGTCGGTACCAGGGAATACCATTCCATGGAATGGTGAGTCGTTTAGCATTGTTAACACTTGATACTGATCTTCAACTTGAAAAGATCCAAGCTCTGTACCACTCATGCCAAATCCACAACGGAAACTTGTCGACAAAGATGAGGATCTCTATGTTGTTATGGTTCCTGTTTGGGCAGACGATGTTTCTGGAAACAAGTCGAAACAGTACAATAAGCATATCAACCTTTATATGCAAAACTCTAATCTTCCAGCTCGGCTTTTACAACAAGAATATTTTGTTAATTTTGTATCAACGTCCCCTCATGCATCATCTTCGGAGCAACTTGAAGTGATCCGTAAAATTGTGAAGTGAGTTCATATACAGAGAATGGTGGGAATTCCGGAATTTTTACTAATTAATTTAAAGCGACACTCAAAAAAACCCAATACGGTGTTTCAACGCACATACTAAACGTCGATGCGGTGTAATTCTTCGTGTTCCGAGTCTACCAGCAGATAATCCACAGCAATCGGAAGAAGCTTCGCACGTTGGTAGTGGGGGTAACAAATTTTGCCGCCGGTGCAAAGTTGGTGGTACCCGCAAGGAAAAGGAAACTGATTCTGGCTACCATGACCTATTTTCAGTACGTGTATATATTTCCTTAAGATCAAGATTACTGATACACTTGTGTATGTTTGACAGACAGGCATTCCTCGTTCCGCAGCGGAAACTAAGGAAACATTAAATCGACAATTGAAAGCAGCAATGACAGGTGTTTCCTCTCGAGTTGAAGAGATTCAAAGGGATACTGGCACAAAAGACCAGGTAACTGAATATTGGATTCAAATCCTTATTAAACGAGCAAGAGATTCTTTGGCTGCTGATCCCCAGAGGAACATTGACGACCTCGTTAGTGAACTTACTGTGTGGTTAGAAGCCCAACCAGGAGATAAAATGAATCCTCTATTAGATATTGCTGGTGCGTGAAAATTTTCTTTTCTTTTCCAAATATAATGTATGAATACAGGTCTTGATCCGACCCGAGATACCCCTGTGGAAATTCTTCATACGATTCTCCTTGGAATCGTCAAGTATGTGTGGCATATGTTCCATTCAAAGCTCTCCGAGGATGAACAGAAGCTGTTCGCGACAAGACTTCAATCAACAGATACAGACGGACTCACTATACCTCCTCTCCGTGCCGCTTATATGATGCAATACAGGAATGGTTTGATCGGAAAGCATTTTAAGGCTCTGATGCAAACGATAGTCTTTCATGTACATGGGCTCGTAACCTCCGCAGAATTCGAAGTAGTGAAAGCCGTTGGTGAGCTTGGTGCAATGTTATGGATTCCTGAAATTGATAATATGGATCACTATCTTGTAAGTGGGTGCTTATTCGAGTCCCCGAATGTTGAGCTCACCTTATTCTTAGGCCGATTTAGAGATCCGCATTGGAAATGTTCTGGATGCATTTGCAGCCGTTGATTCTAACAAAATTGCATCAAAAATTAAACTTCACCTTCTTTCGCACCTCATTTCAGACTGTCGCCGTTACGGCCCTGCTATACATAATTCAACCGAAATCTTCGAATGCTTTAATGCAGTCTTCCGTATGTGCTCGATCTTGAGCAATCATCAAGCGCCCAGTCGAGATATTGCTAAACAATTTGCCTCTATGGATCGATTGAAGCATATCTTGAGCGGTGGATATTGGCTCTGTAACAATGAATGGATTCAAGCGTCGCGCCGCGTCCGAAATGTCCTCAAGACAGATGTCACCATACAGCGGCATTTAGGTTGGGTTCCGCCACAAAAGATTGAGTATGGTGTGTATATATATAGCTATAACATTTGATGCGGCTGAATGAATTGTTATTTGAATTCAGGAAAAGTAAACCCTCTCTCCGCAAAAAAGAGAACTTCGTTTGATTGGAAAAACACAAATGCATCATCCGTCCATTGTCAGGAAATCGGGTCTAACATCTGGAATGACAACCATTCTGTCATAGCAAACTCGGGAGATTCTTGCACAAAAGGATCCTGGGTTGCTGTTCGGAATCCAGGTGATGAAAATGGGGTATACATTTATATCTGACATTGTTGTGCCTTGACTGACATTTTTGTAATAGCGAATCGAGATTGGCAGACTTGTTGAGCTTCTTTCACCTGCTGATAATATTGACGGAGATCCAGACCACATTTTAACTGTTGAATTGTTCATACTTGGCGAAAATCGACACCCCGAATTTGATATGCCGGTGTTGCAACGACCATCGATCCCCTCTCCTGCTTCCAATTTTATCACGGTGACCCCAAATGACATTCTTTTCTTGATTTCAGTCCAACATGATTGTCGTCTTGGCCAGTGCAAGACAAGTGGATCACAAGTCGTTCGTCAGGAAAGGAAAAACACACCGCGATATCTGCCAGTTATCGAACACGCTGATGATAATAATTTTATTATCAATACACATGCTTTGCACAATGCAACACTCCTTCGAAAGCTTTTGCCTCGCATACTCACAGAACCGAAACCAATTCATCCAGATCGTCAAACATATCATTATCAAATTGCCAGAGACTATCGGGTTACCCAGGAAGTAAAGCGAAAAGCTGCCGGAGAGAAGCGGAAAACCACCATGGAGAAAAATAAGCAAGTTAAAGCAGCACGAGAAGCAGTAAAGGACAGAGAGAGGGAAGCTGGACCATCAAATCCACAGGATGACCTCCGGAGAACCAAGAAGCGCCGCCGAGATAGCATTGGTCTTGCATAATGTATAGGTTGCTGTCTATTGTAAATAATGGAATTTGAATGAGCTAGAAATCTAAAGCTTGGAGTCTGTAAACGATGCAGCATGGAATCTCAGTGCAGCGTCACCGTCAGAGCCTTCATGTCATCACGTGCCATAAAACTCCTCATAGCAACACTTTGAACAATGGAACAAAAGCTAACGTTTCCTGCAGTATACAATCACCAGAACGACCACCAACTTCGCAAAAATGAAACGAGAACTCAAAGAGCTCAAGGAATTGCTGTCCAGCCCAAAACATATCCGACGAAACACATTCTCAGCTGCCGGGCCTAAAATGTGCGTTTGTTGGTCAAATGCTCCCATATGCAAACACTCACTTATAGCATAGAGCTCAAATGGTTGGACCTGGTAAATACCTCGACTCTCAAACCAGTGATACCCAGTTTTTTGGTTTCGTGCCTAATAGCAGTGATGATATGGTAGAATCCCAGGTGGATTACGGTGCGTGCCTCTAATTTACTTGAGCTATAATGTATAATGCCATGACAGGCAACGCAGATGATGACCTATATAGGCCAGACTCGCAATCTTTGAACGATTCCGGAGCCGATTCTCAATTACCTGAAGATACCTATGATGACGGAATACCAAAAATACAGTCCCAATTTCCCGAAATCGAACCCGAGATCAAATTTTCGCACCCATCTCCTCCAAAAGTATTGGTAGCGCCCGAAGTCTCTCAGAATACATCAGACAACTCTTTTACTGGTTTCAAGATATCCAATCATCCATGGGATTTTTCTTCTGATAATCCACAAATTTCTATTGCAAGTTCTAGTCACAATCATTCAGAATGGGGTCCCAATACCCTCAATCAGAAGAAACTGGACCGATTGTTAACAACCAACTATCGGGATCATACGCTTTTGTATGATCTCATTTCTCAACGAGAGGTCACTGGGACATCATGCGACAGGATGATCAGGCTGATCACCCAGCACGTCTTGCACTACTCGGGTTGACTCAGGCGGCGGGCATGTCAGATCATCATGAACTCAACCCGGTGAGACAGGGTCATGTTGCGGTGGCATCATTTTTGATACGGATTGCCAACGAACTTATCTGTAACGGAGGAACTGCCGAGGATATGGAAGTTTTGAGGAATGCTATCAATGATGGACATGCAATGTTGGACGTTGCGGGTGAACTGGTAGACATGGAGGAGGATGCTCATGCATTCATTCAGTTGTACCAAAGAGACTGACGTTACTAGTGAATATATATGCAATGTATTATCGTGATCATTTATTCCAACAAATAAAAACCTATACTCGAAACTAATCTCATAGTAAGCTTGTCGTTATGACACTAAAGACTCGGACTTGATATATAACAGAGGGTGTAGGCGGTCCCTGTCAAGTGGTAGAACTGATAACGAACAGAGACATACTCCGCAAAATCGCGGAAATATTGTATTCGACGTCAAACTGAGCCCAAAGACATTCTTAGCCTGAGATATAGTTACTAAGGTCGTTCGTAGGTATGAGCAAGTGCCAATAAGACCCTGGAAACTGCAAGCTCGGACAGTGCTTTGACAGGTCTGTCATTGTTATCGAACGAATACATTGTTTGGTTACGCATTTTTGATTGTTATTCAAGAACAATCATCTTTGGCGGTGTAGAAGTTAGGGGATATTAGAGCATTACACCCAGTCATATAATTACGGGTTTGTCTGAGTGAGTGAAAATATGGGAAAGACGTACGAGATGACAAGGCGGTACGAGCTACGAGTACACTTAACTATTCTTCGGGAAGAATAGGAAGTAAATAAAGCGTCAAAGTCTTGACGAAGTGGTTCGATTCGTGTTTAGTGGTAGAGAACTGCTTTTTTTATTTTTCAGTAAGATAGGCTATATGCAAATGGGGGCCGTATGCAAAATGACTACTCTGGCTATGGAACAAAGCAATTTTCGACTGTTCAAGTTCACTCCCGTCCTAAACCAGCGGCTGTTGGAACAAAAGGCCCATCGACACACTTGAATCCTACATCATTCGATACCTGTATCAAAATGAACAGTCAGGTTACAGACTCGGAAAAGGTCTTGACAACAAACCCACCGTAGTAGAATTACACATAACGGCTACTGGTGCTCCAGTTTCTGTCTTTGCAAAGATATTTTTTGCGACGACGTTTGTAGCTGCCAGTGCGTGAATATGAATCAGATCTAATTCTAACTCGAAAATCTCCAGCGCTACTTACCTGTCTCGGGATATAAATCAAAGATGATAACTTCCTTTCCCGTAGCTCCAGGGACCGCATACCAACAAGGATCGCTTACACATGAGCCTTCGACATAGCCTGGCTTGCTAATAGCAGGAAGTCAAAGTATGGACTGAGCCAAAGAGATGTAATAGATTGAAGATGCACGCACTCGTTGATAGTCCCAGAGAAGTTGTCAAACAAGAAATCGGTAATGTGTGTGTTGTTCGTGGATGTCGAGTTCGGCTTCGGTCCGATCTATAAGTAAAACGAATGTTCGTTCAGGATATTTTCACAGTTAGCCAATGGCTTGAAGACATACGCCTTGATCCCAATAGCTTCGATATACTGTCATTAAGCGATCTGTCCTCGAACGAATACTTAACACGAAACTTACTTTTGCGTAATGTAGATCTATTCCGAGAACCAAGATGTCAGAACAGACGTAGCCTCTGCAGCGAAACATAAGAATACTTACCGGGAACGGTACATTGGTGAACTGGATATTTCTCCAGGTAATGCTTCGTAGAAATTTATATCAATACTCTCAATTTTCTTCAAACAGAAAAAGGTATTTACTTTCTGGCAAGTCCATTACCTCCAGTCCAACTTTTGAACCTCGCGCCGTAAAGGGAATCCTTCTAAAATGACCATATCAGTACGTATCAGTAATTTAACTCTGCAGTTTTGATGTCGTACCATGACAATATTCTCAATCCTTGTTCACTTTAGTAAGAAAATGTTGAAGCGGTGCAGACACTCACAAAACATTCTGAACATCAGCTACAGACCCTCCCTTTCCCAATGAACCGATCGATAAACCGTGGCCACCTTCGCAGTAGCTATTTCTGTTGCATTTTGAAACACGCGGGTCAGTATATTTGCACGGTAGGATCGGAAAGTATACAAGAACCTGAAATGAACATTCTTCGCCCCACTACCAACTGTGAGACAATCATCTCCATTTACAATGTGGTTATTTTCGAATAGCATATTGGTTCCACCTGCAGAGAAGCCGTCACTGCGTTTTGGTATTAAGTTTGAACCCGGGAGTAGGTCAGATATAGGGATGTGAAGGCAGGTAAAGAAAACGACGAGAGAGAAAGAAGAAGGGAAGAGGACACTGAGTAACTTGGAGCCACAAGAACGGATTCATCCACGTACGTGTTGAATGGGAACGCCTAATTTGAGTCATCAGTATAGGAAGCGAAACAGGAAGAGAATCACCGCGACTCGGTGATTTTGAGTTCGTATACTCACTTCAGAGTCCGACTTTGCCAAAATCGTATTATCAAATGCGTGAATGTTTGAAGAACCACTCGTGGCAAAGTTCCATGCGATTGGCTAAAGTCCAAATCGTCAATTCAGCCCAATGGGTTTCGCTGAATGACGAACCTTCCACAGTTTCATTCCCTTGATAACTCCACCGTTGATCTTACTAAATGCCCACCCGTGAGGTCTGTTATCCTGTTCATTAGCATCCCACCAAGCTTGGCCATGTCCATCAACCCAACCCCATTCGGGGTCTTGAGAACCTGTGCCGGAGAGAGTGACATTGGTTCCGGAGGTGAAGGAGAACCAAGCACCAGAGAAGGACTGGAACGTAGTAAGTCCTAGATTCATGAATTCGTTTATGTAGACTTCACGTCACTCACTGAAGACGCGACAATATCTTTTGAACAAAATCAAAACGCTCATTCAACAAGCAAAGTTGATGAAAGCTGATATTCACCTTGCACAGTGCTGATATCATCTGGCAACGTCAAATTACCCTCTATCCTCACTTCTACATTAACCAATTTCGGGAAGACAACAGGGGTAAAGATGTTGTAGGTTACGCCTCTCTTGAAGAGAATAGTTGCGTTTGTAGTCACGCTGTGTTCAAAGTTCAGTGTCGGGATTTCGGCGAAAGGATATTTTACTTACTTTGAATTAGAACCGAGAACACTCATCAATCCAGGCGTGTCATCTCCTCCAGTACTAGTATGCGGTACAGTGAATGTTGTCCATCTCCCTTGTGCAATTGGCGCATTAACTAGAAACAGGAGGAGAACGAGGAGACTATTGAGAACCGACGGAAGGCTGGAGGAAAGTTTTGGCATTCTGTAACTGGACAAGCGTCCCCGTTCAAGATGTCCGGGCGGTTTTATACCTCAACACGTCGTTGTCAGTTTAAATTCTTGCTTGTTCTTTTCTTGGAACGGGCCTTGTGATCTCCATCCCATAATTAAATGATTAAATCACCCCCACATGAGTAGTGGCCCGGTGCGTAAAAACGGACCGGAAGTGAGCCTGAGGTTAGTTACGCCAGACGCTTTCCGAAAAGTTGCCGATATTTAAGACACCAAGGGGAAAAGGAGGGATTCGAAGATGGAAAAGTCGTGGTCAAAAGGAAAGAGGCTTCCGTGTCAAAAGCTGAGTTTGAATTCACTCAACTTGAACTTTTCAGTGTTTATGTACACGGCTCCATTGAAATGGCAAGAAGCAGTGAGAGCTCTAACCCATGAAAATACAAGTACATCAGACACACAAGAACATTGAAGTGAAATGAAAGAACATTTGGGTCGAATAAGTTACAAAGGAGTGTCTACCAGCACCTGTACTTACCATGTAAGCGAAGCATATACATACATATGTATATAAAAAATTTACAGCCAGACAGGCTAGTTCGTCGGAGCAAAAAGAGAAACGAATCCTGGTATACCAATCTATCTACATTTCCCCAATACCTTTTCTCCCCAGAAACCTTTTCCCTTCTCTACACATCCGAATCCAGATTCAGGTTGATCCAAATTAATACCCATTCGCTGGCCCCGGCACTACGTCCTCCCTAAACGGCATCCCAAATGGAACTCCAAACATAGTTATACCACTCAGCTGTTGAATAGGCATCTGAGCCCACATTGCCTGAATCCTCTTTGCTGAAGCGACAAAGTTTGCTTTTACAGATTCCAACATAGCGTCGTCATCGTCGTCATCGTCATCACTACCCTTGCCCTCATCGCTGTCGGAATCTGCATCCACTATGGACTCAGGTGGGAAAACCACATCAGACTTAAGCACGAGTTGTCCATCTCGCTTCCTAAACTGTCCATCCACCATGACGTGTTCAACGTCTCCCGGGTTTGAGTGCAAGATTACAGCGGCTACGGGATCAGACCAGCCCAGCATATTTGGCGAGTCCCCGTTAAACACGACAATATCGGCTTTAGCTCCTTCTACCAGAATCCCAAGGTCGTTTCTGTGAAGTGCTAAAGCGCCAGAACGAGTGATGAGGTGGAACGCTTGGTTCACAGAAAAAGGATTAATCTGTGGAATCTGCCAATCTTCCAAAACTTTGGAGAAGAGCTTGAGCCGAGTCGATTGTAGCCAGAGTCGAGCTTGGGTGACCATATCCGCACTATAAGTGAAATGGGTATCGACACCCAGAGAAGCTTGGTCTTGGAAGAATGCGGAATGGGGATGACCGTGACCGTAGTGCATCTCGCTCTCGGGGGTGGTAGATATGAATTGGCCAGTGGAACGGAGCAGAATAGCATCTTGAGGAGTAAGGAAAGCACCATGAGAGAAGATGATCGGGAAAGGTGTATTGTTGAGGAAGGAAAGGGAATTAAGAAGTGTCGGGGAGTTGGACGAGATCCAAGGGCCACCGAGATAGTGGGTTGTCAGAACCGAAATATTTGATTGTCTAGATTGACAATTAATACGGAAGGACGAAAGACCAAAGCGTTGACGCACCTCGCAAATTCCATTACTGTCTGTACCTCGTCTTGGCTAGCACTCGAAAAACCATCATATGCAATACCCATTGTCGTCACACTTTCGCCTCTCCTGCTCAATCCTTCCTGAAGATCTCTCAGATTATCCATCTGCTCTTGAACCGAAAAACCATTGGGTAAATCATGTATCCCATAGCACCAAAACACTCTTCCTCCTGAATCTACCGTTCCATTCAAATAAGCAGCAGAAGTCTCTCTCGAGAACGTGCCGTGGGCATGGTCGACTATTGACGTGACGCCAGCATTGAGAGATTCAAGAACGCCGGCGAACTGACCGAAATACATATCGGAGGGCGTAAATGCAGACTCGGCTTGGGAAAACTCGCCATAGCGAAAGGCATACTCGGATAATGTCGTGTTGGATGCAATGGTACGGAATGCAGTTTGCCAGCCATGTCGGTGCGTGTCAATGAATCCTGGAGTGAGTATTTTTCCGGAGGAAGGAACTACGGTTGTGCCAGGCGGAAGACGGGGCGCAGAGTCGTCAGAGTCAAAGATAGAGGCAATACGATCATCGGTGACGAGTAGAGAAGCATTTCGGAGGATGCGCGGTGTAGATGTGGATTCGTCAAAAGAGATAATGGTTCCCCCCTGGAAGAGGGTTGATGCGGCATTGACGCCAAGAACAAAAGGAAGGATTCGTTTCATTTCTATCACGAAATGGGAATAGAAACGCGAATTAGGAGAAAGGCGGACGTAAGAATGCAGGCGAGGCAGAATATCCTCTCTTTATATGTTTTACATGTTTGGATGGAACCACCCACACACACAGTAGGCGTGCGCCCGTGCCCACACCAATCAATTGATTAATTCTTGGTATGATCCTCGACTAGTTCACAGAATCATTGTGGATCAATAGAGAATGTCGGGGCCCGAAACCTTTCCCGTGTCGCCTCCGTGGGGAAAGTGTGCCTTGGTTGGTATGGGTTGGAATAGAGTGTTATAGAATCCTCTACCGTTTCAGACGTCGAAGACATCATTGAATAGAATAGGTTTCAACGAGTGAGACCAAGGAAGCCGAGGAGAAGGGTGCAATGTGAGTGGAATTGTGGAGACAAACGGAAAGGTCGAGGAAGAATCGGAATATGCGGAGGTGCCTTGATAATTCAGACAAGTATGTAGGCATAAGGGCCTGCTATTTGTTGGTAACTATAGCAGCTAAGCACATCACGAGCAGGAACAGGGAAGGATGAGACGAGCCCACTAAAATGACGACGTGGCGCGATGGGACATGTATAATTCCGTAAACTGGCATGCCTGACAGTTGCGCGTGCAGGTCAAGAGGACTGCAGCAAATTCCAAGATGCATGCATGAGGATAAGAATGATCAAGGCCCAACGCTCATCTGACAATGTACCGTATACTTCTCCATCCGTTCTTCTGGTGCAATTGCAACAGCGCCCAATTCCGAGGCCTCTGGTGTAGGGACTCCATGATAGCTGTAACAGTGCTAATTGCATCTTCGTCCACTCAACTTTGGCGCAAGAGATGTATATGTACCTGGAATGAGGTCAAAGCATTGATTAGAGCCGCGCATCTGACGAAGTATCCACTCACCCAGTCGTTTTGGTACTTGGAGTTGTTGCAGTGGTCCATAAAAGAAGCCTCAGAAGATCTCGTGACTTTCTTCCGACGGAACGTTTTGCGCACAAACCTCATACGGGATTTGCGATTCTCATCGACTCTCTAAAATAAGAGTGGTCTGAAATTACATCGCGTCTTCCGAGTCTATTCCGAATTCCCGTCAAGAGGCTCTCGCTCTACTCGATGTTCTGGCAGAACCTCAATTGCAGGGCAATCGGAAAAAAGAAACTATGAATCGTTACTCTCAAACACAGACCAATACTTTTCACGCTTCCTCCACCGAGCTCCCCACCTCTGAATTACATCCACCCAACTTACGTTTTTATCAGCTCCCGAGGTTCACTACTGCGGTCTTTATCGTGGAACAGAAACTACAATGCCTCTTCAAGCTTCAAGTTGTACCTTTCTAGGCTACATTCCTGGACTTTGAGAACGGCTCCTCCCTTCTGGTTCTCAGATGTCGGTTGATTCACAAACTTGCATACCCATCCAACTGAGAGCCTGCGGGCCTTTACGTGAGGGACCGTACCTTTGCTGGGAATAGACTGCATCAAAAGATGTTTGATAAATGGCTTACTGAGAGCAGCGATTATGAAGAAATCGTAGATTGTAATAGGTGGATGGTGCCTTACCTCTTCATTCGTTGACAAGTATATGGAAGCCATGCGTGCAAACTTCTTCCGTATACCCGGCGAGACTCTTCTTGGGCAAACATACAACCACGAGGGCTTTCAGAAGTTCAGAACCACTGGTACTTGTAAATTTGGGATCCCGTTTCTCTGGAACTGCTGCGTGATACAGTCAGCTTTATTAGCTCAGCGCTCATTCATCGAACGCTCAACGTCCCTGAATGGATATAACATCTTCCTTCATCCTCATCTCTTCATGCATCTGGAAGCCAAATGTCCGCTCTTCCCAATCAGCAGATCGCACTACTGCATGTGTGCAATTCAGTAAAGCTCTCTCGTGTCTAGTCAACTGTCTGTTTCCTGACGTTACCCCATAATTATTCCCTTTTTGATGGCAAGCTAGCTCATCTGCGACTCGTCACTCTTTCACCTTCACTTTCCTGCCTTCTGTCACGGAATATATCCATATCCAGCTGATTACGACGAGGCACTGAGGTGCACTACAGAACTCTCGCAAGTACAGCAATCACAAAAGTCTCAAAAAAAACCCCAGACCTGCCAATCACAATTCTCATGCTGCGTTTGAGAGTCGAAGCCATGTATATATTCTTAATCGCACGGATTCTGCCGACGAATCTGGTTCAGTCAGCCCCGCCCTAAATAGAACCGTTATCATACAGCATTGGCAAAGCTTGGGTGTCGGGATCATGACTGATTCTTCCCAGTGGTAATTTTACCTCCGTTATCGCCGCGACGACTAACGAGACTTGGGATTCGGGCTTTTTCAAAGAACTAGGATTTAAAAGTGCCTAGTGGGATTAACGATCTATCGCACAGGCGAGTAAAAGCGTTGGAGATATACGGGTTCGTTGACCTTTGTGCGTCTTGGTTCAATCCAACTCCGAAACCGATCTGTAACTAGTTTTGAATTCTATTCATCGTTTAATCCCATCCGACAAACATAATCGCTGTGAACGGCACAGCATACAATGTTCACGTGCATTCGGCGAACTTTGTTCTGATACCAATCACTCCGGATTCCAAGTTTCCTCACATAAATCCTCTTCAGCGATAATGACAGAAGCATCATTATGCTCTTACTGCGCGAAAGTTGACTTTCGTGAGCTAATATTACGACCATCGACTTGGAAAGACCAGAATGATGACTGGAGTCGTGAGCGGACGATCAATGAATGCACAAAGCACCATGATAGCCTCGACGAGTTGGCAGATTGTGCTTTCGCACCGGGTGGATGCAAACTTTGTCAGCTTTTCCTTGCGGACTGGTCGAGATCCGATAGATGCCTGAGTTATGTGGAATACGAGGATAGGTTGCCAGGGGAGGATGATATCGGTAGAATCCGAAGGTTGATTGAAAGAAGGAAAAACTCGGATAGTCGGATGACAAAAGGAGCTCTCTATCTTGGGCCTTTTCACAATCGTGTGGACAAGGAACCCAAGGATCGTGGTATAGGCTTATGGCAGAAAGGCGATACGGAGTTCCTTGGTAGCGGATATAAAGAACCAGAAACTACGATTGGCGTCTTGCATTTCTTTTTCCGGCGAGGTCAGTACCAGTACATTCTCATTAGCTTATCAGCTGGCTGATAAGTATATATACAGATAAATTACCAAACAATGAAAGTCTACTCACCGAAATTATATGGGGGCGCGATATCCAGGAAGATCCCAGGACGGCCCCCTGCCTCGGTTTAGCCCGTAACTGGCTCTGGGACTGTTTGGAAGGGCACAACATGTGTCAATTGCTCCTTGGCGTCGAGAAGCCGCTTCCTACAAGGGTGATTTACGTGGGTGACCAGCACACCGATATCCACCTTGAGATCGCGAAGGGGAAGACCAGTAAATACGCGGCGTTGAGCTACTGCTGGGGTCCAGACAGCAGTAAGCATCTGAAGCTTCTGAAAACCAATCTGGTCAGTTTTCAAAACCAGATTGAATGGTCAACACTTCCTCGATCCCTTCAAGATGCAGTCTTTGTGACAAGGCAGATTGGAATTTCCTATCTATGGATAGATGCTCTTTGTATCATTCAAGATGATCCAGAAGATTAGAGGGTCGAGGCAGCAGCTATGAACGATGTCTATAGCAACGCAACTGTAACACTATTTGCTACAAACGCGTCTTCTGCGAGCGAAGGATTTCTGCAGAACAGAGAGCTTTTACCAGAATGCTCACTTGCTCTGAAAACATACTCGCAGTCCGGGGCCAATCATCCACTACAATTTGAGACTGGGGGGATTTTCGTTCGGCTCGATTCTAATATATACGACTACGACAATAACTTCCTCGATGAAAAGCCTTGGAGGAGTCGTGGTTGGACTCTACAAGAATGCCTATCTGCAACTCGCGGAATCTATTACAACAAATACCAAATGGGTTGGCATTGTCTCTCATGCATTACAAGGGAAAATGGAGAGCATGTTGACCTGGTAATAAAACAAAGCGAGAAGATAGCCGAAGCACTCCGAGGACTAGAGCATTCTGGTAGACTGACAGACCTATCAGAACGTTGGGCTGTACTTACACAGATGAGGGATATTTTTATCAAGAAATTCCAAGTTCCCGAACAAGAATACCATATTCTGCTCATCCAAGAGTTTTACCGATTGATTGTCGAGTATAGGAAGCGATCATTTACTTTCCAGTCCGACAAGTTGGCAGCTACTGCAGGATTAGCGCAAATAGTAGAACAGAAATTGCAGGGAAGAGATCGCTATTACGCTGGATTATGGGATAGTAACTGGACCTTGGGACTGTACTGGGGTGGCAATCAGAATCTTATCGATTGCAGCAGCTTAAATTCGACGAAGAAAAGTACTATTCCATTTATGCCATCCTGGAGCTGGGCTAGTGTCATTGCTAGCCACTATTATGGTTTCACTGGTAAAGGATTACGGAGCTTCGTAACAGACGTTGAGCCGCCACAAGTTGAAAATGACCAGGATCGTTTTATCCCGAGAGAACCCCTTGTACTTCGGTTCACTGTCCCTTTTCAATTTCTCTCGGATACTTGGACAGAGCTCCCTGCTCATATAGACAGTGGCAGTACTGATCTGGCTCTGTTAGGGTTTGAAAAGATTCTGCGGCAACACTTATATATCGAAGGGAATGCTAATGAATCAGATACGTCAAGACAAAAGCGTGAAGAAAACTTCAGGAAGACTGAATATAGCCAGAAACATCGGCCGTATCCCGGTCAGCATTTTGCTGTCATCCGGGTGCTTGAGCTAAAGGTGTTTTCACATGCTGGGCAGTTTGACTCTGAACACGTATTGAGGACGTTTTTCCTGGTTTTGGAAAGCGTGGAAGAAAACCCGAGTTGGTATCGTCGAGTCGCTTCGTTGAATCTTCCCAGGTTGTTTAAGCATCTTCAAAGTCCAACTATGGAGTGCGAGGGTAGACTAGTGTACGAGGGGGAGATTTTGGAAATGGTTAGAGATCTTCCGTGGCAAAACAGAAGAATACAGCTCGTCTAGTGTTCAACTTGATATCAGTTTTGTATCATTTAAGGAATTGAAGTTTATATCCGATGGAAACCTGCGTTAAGAAAATCCATCTGTGAAGAACCTGGAAATGCCAGCCATCGAACGAATGAGAGAATACCATTTCGGATCCTTTTCAAGCTGAAAACTTACGCCTAGGACCGGTGAACTCAATCCGAGTCCACCGGGATCCGGTACCTTACATCCGTTATCATCCTCTTAGACGGAGGTAGGTCTAAAAATACCTAGGTGTATTGTTGACGATCCTTCCTATAGGTCTTTGAGCCGACTCGAGGCTTCTAAACACACCGAGGGCTTGGCCTATCCCAGACCAAGTCTAAGCTAAATTTATTCTTGAATCGAGACGAGGAAAAGAATAGCATACAGCTCCCGATGATGTTTGTTTGTTTCGACGTGCTGATAGAGATTGGAGCAAGACTCAAGTAGCCTAAGCTGGTTATACTGACTTGAATTATAATATACCTCTACTCTATCCCTATAAAAGTAGCTATGCACAAAACATTCATGATTGAGTTGTCGTGATAAAAAAAAATTGCGAAAATAACAAGCTGCGTGAAGAGAATATATGCAAAATCAGAAAAATCCCTACTCTCGCTCACATAAACCACCCAAACCACCGCACGTTACTTTCTCCCTTCTTTCCTTGCTCCCCTTGTTGCTGCCCGGTCAACAACGGTGTCCTCTCATCACCACCGACACTACTCGAACCACCAACCAAGGTCCTCGTCGGCGAAACGGGCGTAATCCTAACATCCTCCCTAATATCCTCCCCTACAGCCTGGTCCAATGCAGAAGCCAACGCTTTCGACATGGCTACCGCATCTTCGTCTTGCTCCAGTTGCAAGCCCGGTACGTCGCCGGTAGCTCCTTCACCATCACTAGACCCAGACGGACGCTCGTCGTCTTCTCCCCATAATGAACCGATCCCCGAGTCTCGGCTTGAGCTGGCAATTGACAATGTATCATCGTCATTGCCCGTTCTCCGTCTTCTGGCACCGCCGACTCTGTGCCCGAAATCATCTATCCCCAATTTCCTTTGTCTAATCTTCCAAGTGATACACATCACCAATAAGATACCTTGACAAATTCCAGCGACGGCAAATGTGCCCCAGCTCGTCCAGTTGGTACCGGGCCTGAGTGCTATTGAGAGGACCATCAGCACTGCTCCTGGTGTTTGGATACACATCATTGGAATGGAGAGTGCGCCAACGAGTTTGGAGCGGTATGTGTGGAGGATTTGAGGGAGGTATTGAATTGCTGCGAGGAGAGCGGAAGAGACACCGAGGAAGGTTGCCCATTGGGTTACGGGTTTGGTTGGAGAGGATGGTGTCGAAGGGTCTCCAGAGGGGTCGCTGGGAAGAGGGAAGGGTGTTGGGTCTGGAGAAGGCGAGGGAGAGGGGGAAGGGGGGAAGGTAAGGAGAAGGAAGAGGGTTGTAAGGAAGGCTACGAAGCTAGCAGTGAAGGGCATTAGTTCACGGATTGGGTGTAGGAGAAGAAGACGCACAAATGGATGATGGCTAGCCAACTCAACACGACTGAAAGCTGCCATTCCTTAGCCCACTTCCTTCCTTTGGGTACCACGAGCGGTCTTATACGTTGCGATTCGATGGTGTCGGTTTCGTCTTCATCGGAGGGGAGGAACTTGAGGTGAGGAGGGTAGTATATCATGTACAGAATCATTCTGTTATGCGTTAGACCGAAAAATAGAGAAAATGCGCGGACACATACATCAGACTAAACATGGCCCATTGCAATCCGACCTGAATAACCCCTGCTGTCATCTCTATGCAACTTCCTAGGCTCTTTACGCACATATCGATATCAGAAAAGAGACAACTAAAGCGAGAGAGGACACACCAACACCGGACAGCACCTCAGTATACCCCATTGCACCGTGACCCTGTCATAGATGTTAGAATGAAGAGGAGATAACAGTTGTCGACGTACATATTCAACAGCCCCGACGTCGCGCTTGTAACACCGAGGAACAAGAATATCGGACTGAGGCCTTTGGAAGTGCCACTTGAGATGATGCGGTAGTGCTAGAGACGATCAGCAAGGAAAAAAGAAAGCGGGCAAGCCAATGCACCTGCGGAACATAGCTAATAACCAACCCGCAACATAGACCGAACGTCAGTAATGCTGTGAACCAATCATGTTGCTACCAATGCTGTCAGTTCGAGACGGCAAAGTAAGAGACGAGAGACATACTGGTTTACACGTCTCGGACATTTCAGACAATCTCCCTTTTCATCCAGTAATAATCAGCACGACAAGTGAGAAGAACTGGAACTGGACAGAGAAGGAGTATTAACCGGACCTGTCTCAAGAACCAGAAAGAGAACGAAGAGGGATGACTGCAATTCGGCGACGCGGCTTTGAACATGTGGTGCTAGCACATCGCACGGCGTTCGAACCCCGGGCCGGCCACTCTCAGACTCTATCTTCTAATGACTCGTCGGTCATTTCTTACACGGCGTTCATCCAAAAGACTCGTACTTTTCATTTTTTGTAGCAATGAGGATGAAAGATAATCAAACTCAGAACACACTATGAACCCATTCAACAATAGATAAGCCTCATCATATACACTCATTAGATACTTACAGCGGACGCGAAAAATCATGTCCCCTTACATAATCCAGTCAATTCAAAAACTCAATTGAAAATGTCACGTGCAGGGACATGATTTCTCGCATCCGCTGTAGATGTCTTCAACATGACTCCGAAGGCACTGGGCAATCCCCAGTTGAGGTTCAGCTGCATTTTATCTGACCCCTTGAAAAGAATCAGACCAGTAAACTGCTGCAATAAGATACTAGTACAAAGATGTGACTCCAATTTATGCCCTTAAAAAGGTCCCAAAATCCATTGGCAACACCTCCGTCTTTTCTGGATCAATAAACTTGGCAGCGTCAGGCATTGATGCTTTTGCAAAATCCTTGTCTGTCAGAATCTAAAGTAAAGATACCAGGATATAGTGTGGTTATTTATTGTGTGCATTAATCAGAGAGAGACCACACACCTGAACAATTGATTCGAATGATGAAGCCTCAAGGCCTCAAGTATTGCAATTCCGTCATACTTGGCCATTTTCATGCCCATCTTTTCAAAGATTTCCTTTGACTCTCGGTTTACATGTTGCTGTATATGACTTTTTCTCAGTTTACCTCCAATATACTCTCAAGAAGAGCGGACACCTACCTGTTCATATCCAAGCAAATTGGTCTTGACCACCTCTGAGCAGCTCAGAAATACAGGAGCATGATCTAACCAATATCGTTGGAAGTCTTCGAATGAAACATCATCGCGTTTCGATAGTAAGTATAGAAGCCGGACGCGATCTTTGCGCAATCTTGGTTCTTGGGTTGGCGCTGGATCAGTTAGGTGCGGGGTGGACATGATTCAATGAGTGGGAGGTTCACTAATATCTGTGTACTTATACTTATCAGTAAATGTGTTTACCCCGGCCTAAATGCCCGATGGGAAAAAGAAGAGAATCAAGGTGGAGTTTTACACGGGATAGTCGCATAGTCAATTCACTTTCAATTGTGCCAATCATCTGTTCAGGGGATCAAAGAAATTCTGACCCCTAGCCATTACGCCAAAATAGAGGGTTGAGCTCCGCATTCCTGCAGCGTTGTTACATTCATACACACGAAAAGTGTCAAAGACATACCTAGCTACCTAGGCTAAATCTAAGCGTATCTTCTCGCGTATGGACATCTATAACCCCCAAGTCTGGGTGCGAGAGATAAGTTATCCTGGTTATTGATCTGGACCTAGATTAAATCCAATCATTGGTTCACCGAATTTCCACAAATTATCGTACAAAGATATGCTGCCCTGCATTTCATCTTTACTCGTTAGACAATTAATCCACACCAAATTGAACCAGCAATACTTATCATTAATGGTAATAGACTATTGCGACATAAGAATACGTGAGTGTCATATGGATGCATGAAAAAAAAAAGAATAAAACTGGAACAACGAAGGGCCCATGAATACAAATACATTAGTTAAAGATGAAAAAGAAAGAAAACTCGTCCATATGCATATGCTAAACCAACAAAACATTTTCACCACCACTACGAGCCCCTCATCAACGCCTGTCTAGCTTCCTCACTAGCCTTTCGTGCACTCGCTACCGAAGGACGAGTAGCACTACCAGGTGTACCATTCTCCGCGGAGCCTATTCCGGTCGATATCGAGTTCTTTCTCCGAACTGTCGCGTTAACAGCTGCGACTGTCCTCAGGAGATTGCCGCTACTCGTCCTCTTGCCCATACTCTTGCTACCCGTCGCACTGATACGTTCTACCCTCTTCAGGAACGGACTCGGAAGATTTTCCTCGTCGCCCAAGTCGTATTCGGCCGCAGGGGCAGACATAGTCCTTTGCATAGTCCTCGCTGAACCAGAGCTGGACGAAGAACCTGCAGCGCGAACATTGGGCAAAGGTGCCGTGTGATTGGAATGAAGGTGAGGATGAGGAAGAGGTTTCGGTATAGGCGAAGGAGCTAGCCCTGCAGAATCTGAAATAGACGCAGGAATAACCCCAGATCCACGACGACCAGAACCGCGTATGGAAGGGCGTCTTAATCGTGTAGGGGGCGCTGATGTGGATGTAAGGGATTGTTTTCGGCTACGAGATGACGAAACGTCGGTTCCAGATGTCGAACTTTCCTTTTCGCTCTCGCTACCATTGCCCCATTCTCTAGACGGATGCCTTTCCTTTCGTCTACTCGGTGAAGGTGGGGGACTCTCGGCTTCATCTGCACTACTCTCAGAGTCGACAAGGTCGTGCTGCAATGGTGGCTTCGTCGAGCCAAACTCGAAGATCTTTGTAAAGTCTAGTCCAACTTTCGGCGACTCGACGAAGAGTTTTGTGAGGTCAACTGGGGCTGGGGCTGGAGTAGCGAGAGCTTCTCCAGTTGCAGTGAGAATAACCCCTTTCATAGCCGATGCGGGAGTGAACAGAGGACGGGAAAGTGGAGTAGCGATCACAGGGAAAGGACTCGGAGAGCGTGGTTTGGTCTGAGCACGGGGAGTAGGATGGGAAATCGGCTGATCAACCACATTCTTGACGTCCTCCAACGGAATTTTCTCTCTACGGCCTAAACGAGATAGATATATTAGCCAGGTCGAAGTGAAGAACCCCACACAACTGACCTTTCAAAGTTTTCTCCAGATTACTCTTCTGTTCGTCCAATTCATGCCACTCGTCATCTAGGTTCTGCTTTTCTTGTTCCAGCTCCTGCTCACGATTCTGTATCCATTGCATCTTCTCATCGACTTCAGCTGTGATTTGCTGTTCTCTCGTAACCCATGCTTCATTGAGTTCTGCTTCACGTTTGTTCACTGACGCTATGATCTCTTCTTCACGCTTCGTGATAGCGGTGGCAACCTCTTCTTCTCGTTGGTGTACCAAGACACGCAGTTCCTCCTCACGTTTCGCTATTGCGTCCCGAACAGCAATCTCGAGGTCTTGTTGAGTGTATTTGAAGTGTTGTTGATGCTGTCCGAGTGTTTGCTGAAGAGAAGCTATCTCAGCGTCCTTTTGTGCCACGACAGTAGCGACCTGCTGTTCACGTTCGAGGAGGTTGGTTTCGCGCGAGGCAACATCCCGTTCACGAGCAATGATGGTAGCTTTGTGTGCCTTGACGGTAGCAAGCCTAGAATTGAAGACAATTTTAGCTTTGCAGCATAGACTAAAAAGGAAATCGAACCAACATTTTCTCGGTTTCGGATACCTTGAATACAAGCTCTAGCCTTTCATGTTGAAGTAATTGTACTGCGGAGGGCCGCATGGCAGGCTGAAATTGAAAGGACGTCAGAGGCGTCAAAGACATGGAATCCCATAACGTACATTTAGATTCAACATGGCCTTGATTATACCACCGAGCGACTGGGAGTAGCCCTTGGGAAGAGGGGGGATACGTCCGTTGCTAAGAGAAACACAATAAGTAATCTAGAGTCCTATGGAACGCAAAGCGCGGTACGCGTACCGGATAAGAATACTGAGTTCCGCATGAGTCTTGGCCTCGTGAAAGGGGGGCCTTAGTGCACAGAGTTCGTAAATCAGACAGCCTAGCGACCAGATGTCGGATTTGGAATCGTATGCCTTCTCTTGCATTAGTTCCGGGGACATGTAATACGGTGTCTGTGGGACGAATTAGGATACAAAGTTCAACATTGGTACGAGTGACGACATACCCCAACGTAAGTGTTCGCAAAGCTAGTTTGTGCAAGAGCTTTGGAGAGACCAAAGTCACCCAGTTTGACCTTGTTGTTTTCGTCCAAGAAAACTGAAAAGACGGGTCAGAGAATGGACAAGGAATGAGACATGTATGACGCACCATTATCCGGTTTAAGGTCTCGGTGCAGAATCTGTGTGCGCCGCTCCTTCCCATCCTCCACAGTACCAGCGGACCCAATGCTCCCATTCCGTCCGTGTCCATTTGGATGATGACAATGCTGGAGAGCAAGGAGGATTTGCATAAAGTAGTTCCAAATGGTGTCTTCAGGAATGGGCCGTCCCTGCCTTTGAGCCTGCTTGATGATTGTCGAAAGGTCGCCTCCCCCGCAGTATTCCATGAGTATGTAGAGCATGCCAGCATCTCTGTCGACGTAGCGGTCGTGATATCGTACAATGTGGTCGTGGTGCAGGTCTTTGAGAATATTTCTGTTCCAAGCCATACTGTGTAGTGGTTCTCCCGAGTGAAAAGGATGACGACTCACACTTCTGCTACAATCTGCTTTCTATCCCTTTCCGTCATTTTATCAAAATTTAGCTCTTTTCTCGCGAAGATCTAACGTCTGGTGTGAGCGGAAATAGAGCAAGAGGGGACACATAGACACACCTGGCCATCCAGTTTCCGGCGTACTTTTCTGATAATTCCAAAGGAACCATTGCCGATAACGTCTATAGACTCGTACTGGTCCAGGAAAGGGACCGACATGGTGTGAGAGATGCAAGGGAGTCCAAAACTTGTGATGGTTCGAAAATCGAAATTGGAAAAAACGACTCGTCACAATGTGACAAGCAACAGCGCGATTCTATCAGGTGACCGCGAAGAAAAGTTACCGTCACCTGACGATGACGCATCCCCGAACGCGAACGAGGACGCGTCTCACTTTACAGAAACGGCAGAAAGATCTCTGTTTCTTCTACTGTCTACATGACAATTAAATAAGTATGCTCGGCAGTTTTTGCTTTAAATATTTCCAATCAAGACGGAACTACAGTGTCCAACGTCCAACCAGCGACGTGAAACAATCAGGCAATTGCGTCGAAAGCGGATTTGACTTCGCGAACTTGCGTTCCTGTCAAGATATTAGCAACGAGGTAAACTCTTGAAGTTGCAACACCCACTCATCAACGGACAAACCGAAACTACGTGCTCCATAACATTCATCATCTCCTTACAGAGACCATGCATCCCTGCTGGCGGAACAGGACTCGACGACATGTCTGCAACGCGAGACTTTTTGATCCCATTCATAAAGACCTGGCATGTTGCTGCCCAGAGCATCTACACAGCATTCAACGGAACGGATGAACTTTAACTGACGCCTCAGACACATGACAATGCAAAACTTACCGGGATAATGGGATCCACGTACTGAATCCTCGACATGTCCACACCACGTATGACCTCAACTACTGACCGAGAAGCATTCATCACACGTGTGAAAGAGGCAATGTCGCGATCAAAGAAGGGCGAATACAGACGAATCAATGCCACGCGTGCCAGAGTGTGGATACACAGCTGGGTAGAGAGAGGTGCCCACAGAGTGGCTTGACTGATTGTTGGTATGTTTCCAATGAAACGTTGAATGAGAGAGTCGAGCGACAGGAAGTATCTCTGCAATCTGGCAGATGAAGGATCTGCACAATGATAATGATGAGGATCAGAAGGTCTGGCAAGACGAGATTGTCAAGGATTAACCTACCATTGCGGTACTGCCTGCCGATCTGAGTGGCTTGTTCGAAGAGAACTGCCGCTTTAGAGCACAATGCCTTGGCGGATTGCGCGTCGTCCTGCCCATTCATGAGGAAGCTTTGAACAGTACGGCCGCTTGTCGCACTTGGCGCCGTATTCTGGAACAAAACGTTGACAACTATGTTTGTTGATCAACGACAAAGCCGCGTACCTGTTTGTAGTCCCCAAATTCAAGTGGCCAGGGCGTATCAACTCTCGCGTCGTCAGTCGTATAGGCAACATTCGAAGGCAATCCATCAATAGCAGTCCAAAGATTGTTCAGCCACAACACTGTCCAAAATGCATGAATCCTTTCTCCCTCTTCTACAGCATCTCTAGGCACAGGTATTATTTCCCCCGATACGGTTCCAGCACCGCGACCGACACCCGCGGACCCCGAGAATCCAACACTCGGCATTCTACCACCACCCGTAATTTTGTTGAGTTTTGCACTCAGAACTAGGGAAACAGCAGCTGTGACATGATATCTTCCCTCAAGAAGCCTTCCATTACCGAATAAGAATTGAGCTACCAATGCTTCGGCTTGAATAGTCTGAATGACTTTTTGCGAATGATTCCCTTGGAGGCCAGTGGATACCGTTTGCAATGCACGTCTAATAAACGCAGTAAGCGTGTCTGGAGGATAAGCAGGGGTCGCAAAGTGTGCCCCAGCGAGGTAGACCGCATTGAGAAGAGCCGGAATAGGTTTCTCATAACGGCCTCGGTCGTCCAGGACGATTCGAACAAAACGGTCGGTGTCCAAAAAGAAGCCGAGTTCTTCAGCATGGGGAAGAAAATTATTGATCCTAAGGATACATCAATAAGCGACTGTCGAATGCAGTGGGACACCTCGCAACTTACAGTGTAAAATGCAAATTGGGATGCAATTCCTGTAGAGAAGCGACGGGTAAGCGTTAAAATCCATCATCCTACGAAACGTCCTAGCGCCACTTACTTCCAAGAGACGATCAGCAATCAAATGCACAATTCCGGTCCCAAAATCATTCGGTGCCTGGGTGGCTGGCACTATTTCCTCAATGTCAATATGTTAGCTCACCCGAGGGGCAACGACGCCATTTACCTCGTTGACCTCTGTAAGGACTGTGAAGAGTCACGGACCCTTCACCAGATGTCTGTAACTGCTCTATCCTGGCCTCTAGGACCGCAATTTGGTCTTCGAGCTGTTGTGTTTTGGTCAAGCCAAAATCGGTGTATTCGCAATCGCTGAATGCGCCAGTTGAGCGAGAACATGGTCCACAGACGGGTTTGGCTGCGTCACATCTCTGAAGGGGTGTGAGTGCCAAAAAAGGTCGGGGCATACGGACGACTATTACTTACCATTTTTCGCCTCCTGAAAATAGCGTCAGTGAAATATTCTGAGCAGTATAAGGAACTCAACGTACCTGCAGTTGCTACAGGCTTTGCCTTTATGCAAAGGTGGAAGCGCATCTAGCAGTGGCGGCGACGATGGGTTCAAAGACATGAGTGCGTTGTTTGAATATCGAGTGTGTAGCCTCTGTTTCTGGTACTCGGTTTTGGTGTTCGGTGAAGGAGCTTCTTGTTTAAATACCTGGAAACTTTCTTCCTCTTTCAATACTACGTGGCCTTGACTTTTCAGCCATCACGAAGTGGTATATTTGCTTGGTCATGAAATGGCAACGCTATGAACAAAGAAGTGCCAGTTTTGAATAGTTTCGGCACCAAAAATTGCGGGGAGGACTGGCATTCCTGTGTTCTTGATTGCCACAAAGAGTAGGATCATCGTTATTCGAGCGGGGCAAAGTAGAAAGCGATTCAGCTGGATGGACACGCCTCGTCATAGTTGAAAATCCTCCTAGTTTGCTTACACCTGGTGTCTAAGCACATAAAACGCATACAGCATTTTGTCGACTTGGTGGGATATCGGGTCCCATATCGAGGAAACGACGGAGCGGACGTTTGGTAGCTTCGGTCAGCGACGGTCATCAGCAATGACAATTCTTCTGTAACCACGCGAGAAGGTTAATTAAAAGGGAAAAGTTCGCAGGCCACCCGGGTCTTTGCTCTGTCATCAGAAGCTTTCAAGACATCCAGAACTGAAGTCTAATAAAGGAAGAATAGCAGTGTTTATCTGAATTTTGGTAAATTATAAAAGCGGAATTACAAAGTAGGTGCATCTGCAACGGCTTTTTTGAAGGGCTCCACCTACTTTAGAAGGGAAAACCCCGTTTATTTGATCCCTGTTCCCTTTCAAAAAATCTGGAATAGATGCACCCTGAGAGCCTGAAGAAATTCAACAAAAAACAGTGGTCTTACGATCAACAGGTCAGTCCCGTGTACATATCTGCTGATAAGTAAAACCTCTTCCTCCTTAAATTCATATTTATTAGTTTCTCAACTATGCCATATTAGTGGTCACTTATCGTTCCATGAGAGTCTTCTATCTGAAAACAAATTCGATCTCTGGTTTTCCCTCTCCGCCGACTTGTCCAGATGTATGACGAAATTGATTTCATTGCACTCGATGGGTCTACAAATGATTTCATCTAACATAGCCTTGTTTCTTCAATTCTGCCTCACTACGGCCTTGTGCGGTACTTCTAACAGGAATAGTGCGCCACATTTTGAACCCTTGACAGTCAATGATGGAAAAGTTCTCTTGTCATGCCGCTAGATAACATGATGCATCAGGTATATATAGATTCAATTCCTTTGAGGCAGGATGCCTCGCGCCGTTCATTATTACTTGAATGTCTCAATTTAACAAGGTATCGAAGAAGTCCCGATGACTTTCGCCATTGGCCGAATCACACCGTGAGACAGGCACCTACATCCATAGCTAAAGCTATGCTTTCAGGACACTGATGTCGTGGAGCCCGGTGTAATTTGGGTTGGAACTTTACACCCTTGCTGGCCAATAGCTACGCATCTCATCAGAACACGACCCGCTTGACCCTGCTCTGGGAAACTGAATGTTTGCATGGAACTTCCTCGATGCAAACAGGTGGTGCAATGTTACTATCTGAGATATTCATAGGATGACATATGCATCGGGCTATGTTCAATGAAATGAAGAGTCCATGTTGCCCGATTGATTATCGCGATCCTGGAAGTTTCATTTTATCTGGGAATGTCTCTCAAGCTTCATCGATTTGGAGGAAAGAACCTCCCTTACGAGGTCTATTGCCTGCGAAATGAATTCGTTTTTGCTTTGCAATCATTGCTAGAGGTAATTGGTCCTCTTGACTATACTGGTACCGATGGACCGTCCTGTTCCCGAGCTATTCGCACTAGTATTTTCCAGGTATGAAGGTTCCTGCTCGACACTGTTTAGGATCAAGGGAACTTTGGAAGGAATGATGTGACGGAATGAGTACATTGTTTGAATTAACTACCAGATACGAATGTCCCTCAGCGGGTAGATATACAGTAAGATGATAGATATACGTATAAAGATGGATTTCAGTGAAAAAGGCAAGTATAACCCTGGGGGACGGAACCATCACGAGATGCCGAGACATTCATGCGAAGAATTTTCGTCGGCGGAACGGTGTAGTACGAAAGGAGGGTTGAAGACAGGGAATACTATAGCTTTGACATATTGGGCTGCATCTTGTTCAAAAACGCAGATGCGACTACTCGCCCAGAGATTTTATCTAGAATCTAAACGATTTATAGGGAAGGGAATCAGCAAATAGAAAGTTAGTAACCATTTGATCGATTGAATAGAGCTACAGAACTAACTTCGCATCGAGACGTCATTACACGGCCTCCAAGAGAAACGGACGTGCTGATTATGCTCAAAATTGACCCTCTGTGGCAGGAACAATGTGAAAAGGGGTGAGTACGAGTAAGCCATCAATGCAGCTGACTTGAGAGAACGTGAGACTGACAATGGTGCGGGAGAATGGAATAATACATTCATGGCTTGAGTAACGCCGACGCCATTGACATTCTGGACGAGACCTAATACTACGAGCGGGGTACTGCAGCAGCTAGAAATCCCAGACATCAGCATTGAAAGATGATTGATGGGTCGTCATGGCGGCACAACAGTGGGAACCAAGAGGAGACCGACTTACTTGTCAATAAGGTATGCAACACATCCACCGTGAAGCATGCCAGCACCATTGAGCATATCTAGAATGACCAAATCATTATTAATGGAAGTATTGCATGGGCAAAACCATTCAAGCGCACGTTTATTTACGGTCACCTCTGCGATTGTCGTTGCCTCCAGTCTTCCCTGCCGCTCCAATTTTCTATCGATGCTAACATCAACGAACTTGACCTCTCTGCCCACTTGATATCCAAAACTGTCTTCAGCGCCGACGCCATAGGAAAAGTAGGTATTGTAATTGAGCTGTTTAACGTATTCGGGAGCGTTGCCCGAGACAGACGAAATGTCTCCTTGATCAGGAAGGGAAGCAGGATCTACCCAGGCCTTTCGGTCACTCGATGAAGATGGCCTCGGTCTATTTGAACTCGTAGAAGGAGCGGGAGAGATGGATGCTGAGGAGGAATGAGTCAAAGACAAGCCCGAAGCAGAAATAGACTGGCTAGAGAAGGGAGACATTGGAATGCGGCAAGCAGGGGGATTTAATGGTGGGTGATGAAGCGGGTACCATCTTTTGAATACCTGTGTCTTATATATTCACAGAGCTGGGAGAGGCAGATCTCGAGCAGAATCTGATGTAGTGGTCTGTGTGAGTAAAATTTAGAAGTAGACAACCTTCCACGTGTCTTCTGTACCGCTTTCTCCGAAAGGCTGGGAACTTTAGAAGTGCTACTGCCGTTAGCCTGCGCGAATCCACTCTATATTTTTCGTTCGCCTGGGACTAGTAACCTTTTTGCTCGGTCTCGAAGCAGATGTAGAATGCATTGCCTTCGAACTTCAAACCGAGGAACAAAAATCCCGAGCACAACCTGAACTTTGCCCAGACACCCTTCATTTCCAGTTCGGCCAATCAGGAACTTTAAGGAGTTTCGGAACAGAACCCTGAGGACTAGTAGTCAATGACGAACGTGAAAGCCAGGCTCGAAGGGCCCTTTTAACACGCGTTCTCTTGACAACGGCAACATTGGACTGGGCCGTACTTGTTGTAGCCCCTTCCGGCGTTTCAGATAGCTATGGCTTTGCTTTTCTCTGTGTTAATGTTCTGCAACTTCCGATCATTGGTCACGACTTCAGTCTGACCCTTGCACTAGATAGAGCTTTAGGGCTCCTCTAAGCACTTGGTTTAGATTGTTTGCGCGGTTGTCGGACTTCTTCTCTGAACAACTTGCTGGACCGGAGCTACCCAATTTCTTGCGCAAGGGCCATGAACCCTAACATATCGATTTCGAAAGCTTTCGGTAACTTACGAAGGCTTCTTTTGTCTGTCAGCGTTGATATATTGATACTGAATATTGATGATTGTTCGTTCGGAAAGGGCGCTATCTGCCATTCCCTGAATTGATTCATTGAATACATCAATTCTTCTAAAGATAATCAGCACAGCAAACACGGAGGAGGACAAGAAGTACTCTTGGGTTGTTGTGATTCCTTGAACTTTCTCCAAAAGTAGAGTAAGTATACCCTGGGCTTCCGATATGAAGCTCAATGAAAACAGGATAAATAGGGGCTTGTGATTTAGAATCACCGGACCGGGTATTGACAATACCCAGGAAATTGATAGGGGTCTACTTACTTAGATTTCTCCATACTTAAGTAAACTTCGACCCAACCAAAAGGCTGCAGAAAACAAGTTCTATAAATATACGGAAGCCTCCGCGTCAATTATATGCACCCTACAATAGCAGTCACTAAAGCCTCAAGCCTGTAATCGCCCATTAGTAAACTAATTTTTTCTCATGTACCTGTTTCTCATCTACCGAATAGCACTCAGCTTTGTTGTCCACTCGAAGCCTCAGTGGTTGCAGCAGAGAGAAGAGCTTCGCCGTATTGATTCTTGAAAAACAAGACGTCTCCTTCGTCTTCTACAAAGACGCATTGGGTGAACGATCTCCACAAGGCGTACAGCACTCCCTTTGGAACAGAATACAAAACCGGTGAAATTCATATCAATAACAAGATATCGAGAACTAAAGTCTTACCGTAGAGTCATAGTTATAATATTCTCCCAAAACAGGCTTAATCGCTTCAGTGACCTCTGGAAGATTGTCTGAAAGGAGAAATTAAATTAAACGTATGTATCTTTAAATCCAGCAATCAAACTCACAAAAAGGAACGCTAGCAAAAAAGTGATGTGCCAAGTGATCCGTGCTGATCTGGGTTGGACGAAAAGAAGTATTAGAATCAAATTTGAATCAAATAATAGAGTTTCGGCCATTTGCCCACGGATAGCGCTCCGTTCCGTGAAACAAAACATAGATACGCACATTGTGGAGGAGAAAACGTCCGACCCAGCCGAAAAGTGGTCTATCTACAGTAGCGAGTGCTCCACGACTAAAAGTCCATTCTTTCTGCACGTGAAAATTTAGCAACTAGTATACGGAAACTGACAGTACCACCCACACTACGATAATAGGGAATAGTAGGATCGCTGTGCTGGAGATACGTGAACATGACCATCCTGTCGGTTGAAAGTGGGTGAGCTATTTTATTCCCATCATTACAATGAAGAGACGAGCCAGTTGTGTTGGAACTAGATGCATTCAAATAGGCGTATGTTCAGTTTCTGAATTCGGAGAATGGGGATGTGAACTTACAAACCACGGCATAAGATAATGCAGAACCAACGCCTTCCCTCCATATGTACGCGCATATAGAAACAGAAGGGAAAGCATCCCAAAAATTGCGATGTTAGAGATGATGATGTTCCACTTTTCTTCGGGCCTGAACAGCAACGATGAAGGCTTGTAATGCTAGATTTTTCGTGAGCAACCGAAAACATTCTGTCAATGGAACGGCAGTTTACACTAGTATAGGGTGGGTAGCGTCGATTACCCTTCCGGTTATGACTGAAAACAAAGATGTTCAGGGTAGTGGAGTGAAGGAAAGGCGACTACACTGACAGGAGATACAGCTGAAAGCCTCTATCAGGTTCATATTAGTCACTTTTTGAAGCTCGATTCCGACCTCGGACTCACAAGAATTGTCGAACAAACAACTTAAACAAAGTAAAAGCGGGTGTCTCTTCCAGGATCTCCCTATAGTCCATCCGAACAGCGACCCTTCCGTCGGGTAACTTGAAGTCCTTTCTTGTCGGCGGCATGTAAGTCTCGTCTCGTTCCATATTGTTCGTCGCTTTCTATTCATTTTTGAAGTGAGTCGTCATTCCGGAAGATAAAAACGGAACTTGCATGATGGCTACGATGTGTGGTTCTCCAGGCATAGAATGGTGTGAGAACAAAGGTATGGAGGAGCATACCAAAGATATGATTAAACCATCGGTGTTCCGAAAGACCATCGTGCCCAGCCTGCTGAATCGTCAAAAGGAATAAACTCCGGACTGGGAAGAACACGCACTTCGTGGCCTGAAATATCGGTGGTTGGTGTAATACAAAATTTCGAGAGCTAGTGTACGCACCTAGGCACCATATGCCTGCAAACGCCATTCCTTGCCATCCCCAATAAAGTAGCCAGAAAGATGCTGTAATAACGGGGCGCCATATAGGGGGGCTTGACACGGTGACACTGTCAATTTTGAGACCCAGCTGGTGGAATGCGTATGTAACTGCAAGATGGCGAAGAATATAGTATAAGCTTATGGAAGTCGACCGCTTGAACAAGTGCTTGGGCACTGCGGCGTGAACGTCTTTGATGGAAATGTTCGGGGGGATAAAAGATCCTTTTTGCTTGCGCTGCTCGTACTCGGGACCGTCTTGGAATATCTGATACCAGCCCATCGTACTTACAGCAAGATCAAGAGATGAGTGAGCGGCGGGTTCGACGGGTAGAGCGATGAATGTAGTACTACCACTGGTGTTGCGTACTTAAATCAACTGCACTTGATCGCTGATTACCAGACACTTTGAGATCCAGATCCGACAGAACGCTTGCAGGTTGCCTGTCTGAATTGAGTGACCTATGTGATCTGTGCCATTCTCGCGGATCCAGGGAAACCCTGAGAAAAGAAAACACGATCCTACAAGGATTCTCAGAATGTTCGCTACGTTTCGGGCATGCCTCGAGAATCCCCGATATAATATTCATTGCGGTCTGTTTAGGCAAAATATCGAGTATTCAACATAATTCCCAGCTTAGCATGGAGCAACTTACCATGGAGCAGTATCAGCACGTTGATCAAGCCGCCAAGATAGCATCTTTTAGAACCATTTTCGACGCTAACAAGACGTACAGACTTAACCCTTTACAGAATGTTTGCGCCGGGAGAAAATTAAAGTGATAATGCATGGAGAGGGCAATTCTTTAGTTTTGGTTGGCCTATTCAAGTTATATTTCCGGAAACCAGTGAATCGCGGTGTTTCAGGATGGGACTCCGGAAAAGTTGGTGGAGGTTGGCCTCTGCATGCATGCCGTCTGGAGCAAAGGATGGGCCAGGCGAGCTTGAAATGTTGAGTCTTGTTGAATCATAATTGAAATGATGGTGCCCCGCTTTTGAGGTAATATCAAGTTTTCGTGTGTGCGTGCTTGCTGTCAACCACTGTAATTCTGATTCTGTCAGTTTCCAGGCAAAGCTGTGACCGGTACTTTTGAGCATTTTAGCCTTCCCGGAAATGTGAAGCGGTATGACCTTTCAATATTCAAGTTTGACCTATTGCAAACTCACCTGGCAGTGAGTTCTAGGCTGGTTCGGCTGCAATCTTTTTGGGCTTGGGTTCTAAGATTGTTATTGTTCATCGGAAGTTAGCATAGATATAGAGATTTCATCGGTAGTTCCTCCGGATGGAAAATAACAATCGAACTGAGAAAAAATACTCATGTAGAGGCCTGGAGGGGGCTCGTGTCGCAAATCATGATGCTCTGGAGTTTCAGTCTCCGCCTGAACGCGGGACGGGGTGCCGTCGTATGACAGCACGGCCAGATGACCTCATTTGCGGAGACTCGGACCAGCGCGATCTATGTCCATCTATGTCCCAGCATTGGTGAATTAAGTTTTCTAGCATAAGTATCTTATTCTCACAAGTTCGCTAGAGTTAATTATTGTGTAGATCATTTTGTTATTTCTTTGAAGCTTTAGTTGAGGTTGAAGGATATTTTAAGGAGGGTCGCTTAGGTTCAGAATTCCGCCGTGATTCCAGATAAGTATCTATGGTCCTTAACAGTAAAATCAACCCCGCCCGTTATTTGCCCAATGATTGCAGGTAACAGTTTGGAGGACATACCGGACCATTTAGCAATATTCGTGCGTCAGATTCGAAAAAGAAATTCGTGAAAAAGTGAATGGTCACAGACGCCCAGTCGTCAATCCAAAAAGGGTATAATAGTCGGTACGATCCGCGAAAGTCAGTGAAAAAGAAATTTGTGATAGGACTCTTTATCATTTTTGTTTTTTTGGACCAGTCCACGCTTGAATCTTCACCATGAGCATGCCGGCAACGTCCAATAACCACTTTAGAGGTGACTTCGGGGATAGGAACCCAGTGAATGTTTTGTTTATCTTTCAGGCTTTTGATGTGGATCTCTTGAAGTTATGCAACACCAAAGAAAGACCGAACCGTCCGCGTTCTACGCATCGATTTTTGGTTGAAGGCTGGCTATAAAAAATTGCTGTGGAGATACCTCCGGAGTGCGTTGCTAGCTCTCATGCCAGGTCTATGCTGCCCGAAAGGGGCCAAAAATGATTTCCGAAACAAACATTGATTTTCAGCGATTTCCGAAACATTGAGCGTGACATGTGACATCTCAAGATTTCCGAAATAAACACAACTTACCTATTTCCAAAATATAAACTTTGACCACTCCGAAATATAAACTTTGCCCACTCCGAAATATAAACTCGAAATATAAACTTTTTCAACTCTAAGAATTTTACTTTGAAACTTTAGATCAAAATTTCGAAGTTGTATAATCTTATCTTATCAGTTTATGTCAGCTACTGCCGCATTTCCAAATTTGGAAATCTCTTTCAGATTATGTGATTCTATTTATCAAGATGCATTAACTATAAGTAACAATTAGTGTTGTAACAGCTTGAAAGCTGGCTGAGAGCAGCTGCCTTAGTCACATGTGAAGAGCTTCTCAGCTTGGCTGAAGTCATTTGCTTTTATAGCACCCAAATATGGAAATTTAGGCTTGCTTAGATGGGATTATCAGCCAATTTTGGACTTCACCATGAATAATGAGCCAAAGACTACTTTAAATTACTATATATAGGCAAAAATTAGTGACTAGCTGAAGCTGCAGCTCAGCTGCTGAATTCAGCTTACACTTGCTCAGTACTCACTTCTGTACATTCAGCTAGGGACTATTGTTACTTACAGTACTCTGTTATTTCAAGAATTGACCTTATACAATAAATAGAATCATGTAATCTGAAAGAGATTTCCGAATTTGGAAATGCGGCAGTAGCTGAGATAAGCTGATAAGATAAGATTTTGCAACTTCGAAATTTTGGTTTAAAGTTTCAAAGTAAAATTCTTGGAGTGCAAAGTTTACATTTCGGAGGGGTCAAAGTTTATATTTCGGAGTGGTCAAAGTTTACATTTCAGAGTGATTAAAGTTTATATTTCGGAAGTAGGTAAGTTATGTTTATTTCGGAAATCTTGAAATGTCACATGTCACGCTCAATGTTTCGGAAATCACTGAAAATCAATGTTTGTTTCGGAAATCATTTTTGGCCCCTTTCGGGCAGCATACAGGTCGCAGTCACGACACCCCCCAAATCACAGAACATACAAAGTATTCTATTTGGAAGCTTTGAATGTTTATATGCAATCACTAATAACTCAGAAACTGATCAACGTGCATTCTAGTAGTTTGAATATCGTTTCATCTGACCGGGAAAAGTTTACTTCAAGTTAGCCCCGCTCACAAGAATGAAAATGGCTTTGGCAGGGTGGAGCACGGGTTAAAGACAAGTAAGCAAGAAAATGTTAATAAACTTGGTGGTGTGAAGACTGCTAAAACATCTTAAAAGATACTTTTGTTTCCCTTTTTAAATTTTCAACATCGGGACAATCTCCGTTGTAGCCCTGACACCTAGCGCATGCGGCGGAGTTAATAGTTCTCAATTTCTTCTCCTACTAGTCACAGACAAAAAGACTCAGAATCAGTTTTTTCCCTCCAAAGCAGGTGTGTCCTTTCAAAAAAAACACCCGTTCCATTGTCAGATTTATCCAGGTGAGATGATCCATTATGTATCATCTGGATGGTTTAATTTGAAGATGCCGCAATGGCAAAATTCGAGCTGCGACTCCCCGAGCTTTCCGCCCCGGCATCTTCAAATTTTAGATATTCAGCCAAGTTGACGTGATACATGAACGTGATGCATGAACTTGGACGCCCAGGCGCCCAGGCCCCAGGGACTGTTTTCATCGATGTCAGGTTATGACGTTTGTCAGAGAGCGCTTACTTGGGATCGTCGGGATCGACATGCCTCCTTCAATGGGCTATTATTCCGTTAAAAGCCGAGGGTATTTTTTTTATCGGTGATGACTGCCTTTTAGCAGCCAAATGTCTGATATGTACATAGCTAAGAGTATTCAACGAAGACGCTGCAACTAGTCAAATGAATTAAAGCAAGGAGTCTCGCCGCTTACCAAGTGTCAACCTACCGGACTCCACATCCCATCCATGATCGTGGTGTAGGTAGCGCTGTACCGGGAACGTCAACTAAATTTAAGCCAAGTAAGGAACTCAGCCAAGGGTTCAGGTGCATGATAATTGCTCGATTCTATACATATCACCGACGACAATACTCGGCGCCTTGATGCCTCTTGATGCGCAAGAGACTTGATGTGAAATATATCCAAAGGATCGATGGACGGCCCCACTAGACCTAGGCAATGCCAAATGACAGGAGCCTAAAGGTCTCAACATTTAATGACTCTACGCGGCTCTGCGATGTGCAAGTAACATTTTGGCAGATTTAAAGCTCCAATATCGCCAAGCTGAGCTCGCTTGACTACTCATTTTCAAGGTATGACTTCATGACATGCACTGTGACTAGACGAAGCGGATACTCTGACCGGCAATGCATTAGAAAATCTGTCAGGAGAAAATGATACATAAGTCTTTCATTTTTTTCACTGCCGCATGCGTCACAATGAGTCAGGACTGCAGAGTGATTGGCTAAGTGAAGCATCAGGTCCACTTACTCGTTCTAGGTCTTAACGACCTGAATGGGTCGTAGATCCGCTGAAAATTTCTTTTCGAGCCGACAGACCTTAGGCGCAATCAATTCTTGGTATCAATGATCCAGTGATTGTGAACCATTGATGACATGCGTGCGTGTGTCGGCTTTCCGAGCAGCCTGTCATGATCCGCCGCCAATGAGCGACTCTTGATTTCGTCTGAAGTGTCAAGAGTAGAGCCGGCGGGAAATATCTACGAAATCAGTTTCGGAAGCATTGGGTAGTCGGAGGTTCAAAATCCTGTCAGGGCAAATGACCCAGTGCCAAAAGCTGTGTTCAACTATTACTACTGGTCACTTTTTTGGATAGAGTAAAATGTTAGCGGTTCATTGCGTTTATTGACAAGAAAATGACATACCCTGCTCTTGCTAGGTACAACTGATCCTAACAGCGTTTGAAGGAGCCTCATGTCCAACAAAAGTTTTCGATTGAATCTAAGCGAGCATAATTCCAGTGTGACCCACTTTTTCACCTCATAACAATCGAATGCATTTTACAATATCGGAATGGAATTCCGTGTGCATACCATAACCGTCATGTCATCCTAAACGATGAGAGCACGAATCTACGAATAGACTGAATTATCTTGCTAGAAATTTTTGTTCCCCTCTACTCCTGAAACATCTGTGCATGATGAAATGCAGTATCGAAAGCCGGTGCTCAAAAATATGATATTTGTTTATAATATGACCTTATAGCGATAAGAGCATCGTTTGAATTTTTCTTGATGAAATATCCAGCTTGAGTATACTTACATCGGGTCTAGGCCAGACAAGACGAGAACTCTCGTAGGGTACTTTAGTTAAAGTTCACCCTTTAGTTATGGAGAACAATTTTACGAGACGAAGTGATCTATGGAATAGAATGAATCCAAGCTCCGGGTCCGTTAACAAGAATAGACCTGTCTCTCTGCGGGTAAGATGGATCAAGAAATGGTTCTGCAAAGTGCGTGTACGCGCTGGACTTCGATCTATCATTCATCATGACTATTTTCAAAGTTCCATCCTGAAATGAAAGGACGACCATTTTCCGAGAGTTCAAACTATTAGTACTTTAATATTGGACTTTCGCATATTATAGTGCCACTGTCACCTACAGGACCCTGAGAGGGTGTAGCGACCATAAAGCCTCAATAGTCCGGCTGCAAGCTCGACATTCTGTCACGCTGAAGACTGAGGGTCAAAATCCAAACATGATCCATGTTGAATTTAGGATGTCATGTCTGTTCCAAGCTTAGAGCTAATGCTACCTAAGCCCTCTAACAAGTATACGTAGCTCCTTGCTTCAGGTGCAGATTATACTAAGTGATTCCATTTAAACTAACGGTAAGTATCATTTTCCGATAACAGTCTGATTTCAGCGATCGGTTGGAACTTCCTACTAATGAACCCGCTCCTTCAAAGCATATGCCACCGCCAATATTAACGGCGGAACAGTGAACTATGTTCTTATCATTGAATGTTGCATAATGCCCACACTTCTATTCAATCGTCCTATCTGGACAGGGAGATCAAAATCAGAATCCGAAAAAATTGCCTCCAACTTCATAGATCTCCGTCGATTTACGAGTACCCTGTCCAGATGAAAGTAAGTATCCGACATATGTCGAACACAGCTGGCTATCAGCCAGCTATCATCCATCAACCATCGAGTTAAAAACCCAACCTCCTTTATCTTCGGATCCTTGGTCCGCTGGCTAGACCCTCCGGATAGTTCATCATTTCAACCCCGGTGTGGTAGCCTTGATCGCCTAGGCCCGGCAAGATAAAGTAAATAAGCAAGAAGAGAACGGATATCAAAACGCCATCACAAGACTCGACATAGATCCTTGAGCAGCATGAATGTTTGGAGTACAGTGTAAACGCGGAATGATTTAAACACCGTGACCGATATTTCAGCCTCAGTTTGGTGTGGAACAGTTTCAGGTGTGGCATTAGAGATGCTTTCACGCTAGCTTTCTGAGGTGCATCAGTGTTGTGTTCATTGTGTTCATTGTCACTACAACGCACAGGAAGACAAATTTGAGATTACAAGTCTTGAAGTGAACTCAGAGCAATTACACAGACTCCGGGGTGTTAAAGCAAACGGATATCTTGATCTCCGGCCTTGTATGAAAATTTGGATCTCTGGGAACTTTTGTGTAAGTCATTTTGACTTCTACGCCTTTTCTCTAATTCGCACTCGAGGTGTCTACTGATATTTTTGTTTATAACGTAGTTGTTTGCTTAAGCTTGATTCTTGGCCAGATGGTATCAATCAACTAGTTTCTATTATCATAATCATAAATATTGACAAAGATTCGGGAGAAGTAGCAGCTAATTACTCAGACAAGTTAAGTACAGGTAGGCAAAATATTGAATAATCTAGATTAATTTACAAGAAACAGGAACGGGAACACAAGATCAATCCTTTTTCTCTGGTACCTTTGTCGGTCTATCAAGCGCATCTGGGGCCAATTCTCTGATTGCCTTGCCCTCTTTGTTCTTATAGAACACAATATCACCTTCGTCTTCGACAAAGATGCATTGAGTAAAGCTTCTATATAAAGCCCGGAACGAGTTAGTGGAGTCGTAGTTGTAATCATCTTGCAAGACTGCTTTGATGTGCTTTGTAGCGATGGGTTGATTGTAAAAAGGAATTGTAGAGAAAAGGTGGTGGGAGATCTAAGAGTGTTACGGTCACCAACAAGTCTGTACGCAAAAGCGAAATACGTACATGATCGTGGCTGACGTTATGGAAGAAAACTCTTCCGGCCCAACCAAGGAGGGGACGATCGACGGTAGAGAGAGCACCGCGAAGGAAGGACCATTGCGAATTCCGATACATTGGGATTGTCGGATCGGAGTGGTGCAGGTACGTGAGCATAACAATCCAGTGGTTTAGGAACTAAGCAGACGGTGAGGAATAAACATAAAGCAGGCTTTGGCCGACGTACAATGTAAGGAATGAAGTAGAGCTTGACGAACATGTCAACTCCGACTTGCTGTGTCCAAAGGTAAAGGATATACATCATGCAGAGGATTCCAATATCCGAGGCGACAATTCCATAGCGCTGAGATGGTTTGAATAGAGGAGAGTAAGGGGAAAAATGCTGCCGAGACGGAAATTTTCAGCTTTTCTTATTACATAGAACACAGAGAGCTACTGACGTTAGTTCCTTGAGGATGTCTAGGGGATCCCGAAACATCCGTAAAAAGGTAAATTTGCCAGCCAATGAGCTGCATCACGAGCATGCGACCTAGGGTATATATCGGTGTTTCTTCAAGTATTTCGTGGTAGTCGACAGCACGAGCTTGAGAGGCTTCGGGAAGACCGTAATCCGATCGAGTACGAGGGACGTAATTTTCATCTCGTTCGATGGAGACAACTGCTTTATGATGCGCATGGTGTGAGCTCCTCCAAGCAAAGTACGGGGCAAGAACGAACTAAATACGATCAATTAAGATTCAAATTCTGTGAAGGAAGAGAAAAGCTTACAGTGTGTAAAGAGAATCCGACGAGATGGTTGACCCAGTTGTAAGGTGAGACGTTTCCATGCCCGGCTTCGTGTGCCATGCACCACCAGCCCGCAAGGACGACACTCTGACAATACCAGTATAGAGACCACATAGTCCATTTGGCGACAGTGCCAAATGTACCGTAGCTATCGATGAGGGATTGTGTTACTGGATCAATCAACCAGCCGAGCTTATAGATTGCGATAGCGCAGACAATGTCTCGAGCGACATATAGTAGTCCTTTTAATGTATTCTTCTCGAAGAGTTCTTTGGGAATCGCTGCTCGAACCTGAAGTATAGAAACCTGCGGGACTTTCAGACGCCGTTATGCTGAGATAAAGGGTGGACAAACCTTGGAGGGAGAAAAAGGTCTGTTTTTTCGCTTTTCGAATTCGGGACCGTCCTGGAAGACTTTGAGAGAAAACATGACGATGAATGAGGATGCAGACGGATTGAGCCATATCTCATTATCTTTAATAGTTCGGGAAAGGATGGCTTAGTGGTATTAGATCTGGAGATTGACGCAGAGATGATGAGATGACAAGCGGAATTGTCGTCGCGGTGCCCGCCGGTCACAGATCGGCTTTGTCATCGGATTCACAGGGCACCGCCAATCGGGCTACGCGGGTTCCTTTCCTGTCTACATTCTTTTCCGTCAAAAGCTGAAGTGATAGATGTTTTTGGCATCTGCCCCGGATAGTCCTGGTAACTCGGATGTGACTCTTTCTGACATTTCCGAGTGTGCACTTTCATCTATCGTAAACAGACAGAATTTTGACCCTTTGCACTGCAACATCTCCTCATTTTGAACATTAGGATCACTTCAAGACTAGTCCCAAGTTGATACCTGCTCCGTCGGAAAATCTTTGAATGCGTGCGGTGCCTTGGCAGACAATTCGACTCGAGTTGTTTGACTCGCGATGATGCGAGTAATTTTGGAAATATGTTGAATACAGCATAATTCGTGTCCCGGAGGCAGCCACAGAATACAGTATAAATACGTAGCTAAAATGACACTTTCTGCATCCTTCCAACCTCACACTTCTCACAAGGTCTCAACCCGACTGTAGACTCTTTATATCGGCATTGCATGAACAGCGAAACGATGACAGCATACAATGAAGATACACTCCCTGCTTTCACTCCTATGCCCTGGTAAGTCTCCAATCGTACCGCGTCATCGAATTCTGTTCACATTATTGTCAGGTCTCTCAAAGAGATACGGAGCGCTATTCCAAATCGTCTTTTTGTTCGAGACACTTTTCGAGGTCTCAGGTATGCTATCGGGTTCTCTCTTACCGCCTCATTACTATTCTCAGCTCCCCATTTCTATAGATACTTAGCTCGCGACTTTATTCTGGCAGCAGGTCTCTGGTATGCAGCAACGTTCATCGACCCATGCTTCAAAAGCTCAGAAGTCGCCGCCATCCTCACACCAGTTGGTGCCGAATTTTCTCGTTGGGCAATGTGGTGCATATAGTGAGTACATGCAGCGAACGTTCAAGCCAGACCTCTGATACTAGTCGATTTGCAGTTGGTGGTTTCAAGGGCTCGTCTTCACCGGAATATGGGTTATCGGACACGAGGTACATAGAATCTTTAGATTTTCTCATTGCCCGACAATTTCTCTTCCCTTTTCTCTTGAATTTCCTTTCTTGTATAGGCGCTGATCAAGTTTATTTGAAGTGCGGACATGGGGCTTTTTCCGACCACGGAATCATCAACGATACTATAGGCTTCGTGAGTCCTGTGCCTCGACACTTTACACATTCGTTTGCTAATCGAAGACCTTGATACTCTTCCATTCTTCTTCGACTTCTGATGTTCCATGATTTTTTATCCCCTTGGTGTTCCAGGTCACCCATACATTTCTCTGGACTCCATACTTCAGCTGGAAAATATCGTGAGCTTGCCTTTTATTCGGATCGCAACCTGTTCAACTCAAAAACGTAATTTGTTCTCCCAACAAAGTCACCATCGTCACCACAGTAACCACGCCTCAATGGAACGGGATGAGGTTTACGTTCCAAAGACCCGCGAGGATTTAGGTACGCACGCTTAATTTTGGGTCCTTCACAAAAATAATTTCTTTTTCTTTCTCATCGATGTTGGTTAGGTATTCCCAATGAGCATCACGACACCGGGATCGATTACGATGAATACTTGGGCGACACGCCAATTTACACGCTCTACATGTTAGTCAGGCAACAGCTTTTGGCGTTCCCAGCGTACTTGCGTGAGTTTTATCTTGTCTAACGCCACCGAAGAGTTCTAAACTTCCTAATTTTCCGAAAAATTTTGTCTCTCTACTCAAATACCTTGCTTCCACGATGCAGTATTCAACGTCTCCGGTCAGAAGAACTATCCCAAGTGGACGAATCATTTCGATCGTAAGTCACCATTTCATCACTTTTAACTTGGAATCGCCGTGGCTTACTGTCTTCCCCGAAATTCAACGTAATTCGTGCTCAAAGCCAATTCGATCTTGTTCACTAAGGGACAACGGAATGTCGTCATTATATCCAATATCGGTATTGCTTTCATGATCTGGGCAGTTCAGCACGCTTCACTTCTCTATGGAGCGTCCGAAGTCGTCAAGTACTACGGTATTCCCTGGCTAGGAGTGACCCACTGGTGTAAGGCTCCTGAAATCCGACTACTTGAAAAGATCCTAACATCCCCCTTCAGTCATCATGATCACCTACCTTCACCACACCGACCCAATGATGCCTCACTACCGGGGCAAGGAATGGAACTTCCAGCGAGGGGCGGCCGCAACCGTCGATAGACCTTTCCTCGGCTGGCAGGGAAGGTTCTTCCTTCACGATGTTGCACATTACCATGTTATTCATCATGTAAGTGTCACTTAGACATATAGACTCTCCCATCTCAACCATTTGTTACAGTTCTTCCCAAAGATGCCCTTTTGTAAGTTTATCTTTGTATACTATTATCTATGGAATCAAGCTGATTCGGTCTAGACCACGGTGAAGAGGCCACTCAATACCTTAAATCCTTCATTGGCGATCATTACGCATTCTCCGATAAACCTGTGTTCAAGGCGCTCTGGGACAACTACAGCAACTGTCAATTCGTTGAGAATGAAGGTTAGTCCTGACTGTTTTAACCTAACAACACGGAGAGCTGACAATCTCACTCGAATGTTGCTTTTAGGTGACGTCTTGTTCTACCGTGACAGGAAAGGCCAAGCTGTTCGTCGTCCTGCGGATCCATACTACTTGAAAGCAAAATCAGGAGTCGTTTCATCCAAGATTCAGTGAACTTGGTCACGTCTATTTCGGTACAATTGGTTCGAAATGGTGTTGAGCCGTAAAATCTAACGGGATTGTGAGTCGGATTATCTTGGAGCTTGGAATTTATTATGGATGCTTGCTTCCTCGACGTACATTATTTATCTTCAAATTTTCAGTACTGCTATACTACTGTCACGCTTATTCTCTCAATATTTTCTCAATAATCATTACCGAATTTTTGTGTAATCGTTAAGCAGTTATATTGTATATGATTCACAATAAACTTTTTTATGTTTACACCTCGTAGTCCGCGGCCGTGCCCACCTTGAAATGGTAAAGCCGAATTGTTGTTTTGCGTCTGAACTTTACCAGTTAAGAATGCACTGACACTTTGATAGTCATTTATTGATGCGTAGCACTCCATGGTTAAAATTTGCCGTCTATGCATGCATGACAATCCATCCGGGTCACTTATTGATACGTAGTACTCCATGGTCAAACGTTGCCGCCTATGCATGCATGACAATCCATCCGAGAGTGAGAGTTATCCAATGCGGACACATAATCTCGGGTAGCTAAATGGGAAAGCATTCTGGGACCTCGTAATAGATTCGGAGTCGAAGGCGTAGCCATGTACACCCATCTTGCATGTAGAGAAAGGTAGGAATGGAGACTAACGGAGACAGGATCTCAACAAACCCTGACATCTTCTCTGCGCGACCAACGGAAACCCGCTTCTCGCTGTAAATTTTTTGCATCAGGTTAACCACCGAGTTTAGAGCAAGTGTAGGTGCATTAGACCTATTATCAGTAGGCTGAGATGTCCACCGTTAAAGACCCATTTCCCATATGCTTTAGATCGACCTACCCTGGATTAATTTAGGTCCGACATACAAACATATGGTCGAAAGGATTTTCGTTAAGATAGATTGGTTTTCTATGAAAATATAGTGTCGATTGGAACGAACAAAGCTAGGGTTTATCGGTTTTCCCGAAACGACCGAGGAACTGGCTGATACAATTTGTGTGAGGATTTTTGATACCAAGCCTGAAGCTAAGCTCAAAGTCGTATAGTTTCATTTCTAGCTGAAATGTTAACCTGCATGGTCTAATATTTGAGTCCTGAAGACGTCAATCAAGGTCAAAGGGGTTATCCTTGCATTATCCCGGCGTGGGGTTCGAAAGGTGCGTCCAATTCAAATTTGTTGTATTTCATCATCGACCCGGGTAAACCATCTACTTACCGATAATTGTGAATGGGGTTACACTGTGTACTTGTTTCGCGATGTATATTTTTGTAGTGGTCATCAGACCGGAAATCTTGTGGTGGTATACACTGTTAACTTGAGACTAGTATAACTAAATAAACTAATACGCTTGGATCAATTCTGTATCATTTGTTGCTCCAAACTCTGAATTCCAAGCTCTCAAATTGCTGAGCGCAGCTCACGTCGGAGGATTGTTTCCGACCTTGATCTAGACTCCTTAGTGTTAAAATTCTCCAACGTTCAAACGCAGACGATTCGGACAGCCCTGAACCCGTCTTCATGTTAGGATGGCTGACTTGTTACCGATTTGTTACCTCATCTCAATTGGAGTTCAACAGCTCCAAATACAGTGATGTTTCTTCTCACTTATGGGAAACCGCTACCGATAGGCACTTTTAGACTTGAATGTCAATCGTCAACATTGGACAGAGTTGATAGTTTAGTTCGTCGTCATCATCATCATTTAAAATCCAGGTCTCAGATTTCCGAGTCGTTTCCTGAAAGGGCCCGGAGTTACCATGAGTGCGGGCGGCTTGATCGCGCGCTGGTATAGTTCAAATAAGGAATGATTTGCACCATGGTTGGTCACACCTGTGCCAACCCTCCTCTGACAACATTTTGATTCCCACCATCGCACCGACGACCGTTAGGCAGACGGCAGACGACAGACATTTGGGTACAGCCCAGGTTTACCATGCAACATTTCACCTTTGACATGTCAAATGCCAGGGCCCAGTGGTAACCGTCATTGACATTGACTGGAAGCCATATCCTGTCTTGAGAGGTCTGGGCAGGCAGTTTCATGATTTCATTTGGAGAAAAAGATTTACACTGCCATATTTGAAAGAGCCAGCGACTCACCAAGTGTGGGACCTCAATGACTTCTGATTGACAGGGTCAGAAGGACTCAGTCTACTGAAGCCAGCTAACATACAATGCCAACCTAACGGGAGCTTGGACTGTCAGCTAAAAACCGGTGTCGCAGTACAGGTTGTGCGATTGCCGGGTTCCGGAGAGTCTTAGCCGTGTTCGATAGCTTCTGGTTTCAATAGATGTAAACAAAGTGTCAATGTTACGCTCGACATACTCTCGTGTTAGACTCTCTGCTAGATTTTTCTCGAACTCTATTGTCCGCTATAATCATTACAAGACGCTTGGTGTTAGTCCGGAGGCTAGTAAAGCCCAAATCAAAGTAAGACAATGTCATGTTGCTAAAGACGACGCAAGGTCTTACGCAGTTCCTAGTCTCATTTCTATCAGGTATCTTTAATTTAGAAGAGGTGTCTCTTTGGATTAACTTAGGAACGACAGCTCAGCAAGAAGCACCATCCAGATGTCTCTAAAGACCCCAAGTCAAGGGAGGTTTTCAACGCTGTCAGTGAGGCGTATTCGGTTCTGAGTGACGACCGGCAGAGGTGCGTATCACGATATCGTTATTCTGCACATTTTGCTGAGACTTTTAAAGGCGTGCATATGATAGAAAACTTCAGTCACAGGGGCATGGCAGCCAGACGCACAATGACCCAGCAGGAGCGTATAATGGAGAATGGAGCGCACATCGACGACGACCCGGAGCGACGTACGCATGGCAAAGACCAAACAGAACTTCCTCGCAATCCCACCATCCTAATGCCAATTCGACCTGGCGTCCACCCCCCAATTCGTTCGGTACAGGCTCCCATGCCCATCACCATCCACATCCGCATATGCACTACGATCCATCTTCATTCCAGCATGTTCAAGATAAATCAGCCTTCAAGAGGAGAAGCGAAGCATTTCACAGAGAACGCGAAAAAGTGGAGGGTATCTCGGGAACAATTAGGGCTTTGCAAGTGATGTTTGCAATAATGTTTTTGGGGATGTTGTTTGCTCCACCGGATTCATCTTCCCGGTCAGGGAAATCTTATACTGATAGAAAGTGTGTATTCTTTCATTGTTTCCTTTCTCACGTCTCATCCTTATCTTGTAGAATATTCATGTCTGCGTCTACTGTTACAGCCAAGTCACCGACATCGTCATCCGATGATGACAACCTTGACACGGTAGATCACGATGGTAGATTCAGTCATCATGAAAAGTCTCGTTCGTAAATACAGAAATCATACAGAGTACACACGTACGCCCATGCATCTCTAACAAGAACCGACTAGGAACAGGTTGAGGATGTTTGTCCTCGAATTCTAGTGCTCTTGGGCCCCTGGAGATCCTACAATATTCGTCCACCTAGCGAGAACGGCGTTTGTACCGGACATACTCGAGGTATCTGATTCTCCCGTAGGGGGACAACGACGTTCCTTAGCCGCTTTCAGAATGTCAGCCATGAGATCTCTCTCATCCAAACATCGAACTCCCCTTAGATTCCTGCGTCTGGCTGTAGCCGTGATGGTCAAAAGTGCTTTGTAGGAAACCAAATAGACTCGCTGATCCTCCAATCCTGCTTCTCTCAAGTTCCTTTTCACGCTTTGGCGAGTCATAGTTGTATATTGTTCCGTCGCTCTCTCTTCTGCACTTTCGATTAGCTCGTCGCGTTCCTCTTCGTCCAAAGTTTCATCTGCCTCTGCTTTATCAATGATTGTATTCTTCAAATTTTCCACCTGCGAGTCGGACTTTGAACGAACAATGAAACTGGGGATTTTCCATCTCGCACAGTTTCGAAGGATGGCGACATCCGTGGCCGTGAATCGATTATCGAAGAGGACGACAATGGCGTCAAAGATGTAAAGACCTTGTTTGTTGAAGTAATCCCAATCTTTGATCGTGAGTGTGCCAGCTCCAGGTATATCATACCAGATAACTGGTCGTCCAGGGTTCGTATCAGGGTATCGTCCTACGGCGAGTGTTGTTTCCGTAGCACCGGTAGCTGCGGACCCAGGTGTTTCGTTCACGATCCCTCTGAAAGCGTTGACCAAGGAAGATTTTCCGCTACCAGATAGACCGGCAATGGCGAAATGGAACATCCCTTCCTGGTATTGACGATCCCTAAGGATGTGATTGTATTCTTCCGCTGTTGGCCAAGTGACAGGTTGGATTCCATTAGCCAAATCCTCTTTGGCCTTTTCTGCCTCTTCCCTCGCTCTTTGAGCCGCGATGTCTGCTTCCTCTTTTGCAATTCTCGCCCTTTCTGCTAACTCTCGTTCGTGTGCCGCCCGATCAGCAGCTTCCTTGGCAAGCCTCTCTGCTTCTTGTTTATCTCTTTCAGCCTGCTCCCTATTGCGTCTTTCTTGCTCTGCTAACTCTCGCTCTAGTCGAGCTCTTTCTTCCCCCTCCTGGGCTCGTCGATAAGCTTCTAGCTTTTCTCTTTCAGCTTGTTCTCTCTCTCGTCTGTTTTGTTCTGCTCTGAGTTCAGCTTGCTGTCTCGCCCGCTCTGCTTGCCTAGCGGCTTCAATTGCTCGTTGTCTTTGTCTTTCTTGTTCAAGCCGGAGGCGCTCGGCCTGTTGGCGAGCTTCGGCCGCTTGCTGTTCTGATCGTATGCGGGCTGCTTCTTGTTCACGAAGTCTTGCCTCGAGGGCATCCATGGCTGGATTGCGCCTGGGTCGGGAATGACCGCCTCCCATGGTACCGGTAGAATATCGCCAGCTAATGAGAAAGTTGTTAGACTGATAGTGAAGCAGCATGTAGAGAGTCCTTACATGTAGTTGAAGTCGAGTTGGTTACTGGATCGAGCTTTGGTGATTGAGAATTTGAGCTTATATTCGTCCCAGAGCGTCAATTGGTCTATCGATTCAAATTCCAAAGGTGTTGGGGATTAGCCAGTAGAAGTAATACTAATATTAATCTTTGGCATTCTCCGCAAAGCCTCGCATACGTAGTATCATACTCGTGTGTCGAAGATCATCGTCACGGAAATGAACACAGGAGCTGCTGTCAATCGAGTATGACATTGTGCTTTGCCACAAGAATTTCACTGAGGGCTAAGGGTATCTTGGATTGGTATACCACAGGCGCTCATTGACGTGAGTATGAAGAAAAGGAACGCGATTAGCCATGCGCTTCACTGAACCAGATGACCGCGGCATCTGGTCTCCCGTTCTCCCGCCGTTCCTTTTCCTTACCCACGTACTCACTTAGACCTCTCTCGAGTTCCTCTTTCGCTATTTTCATGCACGTTTGATTCTAAATACAGCTCTACTTTGACCAAAGTTTGACAGCCTTTCATAGAGTGGTTCTCTAACGCATGGGTTCTGACAGCTTTTATACTTCGCTGTGCCTGGTTTTCGATCTAAAAGCCAGAGGATGAAGGGATTCAACCGTCATTCCTTACCCATATCGCTAGAATGATCCTCTTTAGGAATGCTGCGTTTTTTGCGTGTTTGGCTCGTCTCTCGTTGGCTGCCAGTCTCGCCGATGTTGAACACGTCGTGTTATTCATGCAAGAAAATCGGGCTTTCGATCATTACTTTGTGAGCATCGCAGTGTCCGTGCCAAGCTTTAGATGAGAAATGTGTATGTAGGGCACAATGGCAGGAGTGAGAGGCTTTCGAGATCCCAAGTAGGTTCAATGAACCCACTAGTATGTGAAGACAACGAACTTAAAGATTACTTAGCGTCCAGATCAACCCAGATGGACGTTCAACCTTCTTCCAGCTGGTAGACTCCCGTCTCTCCAATGCCACCGATCATCTTCTGCCGTTTTATTTGAATGAAGCTGGAGGAGAATTTGTGAACGGTACACAGTGTATGGTAGCAGGATCGAACTCTTGGGGTGCAAATCAAGCTGCCCTAGCATCAGGTCAAAATGCAAGCTATTCACGTTTACTCTTCACCGTCAATAACGGCTGAACTTGTGAACAGAATATGTGGGCTATCGGGAACTCGCCGTACTCCATTGGATATTTCAAACGTCAAGACCTTCCTGTTCATTTCGCCGTTGCGGACGCTTGGACAGTTGGTGATATGTACCAAGAGGTCCGTTGCTTAGTACTCAACTCAGAGGTTGCTCCTTACTTGATAAGTGACGCAGGGCGTTATTGCAGTAAGCCCTAAAAAGTTAATAGGTGTACATGTGGCTCACGACGTGTTTTACTAGTCAACGGATCCTAACCGCGACATCTGGCAATCGGGAAGTATAAAGTATGATTTAAGCCATAAAGATAGTATCTTATTTGCTTAAGATGCGTCACAGTATACCAGGCGGAAATGTGAACAGCACACAGGGTCCTGTCCTTGATAACAATGAGAGCCCTGGTTGTTCCTCATTAACTTTCACATCAGAAAACGGCACTGTATTGAGGACTCCAAAGATTTTTAGTTGGTAAGTTTCTCCTTAGAATTGTACTTGTAGCTTGAGGAAACAATATGGTTTATTAAAGTTATCCATATGACTGGAAGACGGTTCGTTGAGTTTGAATTGAAAGTAAATATATTTGTACTTATTCATATTGACAAGGTTCCAGAATATCTTCAAGACGCTGGTGTAAGTTGGAAGTCGTATCAAGCAGTTCAAAAGTAATCTGCATGAATTTTGTTACCAATTTTATCTGTTAATTTTTGTTGAAACAGCTTTGGTGATAATCCCCTTCCAGATTTTAAAGTATATCAGGTATTGAGATTACTGATCTTCATGGAGGAAATATCAATCAAAATTACCTCAGGACCTTGCTGCTACCAATGAATCTGATCCTTTAGTACAACGCGGTAGATTTATTTTATTGTGATATTCACCAAGCATTCATTGCACAATTACTTCAGGATTAGCAATGTCAGGTAGTGGCAATTGGCAGGGAGGACTGGATGATTTCAAAAAAGATGCTGCTGCGTAGGTCCCAAACACTTGATTATAGTTTCCAAATAAATTGAAGACTACGCGTTAGTGGAACCCTTCCTGCAGTTTCTTACTACATTGGTGAGCTAATCCTGTGCGTCTACATGAAATAAACTGTTCTAATCCATTGCCTCTAGGTCCAGAGGAGCTTTCTGAACATCAACCCAACCTTCCTCGTGATGGTGGTTGGCTCTGGAAGGAAATGGTTGATGCAGTGGTCTCATGTGTGTGACTGATTATCAACATTCCATTCATTATTCTCAGCAAAGATTTTTCAGCACCAAAATATGACAAGACTGTACTTATCATTTCTTTCGATGAAACTGGAGGATGGGGTGATCAGTGAGTCAACTAGTATGTACAGATTCTTCAGCTATTTACCATGCATTTTAGTGTAGTTCCTTTTCATTCGTATGTGGTTTTTTTGGAGAACATTTGAGATTTACTGGATCTTGACCATTAATAGACCAGAGAACACTCCAGGGGAATGGATAGTTGTAAGCAATATGCATTGGTTCCACACAACTGTTATTTACCAAAAATGTCTTAGAATCCATTTACAGGAAAAAACACCTTTGCAGGCCCTGGATTCCGTCTCCCATTTGTAGTCATCTCTCCCTGGACACGGGGAGGGAATGTCTTTGTTGAGCCAGCAGATCACATATCTCAAATTTTATTCCTGGAACAGTGGGCTGCTGCCCATGTAAGTATCTGTAAAATTTTGGGTGATCATTTTGATAAGTCAAAATGTCAGGGAACACCTTTTATGAGTGCAGAAATCAATGACTGGCGCAGAGAGCATATGTCAAATTTGACCAACATGTTTGACTGGGATAATGTATGTAATCTTGCACTTCCTGAGTATTATTAAGGAAAGCCTGACCCAACCAATCTCTGTTACTCTAGCCTGACACATCTCCCATCAAGCTGCCATCTGCAGAATTCCCTCACTCTGATTTAATCACAGATCTCCTAGATGGGCCAATTAACTGTGAAAATTTATTTCAAGGAAGTATCCAGCCACCTATTCCATATGGAAACCAGACTGAGGCAACTTCTCTTATCACTGAGCAAGGGTTCAAGAGTGTTAGAGGTATTTTTGGTTTCTGGTATATGGTAATCTACTGATATCTATGTCATTAGGTTCATTGACTGAGGGGCGATATCTAGTCATTGAGTCAGGAGATTTTGCTCTTGCTGTCAGCAATGACAACACTCTAGTTGCCTCAAATGCTACAGCTGTTAAATTTGCTGATCCATCTCAGCAATTTGTTATACATGCCACTGATCCTTCTCAAGTGACTGCAAAGACATTCAGAATTTCAGCTGGTGCAGATCTAGCTGGTAATTCAACAATGTACATCACTTCTGACCTTGGATTTGGACCATTTCATCAGGGAGCAGTGTTTGTGATCACATTCCTTGGAGTGGATGCAGGATACACTTTCCAGGAGCAATCTAGTGGAAGATTTTTATCTGTAAATCATGGGGGAGAAATGGTGTCTTTGATTAGTACACCAGAAGGATTGAAGCTATTTTCAGTAACTTTCTAAGCATCACATTTTTCACAACCTGTTTTCATAGAAAATGTTGTTTAAACAATTCTATCCTCTGCTGGCAAATTAAGTGTTTTTGTGTTAGCTATTGAAAATCTGAGCCTTTATGGAGTATCTAATGTATGTGAAAACCTTATGTTTGTTTGATAGCTGTCAAGTGAATCTACTTACTTGCATCATATGTCCTTGTTCAGCAATTTTTGAAATACAAGAAATTATAATATTCCATTTGTGTATCCCTAAATTGGGGAAGCTGTGGTTTAGTTGACAGGTTCACTTTGCCTTTTCAAGCTGGCTTGTTGCCAAGGTGTAAAATGAGGAGTCCATAGTCCAATAAGCTGCTAATAAAAAGTGTATGTCAATTGAGGATAAATACAACTCATGAGAAAAACCCACTGGTCTATCTGTCATTTGATCCCCTGACTTGCTTGCACAAGCCAAAAAAGCCAGTCAGGATGGGGTCAATCAAATTTTAGATAATCACAATGTACAAAATTATGCATGTGCTGATCAGCAGCCAGACACTCTACAGCTTCCTTTGGGCCTTTGGGGCTACAAAATAAGATTTGTCAAAATATAATTTGGAATAGTCAAGTGCAAGTCTCAGTGTAGTAAATAGATTCTGGACAATTGTGGAAAGCAAGGACAATCAGATGCAGATTCACCTGAAATGAGCTTCTAAATAATATATGAATTGGAAGATGACAATCAAAAGCTTTTAGTAAGAAATTTGGATTTTCTGGCTCAAATTTGGCAGAATGCTTTTACAAAACCTTTACAAAAATAATCTCTGCTGTTTCATAAGAGCAATATGATCAGCATTTTACTATAACATTCAAGACTCAGAGGCCCTGTAAACCAAACAATGGAATGTCGCTTTTTGAGAGACATCATAAAGCAAATTATTTTGTATCATTGTTCCTTCAAATAAATTGTAGAAACTGAACTCATATTAACAAGCCACTGATCTCATTCTATTTCTTTATTTTAAGAATCCCCCTGACACTCAGATGCAGTTATAAAGTGACTGTCTGTCAATGCTCTGCCATCATATTTGTAATATGAATCTCTTAATTTGTTTGAAATTGATGGTGAATAGTCTCCAGCCCTGATTTTCTCTTTGCAATAAAGAGAATAACAGACAAAAGAGAGATGGCCTGATTAAAAACAAAAATAAAAAAGTGTCCATAGAATAACAGAAGACATACTGACAGCTAACTGAGATGAACATCCATCTATCACCTGTGAAACTGCTGATGAAGGTGGAGCAGTTAATAGTATTACTATTATAATCTTCATATATAAACAATGCAATTATTATTCAATGATTCAGATTTGTAAATGATATACCAACCAAAGAAAGCAGATAAACAACTCCAGATTCTGCCAAAGCATGTAATATTTTTTGGGCAAATGTAGTTGTTTGGTCAGTGTCATCTTGTATATATATGCTGACTGCTTTGCGGTATATCCTAAAAATTTATAGTTTTATCTGAGCCTTGCTCCAGGGTCATGATATTTGGCCACATACCATAATTTGTGCCATATCATCCCAGTTGCAGTAAGATTTGTGACAAACACAGGCAAGAAAAGGGCCAGAACCTCCAGATTCTGTGATTTTTGAAATGCTGGGTCAGCAAAGCTAATTGATGAAATAATGCTAAAGCTAAGAACACCAGCTGTTTGAGCTCAAGATTAGAGTGCTTTGTAATTCTTGAAAATTCAAGCCCTGACCTACTGTTCCCATAAGGCAAATTATCAAGAAAGCACGGTATTTTTTGTTTACTAGAACCCATGCCCTCCATATGACCACAGCATCAGCAAGAATACCCTATCAAATAGATCATTAAGAGTGCAAGGTCAAACAATTTCAAAATTGACTCACATTAATCCCAAAAAAAGTCCTACTAACAATATAAAGTTTCAAGTTGATTTTATTGATGTTTGCAAAGTCTGTAGTTCCGAACAGATCAATCTGTACTTTGTCCATTGATAACAATATGACAGGACGCGTCTTTGTTCAGTACTTCCACCACCTTGTAAAATTCCCACGGGTTTTTGCAGGCCTCGGTGCAACTCTGCGACCTAGAATAGCGTACTATACTTGTATTTCTCTAATCTAACCTACCGAAACGGTGCAACAAGACACCTAATACGAAACGCCTTTACGATAATCCTGCATAATGTCACATGGGGGCATGGAACGACGTAAATTGGAGGCAGAAGGACTGTTGAGAAATAACGAAGACCTGCTACTAGTTCTGCCGCGAATACTGAAAGAAATTCAACGAAAGGGATCGACAGCGAGACCAGCCGAAGCGAAAAAGATATGGGAACTAGTAGGACTCGTGGCCGACGCATACGAAACAACGGCGTGGATGGAGAAGACCGCTGTCAACAAGCAGGCAATAGCGGATGGAGTAAAGGACGCGATGAAAGAAGTGACGACGGCCGTCGAGATTGAAATGAAGCAGCGAATGGACAAGATGGAGGAGTTGATGAAGGGGCTGAATGAGAAAGTGGAGGAGCAGAAAGGCGGCCGAGCAGCGGGAGCAGGTTCTTGGGCAGATGAAGTGGAGGACGCCATTCGAGATGGTCAACGGCTCTCCTACGCGCAGGTTGTTGCCAACCAGGTGAACAAGCCCCAGCATGACGAAGCAATACGAGCGGCAAAGACCAGGGACCGCAGGCTACTCTTCAAGAATCCGGACCCAAGCTTCTGGAATGCAACAGAGGCGGAACTGCTTAGGCTAGCCAACAAAGCACTGGAAACGGTGACTGGAGGAGGTGAAGAGGCGAAGATTGCAGGCGTGGTCAAACTCCCGGGAGGCAGGGGTCTGCTGATTTTTAGGTCGGTTGGAGAGGCTAAATGGATGGCTAAAGAAGGTAGGCTATCACTTTTGGCTTCCGAAATGGGGGAAGGAGTACAGGTGAAACCAAACTCCTTTGACGTCGTGGTAGAGTTTGTCCCAGTAACAGCGGGAATTGAGGCGGAAGATGAGCGCAGAGACATCATGTTGGCAAGCGAGCTGGATGGAGCTTCACTGATGGAAGCACGATGGATCAAAGCGGTGGAAAGGAGGCATGAGCAACAAAAGGTTGCACATGCGATATTCTCTTTTGATGACAGAGAAACAGCGAATAAGGCTATCAGGGATGGGGTAATCGTGGAGGGAAAGCAGCTGCAGGCGCGAAAGTCAGAAATTGACATTGTGCAATGCGTCAGGTGCAGAGGCGAAGGGCACATTGCAGCAGTCTGCACGAGTACGGCAGAAGTCTGTGGTCGTTGCAAGGCGTTGCACAGGACGGCTGAGTGCAAGGCTACGGAAGGAGAGCTATGGTGCGTCAAGTGCGACAAACCAGGGCATGGTGCAGCGGATCGTAACTGTCCGAGCTACAGAAGGAAAGTCGAGGAGAAGAGAGCTAGAGATCCAGAGTCCAGGTACAAGTATTTTGTTACCGAAGACGCATCAACATGGGTACTAGCAGGAGGGGAGAAAGGGATGGAGGTGGAAGGATGGCGAAATTCAGTGATTGAACAAAACAATAAAAGATGGAAAGGAGTTGGAACTGGCCGACTGGCAGGTGCAACTCAAGGAACCAGCGGAGGAAGGCCAATGCCCACACTGGGCCGAGCTGCGGTGACGTCGAAGAAGAAGCACGGACAATTGCCGAGCACTCAAACGACATTGGACAGTTTCAACTTCAGGGGCAGCACGCAGATTGGCTCTCAGACGAGCTCTCAGCTGGCTAGCCAATGAGTATGTCGCAAGATGAAGATGAGAGAAGACGGAACATACGAGAGAATCTGATCATTTTACAAGCTAACCTCAACAGATCACAAATCGCACAACTAGGACAAATTCATGACGCGAAAAATGAATTCGACATAATTGCAATCCAGGAACCACACATCGACTACTTTGGAAACACCAAATCACTATCCCGCTACACCACCATCTATCCACCGAAACACCTCGACAATCCAAGAGAGACGAGATCCGTTATTTTGGTCAACACACGACTAGTCACCAACTTCTGGACACAACTTCCGGTACCGCACCCTGATGTCTCGGCTGTGCAGCTGACTGGAAACTTTGGAACTCTGAGGATTTTCAACCTCTACGTTGATGGAGAACATGACGAGGCCTTGATCGCAGTGGATGCTTGGATGAAAAGCAGAGATGCGCAGAAGATACCCAAACAACCACTCAACAACATATGGCTTGGCGATTTCAACCGACATCACCAGTCCTGGGACGACCTAAACAACCTACACCTATTTACGGCTAGGAACGAAAGAGCGGCGGAATATCTAATCGACCTCGTAACACGACACAACCTGGTTATGACGCTACAAGCAGAGTTACCGACGCTGCAGGCACTGTCGACTGGGAACTATACCAGGGTTGACAATGTCTTTTGTGGGTCAGGACTGGTGGAAAGCATAGTCAGATGCGAGACGGCACCTGAACGACGACAACCAAAGACGGATCACATGCCTATCATTACAGAGCTAGACTTGGCGGTGCAGAGGGTAATTGAGGAGGAGTGGCCGGACTGGAGGAGAGTGAACTGGAAGGACTTCAAAGAGAAGCTGAAAGAGATGTTGGAAGCGTTGGGGGAACCACAAGAATTGGAAACGGAAGAGGAGTTTTGGGAAGCATGGCGGAAATGGAGGAAAGTAATAACCGATATGATGGAGCTAGTGCCAAAGGGGAAGAAGGTGCCGTATCAGAGGAGGTGGTGGAATGCGAAACTAGATGAGCTGAGGAAGGAATCGAGGAGGTTGGCTAAGAAATCTTACCGAAAGAGGTATGAACAGGAGGACCCAATTCACGAAGAGTTCAGAATAGCACGTCAGCGATATTCGTTGGAAATGAAGAGAGCGAAGGCGGAGAAATGGATAGAATGGCTTAGGAATATGGAAGACACCGAGATATGGGATGTTGCGAGTTTGATGGAGAAGGGACCAAGTGATGGAGGCAGGACGAGGGTACCAGGGCTGAAGACAGGGAGGAATGATATACATGGAACGGAGGAAGTAGTGGAGGAGAATGAAGAAAAAGCGAAGCTCTTCAAGGAGGCTTTTTACCCTGCACCGCCGTTACAGTCGAGGGTACCCACGAACCCGGTATACCCAGGTCCAGCCTGGAAATTCACACCACCGGCAAACCGACAGATCAGAGACGCCATAAGGAGGCTCAAGCCAGGGAAAGCCACGAGGAAGGGGACACTGCCGAATGTCTTCTTCAAACAATGCGAGGAACTAGTAACACCATGGCTTGGCACGCTGTACAGAGCCACGTTTACCCTGCCGGTTTACCCAGACGACTGGTCGCAAATTGATTCTCTGGTGTGGAGGAAGCCGGGGAGGCCAAACTACAGAATCCCGAATGCGTACCGGCCGATCGCTCTCTCGGATGGGGAAGGTCGAGTTCTTAACAGCGTAGTAGCGGTGGAAGTGAAGACAAATGTGGAGGTGCTAGGGTTGATACCGGGAATGCAGTTTGGAGCAAGGCCAGGGAGGAACACCACTGACTCCATCCACATGATGGTGGACAGGATCAAGGAGTTGTGGAGACAGGGAATGGTAGTCACGGTGCTGTATATGGATGTGAAGGGAGCCTTTCCGAGTGTGGATCTGGAGATGCTGTATCACGAACTGAGGAGGATAGGAGTTCCTGCAGAGATAGTGGAGTGGTTGAAAAGGCGATACGCACAGAGGAAGACGAGACTGGTGTTTGACGATTTTGTCTCTGACCTCTTTATGGTTATGGGAGGAGAGGATCAAGGAGATCCTTTCTCGGCGATTGGATATATCCTGTACGCGGCGGGGATATTGCGGGTGATAGAGACGGAGGCACAAGCAGAGGGGTATGCTTTCATGGATGACGTGGCTTTGTTGGTCTGGGGGAAGGATGTGGACGAACTTCACAGGAGGATGTCGAACATAATGGAACGCACCGGGGGAGTGATGGAATGGGCGGAGATACACAATTGTAGTTTTGGAGTGGACAAGTTCAAGGTGGTTGATATGACTAGGAAGAGGGAAAAGGACACTTCGGGAAAGAAGAAGACGAAGTCAGTGAGAGGACCGGGAGTAAAACTGGGGGATACCAATGTGAAGTCGGAGGAATTCGCAAAATTTCTAGGGGCACTGATGGATAGTGAATTGAGATGGGGAAGGCAACATGCGGAGATGGTGAAGAAAGGCTGGGGGTGGATAACACAATTCCAACGTCTTGCGAGAGCAACAGATGGCCTAGTGGCAACGCAAGTCCGACAACTATACAAGTCGAAAGCTCTTTCAAGAATCCTGTATGCAGCGGACGTGACATTAGCTCCCAAATCCAAACCGAAGGGAGGAAGAAGGAGGAAGGCGAGGCTAGCAGTCGTCAGGAAACTGATAACGGTACAGCGACGTGCGGCGATGGTAGTAACAGGAGCCTTGGCTTCCACGGCCACTGACATTCTTGACATCCACGCTGGTTTCATGCCGATGCAACATGAGGTGGAGCGACATCGTCAACGTGCAGCAGTCCGCCTATGTACACTGCCAGATTCACACCCTATTGCCGAGAGAGTCCAGAAAGCAGCACGTTGGCGGCACAGGAAGAAGCACTTCTCTCCACTCAATGACCTGATGGAAAGGTTCGGTTTGAATCCGGGGAGGATGGAGAAGAAGAAGGCAGTTAGATTTCCAGCGACGTGGGACCCAGGGCTGAAGATTGAGGTGTTTGAGAGTAAGGAGGAGGCAATGAGGGCATTGGAGGATGATATGTCAGAAGTTCAGGTCTTTACGGATGGGTCAGGTTTTGAGGGAGGAGTAGGGGCGTCAGCGGTACTGTTCTGGGACGGGGAGGAAATGGAGGCACTGAGGCTCAGACTAGGGAGAGACAAGGAGCATGAGGTTTACGAGGGCGAATGTGCCGGACTGGTCCTGGCAGTCCACCTACTAGCAAAGCTGCAGGATTTGGACTCTGCCTCCATATGGGCAGACAACATATCAGCAGTCCAAGCAGTAGGGACGGACAAAACAGGATCAGCTCACTACCTCCTCGACCACTTCCACTCCATCCTCTCACGGATCAGGCAGGCTCGCCCCGGGTTTGACCTGAAGGTAGCTTGGGTGCCGGGGCATAACGACATCGAGGGCAACGAGCGAGCTGACGAGATAGCAAAGTTAGCAGCTCGGAAAGGCGGTCATTCAAGCCGGCGCTCGCGTCTCCCTGAGGCGTTCCGCGTGCCCTTACCCCACAGTCAGACGGCAGCCATACGCACGTTCAGGAAACGTCTGGACAAGCGGCACGACAGGGAATGGAAACTATCACCGAGATATAGAGCTTTCAAAAGCATCGACCCCTCCGATGCGACGAAAGCCAGCCGAAACTACCAAAAACTCATCCAGGGTATCCCCCGAAAGTACTCGAGCATGCTGGTTCAACTCCGTACAGGACACGTTCAGCTCTACCATCATTTGAACCGAACTCAACAAACAGAGTCGCCGCTATGCCCGTGCTGTAGAAGGCAAGAGGAGACAGTTTTCCATTACCTGATGCAATGCACCGCCCACAAGGGAGCACGAGACCAACTGCGAAGGGAGGTAGGGAGAAGTGGTTTTAGCTTTGGAAAGCTGTTGAGCACCAGAGCAACGTTACCGTCACTTTTCCGTTATATTGAGGATACGGAGCGCTTCGTCCACATATACGGCCATTTCCCCGAGCTGAAGTTGCCAGAGGAACAGGAAGAAGAATGAAGGATGACAGTCTTGAAGTACGTCTGATCTGCCCGGACAACGAACCCTTTCAGGTCTCTCTCCACGGCCTCTATCATTATTCTTATCTTTTAATTTTTTCTTCTTCTTCTATTATTGTACTAAAAACACTAATAACGAACCATAATCCCGTTTCTTTTACTGCCTTGTCTCACCCCTTCCATGATACATTACATTCTCAACACTAATACCACCGCGAAGCCGTTACCGCGCTCACTTTCCTTTTGCCTACTCTTCTTTCTCTCCACATATTCTTTCTCTCTTCTTCCTGCCATAAAAACACCTCGTTTCCTTTTACTCATTACCCTTCATCCTGCATCATCGTATATACGTTACGATACTGGGAGGGCGCAAGCCCAACCTTATTTGCATATTGGGTCTTTAGGCCCACACGTTGTAGATGGACGCTCTTTGATAGACACGAGTAGGACACCAAGTAGATAGATAGTCGCTACCATATGCTTAGGCACAACGGCGAATAAACGAGGATTAAAAAAAAAAAAAAAAAAAAAAAAAAAAAAAAAAAAAAACAATATGACAAAGAAGCCTGTAGAGCAAGCCATCATGACTGGAGGTTATTGAAACTAAAAAGAGACGTGGTTTTGATTTCCTGATTCCTTGACTACTTGATATAATGTTATTCCAAAAAGAGCTTAAAACTTGTAAAAGGAAGAGCATACACAAATAGATGCATAACAACAATGTACATCATAATTTGGATACCTATGGTGTCTTAGAAGATTAATCTGTCTGTGACCAGAGGTTTAGAACTCACCAAAGAAAAGACCAGATATTGCACTGGTAAGATTCCCAGCTTCCGAGCCAGTCCTCATTGCACTGATGAGATCATTACTGAGAACTATGTTAGTTGAGTTCAAGATGATTGGGTTTGCTTGAGACATTTCCTGATGGGCGCAGCAGGTGTCCCACTCGATGTAAAGAGTCCTTATTTATGTGCAGGTATTTCTATTGACTATCTATACTACATCAATAAGTGTTTGGCAACAACAGCAAAGATCAAAAGTTGATCAAAAACTTGATCATTGGCATGGAGTGTACAAAGATTAGCTATTATTAAGTAGCTATCTGCAAGGGATGAGCCGAGGCCTCAGATGGATGTCTTGGATTTTCTCCACGGAAGATTCTCAATTTGCAGCGAGGAAAACCTAAAAACTTTCCATTAAAAGGTATGTCTAGATGCTAGACGCTGATCTATGGGAGGGAATCCGATCATATCAGGAAACCATAATTGAAAAGCTGTAAATAGGTGGCCATAATTTGCGCTGCTGATCTTTTGTGGGGTAAAGCATTTTTTATGTCAAGCTCGTTGCAGCTTACAGAGGTTTGTGTATGGACAGATGCTGGAACCAAAATGTTCTTCCTCGAGCTCGATCTTGGCGGAGCTTTGGTGTCCATCAGGAACATGCCGTACCCAATATGGAAAACGAAGCTGACAAGGATCACTTGTGTCAGTGACAGACACAGCCTGAGATGCCGCAGAGGGTTTTGTAGAGATCTCTTCTAGGTTATGTGACTGGAATGCTGTTCTTTCTGTGCGAGAAGCTCAGCAAGCTCGCTTGAACAGATTTAAGTGTGAAATTACCGAGAACTTCTTGTGCACGGGCCGAAGGGACGGGGTCCGATACCTTCCAAATATAGAAACCAGGAAACGTGACATTCTTGGCTTGAGACTGATGCTCAAACTGCCTCGCCTCGGTTTCTCTCCGTTGTCTTTTACTTTTCCCTGCCACCTAGTGATTCTCCCCGCTCCTCTGGTCTACATTGCTTGAACGTAAACCACTATCTCAATTACAACCTTTGTGTTGTTTTCATGACTCAAAGACGCCTTGATCTCCATGCTTCTGCTCTAAACGATGCTGAATACGAGCTCTACACGACCAGTTTAGCAGATATAACGCTTGCAGACGAAGGGAATGATAATCACGACGGAACCGATAAGGACAAGAAGGGAACGGAACATGATGACGCCTATTACGATCGTCTGACTGTCAGCGTGCGCGAGGCTAGGGCGTGGCTGAGAGGCAGGTATTCGCATGTTACTGCGGTGACTATTGATAATGTATGTTTTCATATCTTCTTTCACTGGCATCAGAGACTGACCTTTGGAACGACATGTGTATCGGCGCTTATTAGATTCTGAAATACTTTTCGCCGAGCTTGTCACAGACAGACACGTTGACCGGCGGGCAATTCTTTGCTGCGCTCAGACTAGTAGTGCACGCAGAAAGCGGGAAAGAGGTTGACAGAACATTAGCTTTCGTTCAAGGTTTGTCTAATTATGACTATTGTGACCGTGAAAGTGAAACCTAAGTTTGCTTTCATTATCTCGCTCTAATAGCTCATCCAATCAAGACATCGACATCCTGTCCTGCATCACCACCACCTAAACGACCTATCCCGCCTGCGCCTATTTCACGTAAATCACTGGATGGAACCCACAATAATCCGTTTGCCGCCGCTACTTCACCTTCATCACAAACACAATCTCCTCCGCCCCAACATCCTTCTGCGACAAATAACCCCTTCTCTTATACGACTCGTTCAAAGTCCACTCCTGCTGCACCTAAAACCCATGATGGTGCCTTTGACTCTGCACCATCCAAGTTACCACCACTTCCACCAAGGAAGCCTCCACCACCCGTCCCCTCTTCATCTTCTGCTCCATTACAACCACCTCCAAGACATAATTCACTCCTACCTGGGACGAACGCGACAGTTTCGTTGATTTCGTCCAAAACTGCCCCTCTACCTAGCACATCTTCACCTGTGACGTCGCCGTTTGGATCACCATTTGGAAATTCCAATGGCACGCCACCACCCTTACCACCCAAGGCTACGTTGGGACACGTAGCACATGTGACGTCTACATTAATGAAGCAGTCGTTACAGGCTTCCAAGACAGGAAGCGCAATGAAGAAAGCCGAGGAGCAGTTGGAGAAGGAACGAGTGCTGAGTGTGCTCAAGAGCTCTGCAGGAAGTAGTCGGCCTTCACCGTTTGCTAATACGACCCACTCAAACCATTCGTCGACTTCAATAGTTGCAAATGCGAGGAATAGAAGTGTATCTCCCAATAAATGGGAAGGATCTTCGGCCTCTTCGTGTACGTCTGGTGAAGATGTGGAGAAGAGGGAACCTCCACCTCTACCAAGTAGGAAGAAGAAACCTTCCCCACCTCAATCCGTTTCTGCTATCTCGGCGAGCTCGTTCCAAAGTGTAGCTCTTGCCCAAGCTTCGGCGTCTCAAGGTGGAATTGGCATGGTGAAGAGGACACCTTCCGTCAAATCGAGTCGGAGTAATCCGTTTGACGTGTATAGGTCTACTTCTAGACCTACGTCTAGATCACCGTCTGTCTCACCTACAAGGGACGGTAGGCAGAGAGAATTACCCCCAACTCCGCCTCCCAGACATCCTGATCAGAGCAGTAATACTGTCACAGCATCGACGTACACCCAACGCAAACCACCTCCACCTATTCCAGCCGGCCTACTAGCTAGCACCTCGAGTTCATCTACTTCTAGTGCGTCGTCAACAACTTCGAATCCACCTTCTGCAATAGGTTCAGGAATGCCTACTTCGCCTTTTGGTGGCAATTCTGGTTTGGCTACACCGTTTTCCTCTCCGTCGACAACGATGAGTGGTGCCAAGTCAGCTTCGCCGTATGTTTCTGCCTTTGCTGAAAGGGGAGATAGGACGCCAACGGCTCTGGATAGAGCCAGGCCGTCTGTGTTGGATTTGGGTTCACCGTTTGGGGATCCCACTGGTACTGGACCTGGGTCGAGTTCGCCTTCTACGTCGATGTTTAGCACCAACTCGAGTCCAAAGGATGATTCGCCTACGACGAGATTGTTTAGGTCAAAGAGTCTACATCATCCTACTTCCACTGCTGGCTCTAGCTATCTAAGGGATAAATCGCCGTTTTTCGATGAGAATGACGGTGAGAGAGAGGAGCCCTCTGTATTTGAAGACTTCCAGACTCCGGATGCGACACCGACACATACGCCGACGCCGACACCTCCAAGGAGGAAGAGACCCGAAAGCATGCAAGTCTTGGGAGTTGGATATGGTGGTTCTGGGTCTAATTGGGGAGGTCCCTTAAATTCAAGTTTGGGAGGAAGACATATGAGTCTCGTATCGACACCTTCCCCTCCTACAGCTTCAGTTATACCACTGAGACAGCAGTTGATGCATAGAAGGATGACGTCCAATGGGTCTGTCTCTGTTGGGTCGGGGCTATCTTCGGTGCAAGATGAATCTTCGAGTGCTACTGCTACAGGAAGCTCGGGAACAAGCCCGTTCAAGACAATAGCAACGAGTCTGGGACCCCAGCTGGAAGCGTTACAACCCAAGTTGGATAAAGCAAGGTATAAAGCCGAAGCTGGGTTGAGCAAACGGGGTTTTGTGAGAGAAGGCTTACATGGGTTGAATGGGATGCATGGGATGCCTGGTGAAAGAGAAGAGCGGGAGAGGAGGAGAGAAGAAAGGGCTGGATTGATGGATGATAAGGGAAGACGGGAACAGAGCCTTGATAGTGATAGCGAGAGTGATGAGGGGTATGATGACGAAGAGAGGTTTAGGATCAGAGGGTTAAGACGGGGACCGTCTTCCCATTCTCAGTCTTCGTCACACTCTAAATCTAGGACTGGGAGCTCAACTGAACCCAGGTTTGGAACGGTCGAGTATGGGTCGGGATCGGGGTCTAGTTCGGGAGGCCTTAGAGGAATAGAAAAGGATAACCTGAAATGGCCCGTCGCAGAAGGCGAGGGCTGGAGGCCTTTGTGACGGATATGGAGATACCGACGTCTTCGCGATATCCGCCTAGTACATTGCGATCTTGCCCTGACGTCTTCGAAATGTCCCTTTTGGAAACAAATCCCGCGGGTGTTATTGTCCTTTGTATCATTTATGTAGACGTTAGTACTTGAAGTACATTTTGCCATTTACTCAACGCGTCACTGAAGAGGGGACCTACAGCTCTTTGTTCACTTTTTGGACTGGGATTTAGATAGAACATTGACAGACCGCCGTGTGGCGATGAAAAATGTGTATACTGGCCGTCGAAAAAAGCCTTGTATGGTATAATGAAACGGTCACGGTTCCTTTTTGAGGCGAATGCTCTGTATTCTTTAAACGCCCAAGGCATTGTGCATCGTGTATATAACGTTCACATGTTTCCATCAGAGTGCTGTTAAGACTATCGAGCGCCTTCTTAAGGCTGTAGCCCGTATTAACCAGGCTATCCACTGGCATTATCCTTCTCTTCCTTGCTTTCTTTCCCGTCTATCTCCAAGGGATGACTATCCCCAGTCATGCCAAGGTAATTGTCGTTTACGACTGATGTTTACCATCCCGCTGAGCTAATGTTAGACTTTCCTGGCCCGTCTTTCAGCAGCGGCGTAGAGTTTCTCACTTTGTTGACCTAGAAGCCGAACAATCGGATTCAGATTCGCACATTGACGACTACTCAGACTTATCAGGAGGAGATTCTTCAGGGTCAGGTGAGTCTGTAAATTCTGTTGTACTGTACCTCTTTTTCATTGGATGTGGCAGACTTTATCGATGATGATAGCGACCACGAAGGATACTCAAATCACCCAGGTTTTTCCCAGCGTCCGTCCAACTTTCAAGACGCGCCTCGTCCTCGGAGACAAAAACGCAAAGTCGCAGAATATCACAACGACGACAGTGACAGCTCTTCGGACTGTGACTCGTCTCGCGGAGGTTCTCTAGAACCTGATGGAGAATATGGTTCTGGAGACACCCTTCCCAATCTAATGGAGGCCATTGCTATATCGAGGCCGTCATGGAGATTTCGGTGCAGCGTGCGCGATCTTCTATATTCTACAAACGACAACTTATTTTATTTGCAGGACGGAAGAGAACGCGAAGTTGCAGACAATCTTCAATCCACATGTCCCATGTCAAATGTCTTATTCACGACTTATAGGTGGATGCGCGGCTGGGTCTATGTATCAAATCAGTCCCGTTCCCCAGACCTTTGTAAATGGATATCCAGCAAACGCGGTGTCCTTAAAGGTCGACCCAGCTCGCGTTACCCATCTTCATTGTTGTATGGAAGATTGTTCAGCGAGTCTGTGGAACACGACCCTGCTCATCCACAACCTGCCTTTGGCGTCCCCAGCCCTGTCAATACGGTTCACGATCTTGTCGAAAAATGGGTTCGAGTCAAAGGTGGCAGATACAAAGGCGAAATCTGCTTTGTATATGACATTGGCAAAAGCAAGTCATGCACGACTGGGAGAGCCAAGGTGTTGATGGTACCTCGGATTCCTCTATCTATGGATATCCAAATGGACATTCCCTATGCTCTGAGCTCTAGTCCTAGTCCCAGTCCTCGAGCTAGTCCTGCACCTAGTACCGACTCCAGCTCCAGTGCTAGCGCTGGGAGCAGCAGCAGCGGGAGTCGGAAGCGAAAAAGGTGCATTCCAGGAGACAGATATGCTCATGTCGCACCTTGGTGTCTCTTCAACTTAAACCAGGTCCGTTCTATCTATGGTCAAGACTCTGTCAAGCAACACAAAGCTGGATCAGTCTACCGCTTCAGAAACGAAAGGTATCAGCACGGCTTACTGATCAGACAATTCAGAGTGGAGCAGCTCCAAGTCATCGATACCACTACCGCTATAGCGAACGACTACGCCACTATTCCCTGGAATCTTGCAAGACTCTTTGTCCAAAGTGGGCATTTCGAAATTCCCAAGCAACTCGACAAATTTCCGCTTATTCGGGAATGGGTATTCACAGAGGGAGAAAGGGTCAGAACGCTTTCCAACAACTCTGTTGGTATCGTTCAGAAGCCCCTCACCTTTGGGATGGTCGAAGTTGACTTTGGAAATCATCCTTGCGCCAGCGGAACTGGATTCTTGGTGGGGCAACACAACATATGTTGGTGGGACCTCGTCAAAGATTTCGCCGAAGGGGACTTTGTCGAGGTGGTTGGTGGTGTAAAGCAAGGTGCCAATGGATGGATCGTAGCCTGTGGTACTTCGAACACTAGTGATTCGTGGCATGGGGAGCGTGGTCCAAATATTGTGGAGATTATCGAGAAGACAGTTAGGGGACCCATCATTTCACCGACCAGTGACTCTAGCGGAATCAGGGTGAGTATTGCTTTGCGACAATCAGGTGTTAATGCATAGACGCCGACCCTACTTTATGTAGCCATTTTCAGTACACCGTAATATGCTACGACGCATACCTGTGCCATACACTCAGATCCCATCATCCCGTTCACCTTCCGGTACAAACACAGCTTCGCCCTGGATAGGCGTGCATGTTCGTGTGGTTAATCCTAATCATACCGAGAAGGGACAGCATGGTATAGTGAGGCACGTCTTTCATGGACAGTCGGACTGTCACTGGAAATATTCGTCGTTGATCAAGGGGCTACAAGTCAAGCTTCTTGTAGAAATATCCAATGCATCGTCCGATAATGTTCTTCCCAACATGCCAAGTAAGGAGGTCGAGCTGGACTATTATAGTGTTGTGGATGCAGAGTGCGTTAAGCTTTCCTATTTCCAGCTCCTTCGCTCACATTACACAACCTATTCACAGGACTGGAAAGCAATTGCACGAAGTACACCAACTAAGGCTTGGTAATAGCTTTTCTCGTGTCAGCGCACCCTGGAAAGGCGTCATTGTTACTATCATCCAGAATCATCCCGACAAGGGCAAATGTGCCACAGTGAGGGATGTTATACCTGTTTTTACCCACACAGGTATAACAAACAAAACCCGATTTCCAAGTGGCCTCAAGATTACGGTTGACTTGAGCATATTCACAGGCGGTAGAAGGCTCGAACTGGATTATTATGGTCTTGCTACCCAGGACAAATCAACGGGGACACTGAAGTGGCTTCATGAAGTTTACAAGCTGAACTCAGACCAGTCGAGTTTATTCCAGCCTAAACCAGTACCGGAGGCACGAAGGTTGAACCCAAACATTCCGGCAGAAGGGATTCCTCTATCAGATTTCAGGCTGACGGAAAGTGTCTCGGCGCACCTGCCGCCAACTGTGCTAAGCTCTGCAGCAGGTAATGCGAGCGCGCAGTTTCCACTTCCAGTCTTTTCTTCTGTGGCTGCACCGACGTCAAGTTCTGCTGCTGTATCGTCTTCATCTGTACCCCCGTCAACTCGCGCTCCATTAGCCGCTCCATCCTTGCCTGCTTCCAGGATTATACAAACCCCTCCTGCTCCTAGTTCATCTATTCCTGCGGAACATTCCTCGTCGTCCCTCTCCGACTCTATATCTACTGTGTCGTCAAACTGGGAATCCTTGTCTCACTCGGCTACATCCCCTCTAGCCTCACCTCCTCTATCTTCTTCGTCTTCATCTTCATCATCCTGTGGAAGTGCGTCTTCTTCAGATGTTTCCTCAGACCTTCCTTCTCCTTCTCGGGAATCAAGTCCGGCGTCTGAGGGCAGTGGTGTATCTTTGGGCTCATCAGAGCATGACATCTCCGATCGCTGGATCTGTAATCCCAATCTCCTCGGGAAAAAGCTGACTGCAATCGCTCACGGTGGAGGATACCTCAACAAGCAGGTCACGGTCTACTCCACTCTAAACGAGGACGGTCAAGTCGATGTAATCTGGGAGCGTTACCAGAAAAAACACATTATTTCCCCACGTTGGATATGGCCAAGGTATCCAAACTTTGCTCGAGACAATGGGTTGTTGATTGTCACGAGTGGAATGCATGCCGGCAAGTTTGCGAGGAGGTTTGATCACAGGAGGGATGGGTCTATGCACGTCGAAATTGTTGATCATGAGGAGGGGCGGGAGGATGTGCTGACGGGCCAAGAGGTGTTGATAAAGTCGGACGAGTTGTGTTTGGCGTATGAGAGTCACGAAACGAGAGAGTTGAACCACAGTACACTAAAGGCAAAACGAGATAGGTTTAAAAAGTCTCGTCGGTGACAGTACTTAGCAATGATTTTTCATGGTTTACGCTTTTTCTTGCTTTCTGGGTCTTTTTGTTTGAATATTGTTATCGTATAGTTTTCTTGTAAATGCTCTTTGCACCAGATACCCTTTAATCTCTACACGACTTTCTTGCTAATGTATCCATAGTCTATTGATGAAAAGTCATACGTCCAGAAATGATATTTCTTTTAGTCTTTGACTCTCGTCTACAGTCACACAATCGTCAACAGTGGTGACGCGAGCTACAACGATTCCAAACTCGAGGAGTCACAATTCATGTACATGTCCTACCACGAGGCAACTCAGTCTCGGAACAAAGAAACACTAACGTCGATGAGCTTTCTACACAGTGGCGGCAACTCGTGGCTCTCGCAGTTCTTCTCGCATGCTAAACAGAGGATAAATGAAATCACGAGGATGAACACCTGAACAGAATGAATGTCTACGGACGCAGATACTTGACATGCCGAATCCGATGACCAAGGCCGAAGACACGTAGGTCCTAAACGAATGCCTTGGTGATCACAAGCTCCATTGCGCCTGGCGAAAAGTGAAATGCCCATGGCCCAACCGCCAAAATATCCTGCGCTTTAGTTCCCAGATGTCTGTCATGCCCAAAAATAAGTTCACTTGCACCAACAATTGAGTTCAACTCGTGTGCTACACGTTTTAACAGAAACCGCGTTTCTGCGGGCCCCGGGGCTTTCTGCCAGTGTCCGTAAAACTGGATGGAATCGCGTTACTGTCACAGTGACTGTGACTCAAGAGGCGGAGCAAAAGGCTGACGTTAACATCAATTTCACTGACCAAAAATCCAGTACAAAACTACAGAAGACAAAAGCGTAAACAAGTCCCTCCATTTCGTCGTAGGTCAACTCCCTTTAACCACTCCTCTGTCCAAGTGCACTCGTTAACCTGTTAAATTCACCAGTTTGAGTGGAAGAATCAACCTCCTGGGATGCAGGTGGGCAGCGGCGCTCATGCGCAGCCTCTACGAGATCAGCGAAAAGCTTCGCCTCATCAAGGTAAAGAGCACCTCTCATGCTCCTCCCCCTAACGACGCTCAACAAAGCCTTGTATGAGACTAAATACATCTCCTGATCCTCCAACTCGGCTTCTCTCAAGTTCTTCTTCACGCTCTGCCGAGTCTTTGACGTGTATTCTTCAACCGCATCATCAAAGACAGTTTCTAGTCGGGCTTCTCGTTCGTTTTCATCCAAAGTTTCGTCTGCTTCGAGTTTGTCGATTATCGTGTTTCTTAGACCTTCGATCTGGCTATCAGACTTGGAGCGAACGATAAAAGTGGGGATCTTCCATCTAGCGCAGTTCCGCAGAATGGCAATGTCGGTAGCCGTGAAACGATTGTCAAAGAGGACGACGATAGCGTCAAAGATATAGAGACCCTGCTTATTGAAATAGTCCCAATCTTTGATAGTCAGAGTGCCAGCTCCGGGGATATCGTACCAGATGAAAGGCCGTTTGGAATCCGGGTCAGGATATCGTCCAATATCCATAGTTGTTTCGGTGATACCTGTGGCGGCGGCACCGAAAGTCTGGTTCAAAACTCCTCGGAAGGCATTGACCAAAGATGATTTTCCGCTACCAGCTAACCCAGCAATTGCAAAATGAAATTTGCCTTCTTGGTACTGACGCTCCTTGAGCGTGCGAGTGTACTCCTCCGCCGTCGGCCATGTAACCGGCTGAATTCCGTTTGCTAGGTCCTCTTTAGCCTTCTTCGTCTCTTCCATTGCTTCTTGGGCAGCTCTCTCTGCTATTTCCTGGTCAATTCTGGCTTGTTCCGCAGCGGCCTCTGCTGCCTCCCTGGCAACTTTTGCTCTCTCCATTGCTTCTTCTGCTGCTGCTCTAAGCCTCTCGGCGTCTTCCCTAGCGCGCGCCTCCTGCTCCGCTCGTTGTTTTTCCCTTTGTGCATCCTGTTCTGCAGCTTTTGCCCTTTGTTCTGCTTTGAATCTTTCTTTCTCGGCCATCTCTCTCTCTTTCCTCTCGTTCTCTGCTCTTCTATTGGCTTCATTCGTAGCTTCTCTCGCCAGTATAGCTGCTTTTGCTTCTGCTTCTCTTGATCTATCTGCCACAGCTTTGGCCTTTTCAGCCTTAGTTCTAGCATTCTCAGCCTTTTTTACCTCTTCTAGTGCTCGTTGGGTAGTTTGCTGCGCATCTCTGAGTCGCCCTTCGATAGCCTCTAGGTTTGGGTTCCGACGACGGCCGAAAATAGAACCGAGGAGACTGGCTGCAATCCCAACCACAGGAAAGATCCAAGACATAGTAGATAGGACACGATAGCTATCGATAGGTAGGTTCACGCGAAGCTAACGCCGATACTGAAAGATATAGTAAACAAGAGTTTGGCAGAAATTGTGTTAATAATATGTTCACCGTATTGTCGTTCGAGATCAAAAGATGCAAAGATATTGGGGAGTCTTGTCCTAGAGTTGGAGCTCAAAGCGCGCGAGCTTGACAGCTTATATCCTTGTGCTGAGATATGCATTCATCACTTTGTCACGATCCACATCGGAAAACCGGCCGTGCGACTGGACTCGCTGCGAAGGGTTGACAGCAAAGGGAAGAAGCCGCAATGTCATTTCAACAGGGCATCGCTTTCTAGAATCATAAAAGTGTTCAGCGTTTGCTATTGACATCATTCACAGATGTCGAGCTCTGCACCTCATTACAGGGCTTAGGGTAAGCTTAAGATTTGGTCTATGCCGTTCAATTTTCTGCGAGTCACAGACCGAGCCCGTTAATCCATTCATGGATGGAAACTTTCACACTCGACGGGGCTCATCCAAGCAAATAGTTTCGATCTGATGTCACCATCATTTACTAAGATCTTCATGCAAACTACTCAACTCTGACTTGGCACTTCAGCAAATGAGCACCGTCATCATGGTCCAAAATATTTTTCATACGTAAACCATTGTACATAGAATCAAAAAGATGTAACGAGTTGAGTATTGGTAAATGCATGCAATGCAGATTCGTGTCCGTCCTATTAGTGTCCAATCATTCCTTCACCGCATTCCTCAACCTAGTAAAGCCGTGGTTAGCGTCAGATGGATTTCTAGTGTTTCGAGCGCTATCATCAAGCTTCTGCGATGCAGGGGGGCAGCGGTAATCTCGGGTGGCCTTCACCAAATCCGCCAACAATACCGACTCATTGAGATAAAGGGCGTTTCTCATTTTCCTTCCCTTTATAACACTCAATAGAGCCTTGTAAGAGATCATGTATACCTGCTGATCTTCTAGATCGGCTTCTTTCAAGCCTTTCTGCACTGTCTGGCGAGTCATGGACATATAATCTGCTATCGCAGTGTCCAATACCCCTTCGAGTCGAGAATCTCGTTCATCATCGTCCATCGTTTCCTCTGCTTCAATCTTGTTTATCAACGTGTCCTTGATGTTCTGGATTTGTTGGTCGGACTTGGATCGAACAATGAAAGTAGGGATTTTCCACCTTGCGCAGTTTCGCAAGATAGCAATGTCGGTAGCCGTAAATCGATTATCGAAGAGGACAATGATAGCGTCAAAAATGTAGAGGCCTTGCTTGTTAAAGTAATCCCAATCTTTTATGGTGAGAGTGCCAGCTCCCGGGATGTCGTACCAAATAAACTGTCGCTGAGGATCGGAGTCTGGGTATCGTCCGATGTCCACAGTCGTCTCTGTAAGGCCTGTAGCAGCAGATCCGGGAGTATCGTTCAAAACTCCTCGGAACGCATTGACTAGAGAAGATTTGCCACTTCCAGGCAGCCCGGCGATAGCAAAATGGAATTTCCCATCTTGATACTGACGTGCCTCCAGTGTACGAACGTATTCCTCTGCTGTTGGCCATGTAATAGGCTGAATGCCGTTTGCTAAATCGTCTTTGGCTTTTTTTGTCTCTTCCAACGCCCTTTGAGCAGCATTTTTGGCCTTTTCATGCTCGATTCTGGACTGTGCGGTGGCAGCCTCTGCAGCCTCTTTAGCAATCTTGGCGCTCTTCATGGCATCCTCTGCTTCTCTCCTCCTTTTCTCAGCTTGAGCCCGAGCCTGCATCTCTTGTCCTACTCGTTGTCGTTCCCTGCGTGCATTTTCATGCCCAGCCTGTGCTCGCTGTTCGGCAATCCATCTATCTTGTTGAGCCCTTTCTTTTGTTCGTCTCTCTGCATCTGCCCTAAGATTGGCTGCTTCCATGGCTTTTGTTGTCAAGGCAGGATAATTATTTCAAAGCTTCGATTCTTAAAAAAATTAGACTGGCGGCCATGAAGACACAATACTTGACATACAACACAGTGGTAAACTTTCTGAGGAGCAGCAAAGTACGAGTAAGCAATCAACTCATAAGCCGCGACCGATGAAACGAATCAGACTTACCGAATGCGAGTCTCAAGTCTAGGCGCGATGTAGTGAGTTGAAGACACCCCGGCTGGCTTAGCTTTTATCATAGTAAAATCTCATTGGATCTCCATTATTTTGCATCACTACCAGTGAATACTTACCACCCTTCAAGCAAGTCACTTGGCTGTTCACATTCTGGGCTGTTGGTCAATTTTGAACGCGGAGCTCAGTGCGATGAATCTGATTTAGTAGTGTTCGAACTTGAGGGCTGCCTCAATTTCGATCGAATTAATTACTACTAGGCGCTGATCGCCGTTTCTTAGCATGGTAGAGCTTGATAAGATCACTTTGAATGACTCCAAGTCACCTTCAGCAAGTTCAGGGTACGTTTCGAAAGTACTGATCACCGTCTATTCAGTACTTTCTTTCGAGTTCACAGCCTTTGAACGTTGCACACACGAGGACGTCCATCGAAATATCTTCTTGGGAGCGTTTTGAACTATGAGCCAATCGATGCCAATCTAGATCTGATGTGTTTAAAAGTAGAATTCGAAAAGCGAGCTGGGCAAAGTTCGGTGACACTTGGATAAACCGTACATTTCTCGAGACACGGGTCGAGCTCAACATCCACTTGTATACGCTAAGAATCTTCGTTCGTTTTGTATTCAAATATTTATTTGTTAAGTTGCTGATCTGTGTGTAGGTTTTCTCCTGATAACACTGTACTTGTCATGGGTTTTCTGTTTTCTCGTCCCGAAAGAAACCCCGCAATGGGTGCAATAGAGGAGAGGCTCAAAGAGCAGCAGCAGGCTCGCGAACATGCAGAAAAACAAGCCGAGGAAGCGCGTCGAGACGCCGAAAGAATCCGCCTTGAGCAAGAGAGGCAACGTACAGAAATGGCTGAAGCAGCTAGGAGGGCTGAGGAGGAGAGACGAAAAGCTGAACGTAAAGCCGAGGAGAGCAGATTAGAGAGAGCAAGAATCGAAAAGGAAAGAGCGGAAGCTGAACGACGGGCACAGGAGGCGGAGGAGAATGCTCGTTTAGAAAAGGAGATGGCGGATAGGGAGAAAATGGAGAGGGAGGAAGCTGAAAGATTGAGGAAAGAGGCGGATAGGCGCGCTAAAGAAGCTGCAGACCTGGCAGCTCTCGAGCGAGAGGCAGCAGAAAAGGCGAGGATTGCAAAGGAGGAAGCAGATGCCGCAATGAAGAAAGCAAGAGAGGAAGCGGGGAAAGCCAAGGAGAACTTGGCGAATGGAATCCAACCTGTCTCTTGGCCAACTGCTGAGCAATACAATCGAATGCTCAAAGAACGTCAGTACCAGGAAGGAATGTTCCATTTTGCCGTTGCTGGTCTATCTGGCAGTGGAAAATCCTCCTTGGTCAATGCATTCAGAGGTATCATAAACGATACTCCTGGATCGGCTGCTACAGGTATCACAGAAACAACCGTCGAAGTTGGACGATACCCGGACTCCAAGAATCCTTTTATCTGGTACGATATCCCAGGTGCTGGCACGCTCACAATCAAAGATTGGGATTACTTCAACAAACAGGGTCTCTACATCTTTGATGCCATCATCGTTTTGTTCGATAATCGGTTTACAGCAACCGACATAGCCATCCTTCGAAATTGTGCAAGGTGGAAGATCCCAAGCTTTATCGTCCGCTCCAAGTCCGATCGACAGGTAGAGGATATAAAGAAAACGATGATAGACAAGCTGGAAGCGGATGAAACCCTGGACGATGAAGAATTGAAGAAACAGTCGGATAAAGTACCGAAAGAAGCTGTGGAATTGTATACGAATGCTACCAGGCAAAACGTAAAGAAGAACTTGACAGAGGCAGAGCTGGGGGACCAACGAGTCTATCTAATTTCTTACCAGGCTCTTCTAGGGATCACCAGTGTCCCGAGCCGAGGCAGACGCAGGGGCTTGAAAGCGCGGATGCCGCCTCTGTGTTTGGATGAGGAAGACCTCGTCACGGATATCTTGAGGGCAGCTAGAGAACGTCGTTGTCCCGAGGCGACGAAGGAGGTTGCAGAAGCGTCCATTGTAGACGTGGCATCAGCGGTTCCCGAGACCTCCGTCATGAGCTCTATCTTTACTAAATTGACTGGTGGATTTTTCGGAGCGAGGGAGCATTAATTGTAGATACGCTTCAAGCTGGCGAATGTAATATAATAGTAAACAGTACTTAGTACCTTTGTCGATTTTATGTCCTTGTTATTTATAAATTCGAACTCGAACTCGTTCATGATAATTTGCGGCGTCGTCCGATAATGAGTCAATCAAGGGGATAACCCAAACGATATGCCTCAAGTCCATCAGTCTTGACCTCAAATTCCAGAAGTATTTAAGTACAGGTGATTACTACTAAGTGTTTCAAGCCAATCACTTTGTCGAAAAGTCCCAAATTTCCAAAGATGCCCTGACAATCGATGATGGTTTAATTCTGTTTTCCGCCCATCTGCTTCAAACCGACCGTATTCGTCCATCTTCCAAATGTATTCGTAGCGGTAGTCTTGGACTGGTCCACCGTATCTGTATTAGTATTGGGACTCGTAGCTGTAGCAACGGCAGGGGAATCAACTTGACTCGGAAGCTCCTGGCCCGGAGGACAGCGGCGCTTATACGCAGCTTGTACGAGTTCGGAGAAGAGCTTTGCTTCGTCAAGATAAACCTGGCCACCCCCAAATCCTTTCGATACCATACTCTTCCTATTGATGATACTCAAAAGAGCATTGGAAGAAACCAGATATACATCTTTATCTTCCCCAAATCCAGCTTCTTTTAGGCTATCCTTGGTGATCTGGCACGTTTTTGACTTGTATTCCTCGACTGCGCTTTCCAAGGACATCGTGCCAGTCAGTTTCATCCAAGATTTTCGTTCGTTGGGACTCGAGCCTTGGGATGCACTCTTGATGGTCTCGATTCGCTGGTCGGATTTGGAGCAAACGATGAACGTAGGAATTTTCCACCTCGCACAGTTCCGCAGAATCCCGATATCGGTAGATGTGAAATGTTTAGTACCGTCAGAAAGGATGATGATGGCGTCAAAGATGTAAAGGCCCTGTTTGTTGAAGTATTCCCAGTCTTTCTCGCCAACGGTGAGGGTACCATTAGAGCTAGCGCTGGGGATCTCATACCAAACAAAGGGACGTTTAGGATCAGAATCGGGATATCGTCCAATTTCGATTGTGGTCCGGTTAGTGGGAGCGGATGTTTGGTTGGAGTTCCCTCGAAAAGCATTGATCAAGGAGGATTTACCACTACCAGATTGTCCAACGATGGCAAAATGGTACTTGCCCTCCTCGTACTGGCGTGCCTTGAGCGTCCGAGTATATTCTTCGGCTGTTGGCCAGACGACGTCATCATTTCGAGCTTTCTTGGTCCCCTCTGCCGCCTCTTTCTCTGCTCGTTCCTGTTCAACCCTAGCCCGTTCCGCGTCGGCTTCTGCCTTCCTCCTAGCCAATCTCGCATTTTCTAGGGCTTCTTTCTCCTTTTCTGTATCGAGTACTCCCTTCTTATTCTGTTCACTGGCAACCTGAGCCTTCTCCATCGCCAACCTTCTAGCCACCTCGTCTTCGATTTTCCTCATTCTCTCCGCTTCGTCTCTGGCCTTTTCGGCTTGTATTCTTGCACGTTCGGCCTTTTCAGCTTGTTTCTGTGCACGTTCCTTAGCTTGCCGTTCGAGCTCGAGCTGCTTTTCGATGGCCTCCAAGTTATGATTTTGGGCTTGGCTTCCGTTATTAAGGAAGAGCGTGTCGAGAATATTGAGGATGGATGGCAAGAACGGGAGTAGGAATGCCATGATGATCTGTGCTTTGGTGTTTGAAACTGATTCTAGCACAAGGGAAGCGTACATCAGTAACGGGCTTCAAGCCAAACGATCCAAGACGAGAAACGCACAGAAACCAATGAACTTGAGTGGAATTCAGAACTGAGGGATCTGCCAGCCTTGATTCGACTTAAGTACCTATTCTCCCAAGATCCTCGAGCTTTACTTTCTACTTGCAAAGATCACTCTACGTCATTCTGATCTTGCATTACAAGACTGCTGTTCTGTTCATATAACATTCAACTAAGGCTTCATCAATGACGTCTTGAGGCTCTGAGGCCGCTTTTTGAGCTTGAGATTGAGGCATGTAGTGACTTGGGTGGAGCTCGGTAGCTTTATTGAATAGCACACACACCATTGCGTACTGTAAATTCAATGAAAGTTGGCATTGTGAAACTTGACACAAATAGGACGTTTCAATTTCGTTCGAGGGCCATAGTGAAGTCATATCTCGATCTCGCAGACTGAGATAGATCGATAACATGTTTAGAGTCAAGTTCTCAGCCCCGCTAAACGTCACTGGCACCAGCACCTAAGAGCGAGCCTCGAAGGAATTAATTTAGTGATTGTTCGCAGAGTGGTTCCACAGAGGTCAGTCCAGAAGTCAGAGAGTGTCAACGTTCAGTGGCTATTTGCTCATGTTTATTACTCAAGGCAACAGCTTCTGCACACGTGTTCTACGGGCGATTGACACGGATTGACCGATGCCTCCTCGGTTTACACCACCACCTAAAAGTTCCTTCTTTCCCCCGTATGATGCTGCTACATACAGAGACCTGCTGTTATTTGAAGAAAGACTAAAGAGCAATGCTGCCAGTCTGCAGAAGAGGAAGAAGAGGTACCAGTGTAAGCATCGGCGTGTCTATTTCCTCCGACACTTCTATACCGGTTCTGACACACCACAGTGTTCCTCTTCCAGCTCCTTGCCATAATTGCTTTCCTGCTCTACGAAGTCCTCGCACCACCCCAGTCCTCTATTCTCGCTATTCCCTACACACTTCTGTTAAGCAATCTCCTTCCAGAGATATATGGTCCTGGGACGGGGTATGGACTCGGGTATTGGAGCGGTTGGATTTCTAGCTCTGTTGACGAAGAAGACGTAGCAGGGAATCTAGATTATTATGACGGAGACTTGATCCCCGTTCATCCATACCTGACAAGCGGGCTATTATTTGTCAGTGTGACGACGCTAGTCTTGTTTTTTGCAAGTGGCATGTATTCCGAGAAGATTGGATACGCAAATAAGTGAGTGTTATGGCATGTAGCCTTCAAAAAAGCAGCGTTATAATCTTCGAAATTAATCGACTCACCCCAAAACTAGATACGTCCCGCACGCCAACAAAGCCCTCCGCTCCTTCAACATGTACCTCAACGTCCGCAAACCACCTCTTCGGTCCAAATTTTATTGGAACCCCATTTCATTTTTCTTCCCGAGGCCAGATGAGCACTACAACCAACGTACTCCGTCTTCGGGTCCCCCCTCGCGACCTGGCTCACCACAACGCACGAGCCGTTCTACAACTCCCGTCGGCTCGGGAAGCGGAGGGATGTCAAGGTCATCGAGAGCACCTTCACCGAATCCTGATCAGACACATATCACTCGTGAATATCATTCACGCACGAATTCATTCTCTTCCTCTTCAAATCCCGTCACATCTTCAGCCTCATCAATAAATCCCGTAACCTCTACCCCACCCTCACATAGAACCAATTCAACAACCCCGACTCCTCTCTCGGGCATCCCACCATCTAAAAACCCTCGCGGTGAACTTATATTTTCGTCCAAAATAGACAAATCTTTCCGAGATGCCTACGAGAAGTATCGAGCGGCGTTTGAAAGGAGGAGAGAAGAGAGGGAGAGGGAGGAGAGGAGGAAGAGGGTTTTAGCGAAAGTTTATGCGGTGGTGTTTTGGTGGAGGGCACCTAGCAAAGGTGGAGATGAGAAAGATAAAGATAAAGAAAGGGAGAAGGAGGGGCATCAGAGGACAATATCGACGAGTTCGTATGAAAGTATAAGAGGGGAGAGAAGGATAAGTAGAGGAGGGACACCGCCCGGGTTCAGACAGAGAAGTCAGTCGCGAGGGCCCGGGGAGGGTCGTTCGGGGACACCGCCTCAGTCTGGCGCCTCTGGTTCTGGGCCGGTATCTAGCTCGCCGGGCAGAACGAGGAGTGGGAGAGTTAGAAGGGAGAGAGCTGGAGATAGGGAAAGGACGGACAGCGAAAGTAGTGTTTCGAGACGAGATGATGATATGAGAACGTTGGCGTTGGAAAGGAGTTTAGGATTGTCGGCATTCTAAGCTTGGAGTAACTTAGTTGGTGTAAGGACAGACATTTTGTTAGATAGATAGATTACCGGTATTCGTACAAATGCTGCTGCTACATACAAGGTAGATGAACTTTGTTTGGTTGGGTCGTCTTCGGACTCTTCACTTTCTTTCGTCCAGGCAAATTTTGCAGCGTGGCAATTCGCCTTCCGGACCGGCAACCCGCGGCTCTCAACTCGGGGAGCCGCGATTCTCCTATTAGTAAACTACCGAAAACTTGGTCAGGTGTATCTTTACATTCGAACAACGTCAACGTCCTGTTCTATCATCTATGATTGGTTCAAAATTCCGTCGTTGGACGCAAATAGATCACTCAGTTATAATGTGACCACGAGCTATATAATGCACTGCTAACTCCCCGCCGACCTTTCACCGATCCTCACCAAACACTCCCACAAACCTCGCATCGATATGAAGGAATATCAGTATCTGGATGGTGCGTCCATCTACCTAGCGAGTAAATCATCTGATTTCGAACTTTGGCTATTCAACGGTCCACCCAGCTGAGCAAGTTGACCACTTTCTCGAACATGGCTTCGTTATCATCAAGAACGCCTTTAGTCGTGAAAAAGCTGCCGAATTCACTGAAACAATGTGGATCCGCCTCGGACTAGATCCAAATGATAAATCTACATGGAATCAAGAGCGTATCCATATGCCATGGCACAAACGTGAAGAAGTCGCGAAATTTGCGCCCAGGGTACGTATATTCTCTTAATCATGAGATACCAATATTTCTCACTCACACATCCGCATTTTGTTTAGGTCTGGGGTGCTATGATAGAGTTGCTAGGTGGCGAAGACCGTATCGATGCACAGAGCAGCTGCTGGGGTGACAGTTTCATCGTCAATTTTGGAACTCCAGAACTGGAAGGCGCTCAACCTAGAGATCCCAAAGATCTAGAAAATTGGCACGTCGATGGAGATTTCTTCGTACGTTTTGAATCTCGTTTTCTCTTGTATTTACACCTACAATCGTTCTCATAGGTGCATTATCTTGATTCTCCCGAACAAGCTTTGTTGGTCATACCCATCTTCTCAGATATACAAGCGAGAGGTGGAGGGACATTCATAGCACCTGAAGGTATAGATTTGATCGCTAATTATCTCGCAACTCATCCGGAAGGAGTCCGTCCCACTGGATTGTCATTCACACCGTCGAACACCACCTACGAGAATAACAAGGATGACCCTGGATATTGGTCTCACATGACTGAAGTCAGGAGGTGCAACAAATTTGTGGAAGTAACAGGGGAAATTGGCGATGTCGTACTACTCCATCCCCTGATGCTTCACTCAGCGTCGAAAAACCACCTTCGTATTCCCAGGGTTATCACGAATCCTCCTGTTGGATTGAAAGAGCCATTCAACTTTAGTCGGGAACGGGATGAGGACTACAGTCTTGTGGAGAGAAAGACTCTGAAGGCACTTGGTGTGGATCATTTAGATTTCAAGATTACTACGGAACGTCAGAGGATTGTTCCAAAGAGGGCAGTGAATCAAAGTAAGACGCTGGAAGAGGAGAAAATGCGACTTGTTGCTGCTGGAAGAGCTTGATAAAGTTTGTGTTGGACTCACCAGCAAGATGTCTGTAGAATCATACCACATCCTGACTTGAAGTGGTATTATCAGTAATGCTGTGTAGACAAATTTTTATTCACAGTTAAAGCAGTGGATATTGTTATACGTGCCTTTCAGGTCCCTTGCCTTATAAGTTCATATCAGATTAATACTGAAGTTGTGTATTCATTGTGTGTCTGTGGTATTAATACATGATGTGGCATGGCCCTGATTCAAGTCTTTCCTTGAATTTCTTACACTATATCCCAACTCCCAAATCAATATCCTGATGATCACTGTGATTAGGGGCACTTGGCTCTAATTTTTGCACTCTGGGAGCTACCTGTAAATGAGAGATTGGAATGATTTTTGATAGAATCCAGTATGTTGAAACTGTCAGCACAAACAACTATGAGCAATTCTCTATATATTTAATGTGTTTTGGTAGAGCTTTCCATCCTCGTTCTTTCCTAGAATAAACAAAAATCCATTTCTCCGAAATGATGTGGCAGCATTGCACTGGGTGCAGCCTGAGGTTGAAATAAAACATAATGAATTGTTTTAAAGTTATCTTGGAAGTTAGGCCACAAAAAAATACACATCAGAATTTATTTTATTTTATTTTATTTTGATGAAGCATTGAAACAAACAGTATATTAAAAAAATCAAAAAAAAAAAAGATCTGTATTATTTCGAAATTTTGTGGCCTAACTTGAAAATGACTTCAAAATAATTTTATTTTAATCTGCACCCAGTGTTGATTTCAAGTAGCAGAAATTTTTCCTTTTCATTTATTCAAGAATTGGGTTCCTCCAGCTTTTGCAGAAACACCATTAAATAAGTGAAGATTCCGTTGCTATTTTTGTAGTACATCTGGCAAGCCAGATTCTTAGCAACTGCATGCCAGATAATTCATGTATCTGTGACTGTTCCAGACATGAAAAAATGTGATCAGAATTGGTCAATATTTTCTGAAGTCACACAGCAACCAGAAATCCTTTTCAGGTGGGCAAAACAGACACAGGATAGGCAAAATCAGAACAAATTTACTGTGACCTGAAATGAGACCAAAAATAATCTTAAACTGATATCAGAAAATATTGATTGATTCTGATTATATTTGGGCTATGTTTAAACAGTTTGGTGGATCAGTTGCAACATAATAATGTTAGAAAAGGGATAAATATTTAATTTCAGTATATGACACCACAAAGTGAAGCTAATTTTAAGTATTGATCATCATGATGTTAATTCAAATGATTTCATCACTAAATCAGTAAAAGTCAGGAAAGGATCAACATGCAGCCTCATTCTGGATGAACCTTTACCAAATAACCTGACTATTCCCAGGTATTGCCAGATTACTGCATTCTGGGAAATAATGGAAACAATGTACTATGGGCTATTTTTGTGCATAAAATTACACATTTGTAAATCAGGAAGTGCCTGACTAGCAGGTTCCAGATTGATTATTGAAAGGTTTTTCATTTCAATGATGATCCAGAATACTTGAAACTTGCCTGATATAACCAGAATAGTAGATTATGTCCAGTCACATTCATCTAGGTCCTAGTAATGTTGTGTTTGCAGATTAATTGCAACATGATAATGCTAGAAAGGGAATAAATATTTAATTTTGGTATAGACCCTACAAAGCAAAGCTATGATTTTAAAGATATGCATGACTTTCTATTTTGAACATCATCATTTTACATACTCATGGCTATTTTGGCCACCGAAAACATAGCTCAAATACAATCAGAGTCAATCAATATCTTTTGATATTAGTTTAAGATTATTTTCAGTCTCATTTTGGGTGACAGTGACATTCTACCTATTTCTTTCGATCACTTAAAAGAGATGTTCAGTTGCTGTGCCAGTTTAACGTCATTCCCGGTCTCAGTTCTGATTCTACCCGTTTTATGTGTATGTTAAAGATGTCTGATTGCTGTGAGTATATGAAACTACAGCATAATACTGTATCCAATCACAAAAGGTTCTAGTTCTTATATACTGCGAGATAAGAACTTCCATGATTCTCATGGGGCACACCTACCTCCTGTAAGTACCACTGTCAAATCTAATGGATGCCAAGCGATCATGCCAAGCTCAGAAGCTTAAACGTCTATTGTCCTTGAAGGCTTGACAATGACAAGAATGGCTGACACTAACACATTTATTGGCCAATATAGATACGGAAACTTCAATTGCGACCTGCACGTTGTTTTGCAAAACCTTCAACTACATAGCCTCATTTTTGTGTGGATGCATAGATGCTTATGTGTCTCGTGCTACTGTCTAGAAATCCAAAAGGGCCTTCGGGCCGCCTAGCACCAATTTAGAAAGATTGGCCTGAACCCTAACTCAACCTCCACAAAGTTTATTTCGCAGAAAATTGAGAAAACTCTTTGAAATGAAAGGTACTATTTTGTTTATGGAGACCATATGCACATGAAATAAAAAAATAGGAGATTCATCAGCTTTAAAAACCCAGACTAACAGTATAAACTGAGTATACGCTTGTATGTAGTTTTCCCGGGCTTACTCCATGAGGATTTTGTGGTCCCTGATTGTTTCCTGAATATATACTTGTATATTCCTCCATGCAGTTGGGCAAGTTTGAAAAAAACAGAAATGTTACAGTCCTCTCATTTACTACATTGTAATATTGTATAAGAACAAGTTTTGCTTCTTTTTCTTATTTAAGCCCTGAATACTCTTAAACTCATTGCTGCTAGCAACACCTGCAATTCTGTATTAGTAAACTTGAAGAACGTGTTTGAGTATCAGGGGATAGATTGCTGGGTGGCAGCCAGCTACTTACGGGAGCTAGTATTGAATGATCAATGTTTTACAATGAACACCACTACTTAGTATACTTATCAAGGCGATGCTAGTCATGATCTGAAGACTATTTAACAGAGCAATGCTCTTGATAAGTAGTTTTACACCCAGTCAACTGTCCATAGATGTCTATTCTTGAGCCATCTCCAAATGCTTCTTTGGAAGGTTTCCTGTCAAAAGACTGGGCAATAGTATTGGAGACCAACAGTACAACAATTGTAATCATTGGTATACTCTTTGGTATGTTCCAAATGCTCACAAAATTATGGAATATTCATACTGCACTGACAGGATTCCAGGTGGCAGCATATATTGTGTCTATGCATGTACTTATGTATGCAGGTCACATTCCTCCATGTGTCATAGTTTCTAATCTTTGCTATTCAACAAGTCAAAGAGGGTTAAAGGATTCCAGTGCACGACGTGTACTAGCACTTGTGTCTTCTTTTATGATCCTCTGTTCGGGAATTATACTGGGAACTTTGGTTTGGGAAAGTCATGCACAAATTCACTTATTAACCATTCGAGAATCTAGTATGAGCTTTAGCCTTGGACAGCCAGTTCCGGCCTTAACGGCGACTGTTGCTTCCAGCTTGATTGTAAGATGACAATGATTGACTTGACTGTTCAATAACTGAACACATTCTTAGTTTCTACTTAATGATGCCTTGATCATTTGGCGGGCTTGGATTCTTGTTGGTCATATACATCAAGTTGTTTTAGGATTTTGTTTTGTGGGTACTTTGGGTGAGTCAAAGACACAGTCTTATCCTCCCACTAAGGTCTTATGTCCCACTTTGGAAAAATCAATCTACTATTGTTTCAGCTTGCATGATTCTTTTCAATATCAAGACTATTACTGAAGGCACACTGTCTCCTGCAACCGATGGAATTTTATTTGGCGTACCTCTCCTGGCTACTAATCTTATAGCAACATCTATGATTGCATGGAAGCTTTGGCAAGTAGCTGTAGATTGCCGGATTTTTTGATATTTGATTGTTGTGCCAGGTGCTACCGCCAGACAGTCAAAGTGTACATCCGGAGAATTACACTTGATAGGAGTTCTATGCGTGCAGAAAAAGTTCTTATTCTCTTGGTTGAATCGGGGCTTATGAATCTGCTTTACTGGGTGTGTCATCATACTTCTCATCTGTAATGAGAAGATAATTTATTATTCTCGAAGATATTTGCACAGATTGCCACACAAGGATCATTTGATGGCTCGGAAATCGTCTCTAATACTATAGCTTTTTCTACAATTTTTGTGATAGTAAATAACTATTCATAACCTATCAGTTCTAGAGCTGACACCTCTATTTAGGCTTTACAGCCATTGCTGGTCATTCTGCTCGTTGCCAAACAACAGTCAGCACTGGAGGTTATTCATCGGAACTTTAGCATGTCTATATCATTACAATTTGCGCCGAGTTCGGGAAATGTAACGTCAAACCGTTCAGATACCAGTGGTCTGAATGATACCCAGGAGAGAGATATGGTTGCAGCCGTTGTGTGAAGCGTCCAGTATCAATAAGATACAAGGAATTTGAATTTTTCATAATGACAACCAACGATTCTTATGTTTTTGATTAAAGTTTTTTCAGACAGATTTTGTCTCCGGCCGGGTTGAGGGTGAACGAAGATCGTTAATATGACTACCTGAAAGGGCAAGGACATGGATATTCTCACTGAACTCGAATTACAACGTACAGACCCTCAGTCAACGTGATAAACATCTCCGTAAGAAAAGATGCCATCTTCCCGTCCGTTGATACAAGCCCACAACTTTTCCGTGCCCAGTCCATGTGTAGATAATGGAAGACTACTTTACGTACCAAGCGCGAGTAAAGACGACACTAAAACTAAACTCAATAATGGTACTGTGAAGCTCCCTAGGGCAGAATTAGGATTTGGGGTATCAGTGGTATCGGGAGACGGAGATTGAGAAGAGGTATCAGGAGCAGAAGTTCCGCTTCCAGAGGAACTCGTTGAACTGGAGCCGGGGTTGGGATCTATTCCGTCGTCAAATCTGAGCACATATTTATGTTAGCAAAGTTGTGCAAGTGGAAGAATGCGTTGAAGAAACAAGAATGTGCATTAAAAATGAGGAGGGGAATACGCACGAATAGATAATCTGATCCAAAAGCACCAAACTCTTCGTTCCGTTTACATGTCCATTTTGTAGTAAAAATTCATGTGTCCCGGTGGATAAACTCTCATTCACGTAGACTGGAACATGATAATCGAATCCTGGCATATTAGGGGGCTTTTTGACGAATGTGCCCGACAGTTCTCCGTCAATGTAGAAAGACATGTCAGAGTTGCCGTCAGGACCCGAAGTTGTTTTGGCAAGAACGCAAAAGACGTAGATGGCAGTACCTAGATTATGAGAGGTCAGTGCTTTGAGCTGAAGAACAACAAGAGGCGACTGATTACCGTTGAAAGTCACACTGGCGTTTAGAGGTACGTTGGGAAAATCATTGCTGCCTGGGTCTGGGTTGTACTAAGTATACATCAACTAATGCGCCAATACTGACATAAAAAGAAGAACTCACCGTCCCATCATGCCATGTTTTATCAAACACCTGAGTAGGATCGAGTGCACCCGCAGTACAAGCATCGCACTGTCCGCCAATGTTCCATGAAACGCGACCTTTTTCGTTTGGAAAGTACTGGATTTTGTTTCCAGAAGAATCCGGGAATGTATCATCAATTGTCCTGTTTACAATGACAGCGACAGCGGATGAGAAGTAAAACCAAGATAGAAATGCTCGAGGAAACATGGTGCTCAGAACTGAACCGGACGAAGAAGAGGACTGAGGGGATGTTTTCGAGGGAGCGAGAAGGAAAGAAGGAAAAGGTAGTTGCCAGCGTCTGGATACAGGGTCGGTTGTTGGTGGTAGCCATCAGCCATCATTCCCCACTGATCTAGCAATGTTCGCCATCATTGATTCGAATTTAAGGCTAAGCATGCATAAAGTTGTGGGCGGCTGAGCGCTGAGGCCTGAGGCTCCAGGATGGAGCTCGAGGTTGTGTATCAACTTTCATGTTCTCACCCTCACAGCTGTGCGGTGGACTCGGAAGTTGCATCCTTCCTCGATCACTGATACTCGTTCCTGGAGAGGATCCTCGAGCTCTTCCGATAAGAGAAAAGAACTAGTGCACCTTAGAAAGGCGGTTTAAGGCCGTCGAGGTTCTCAGAACGCACTCTTGTCCATGGATATTTGTCTTGTTCCCGTTTCTGGAATGCACACAAGTTTGAAGATTCGGTACGTCCTCCAAAATCTTGTTCGTTTCCGTTGCGTTGCTCAACGAGCTAAGGTTATTATTTACCAAACCTTACTGACACGTATCGGTCAAGACGCACTCCCGAACATGAGCCTCTCAACATGTCTGCTGTTTACGTTAGTGATATCTACCCCTGTTCTTCGATCTTTTTCGCGAGCTGGCCTCGTTGTATTCTAGTCTCATTCAGCCCCACACCGTTGCCCTCAAACTCGACTTCTCGAAAAGCGCTTTTTATACCATCTGGCGTCATCACTAACGGCTCCTGGAACTACCGTTGCGGTAGAAGATATAACACGCATTTCAAATCTACTTGACAGCCCCCTGGCGTTCCAAAGTTTCAGCCAGATGCGAGGTCATTATCCTTTCTTCAATGTTAACCACAACCACCGGTACCAATCCGTAACTTTCTCCACTATTTTATCTTTCTTCGACTAACGAGCGGCTTCCTACAGTCTCAGACTCCAGTAATCAATGACTTCCACTTAACGACTCCTTCCCTCCCTGGTTTTATCAACAAACGCTCAACTCGAGGCTCAGCAATCACCCCAGCTAACAAACTAAACCATACGCAAACTTCTACAATGAACCAGCCCATCTCTAATCCACCATACCACCATCAAAACTCGACGCCTCTGGTCGTGGGTGCTCGACGACCACTGCGATCCTCACCTCTCGCAGGTCCTGCTGTCTCTAGCGATGGTACAGTAGCTAGTGAGAACACATCTGACAGACCAAAGCCATCGAGAATCTCATCTACACCAGAGTTTCAAACTCTGGGTACTCTACCCTATCATCCATCATCTATGCCTTCACCACCTACCCCTGAGCCTCTGATACTGCCCAGGTCCGGTAGCCACGGGAGAAAGGAGAGAAAAAAGTCCCTTTCTACTTCAAGTTTTTCGACGTTTGCTTCCCCAACGGTCCCCCCGGCATCGCGCCAATCACCCAGGGATAGTTCGAGACCTCTTCCTCCATCATCTTTATCCAATATCCATGACCATCCTCATTATCCCCGAGCTCATCTGCGTTCTCCACCTTCGTCCCCCAGAAATCAGACGGAAGGTTCAGACTGGATGGTTTCTAATACATACGCAGTTACGCCCAAATTTACCAGGTTAAGCATGAGCCCTGGCGTAGTTATGCCCGTTTCTGCAAAAGATCATCATAGAGCGAAATCCCAGCCCTTACTCCATTCCCCGACTCTATCTAGATCGAAACTCCTACACAACTCCAAGTCTAGCTCGAGCCTTCGTAGTACAGTGCAGACACAGATGCAGACACAGGAACGAGTACATGCACGTAGTCCCAGTGCTGGCTCCAGCTCTTTCTCTGCCAAACCCAGCACAGTTTCTAGACCACTGCATTTATCCAAATCTACGTCGAGTCTTGGACTTGTTTCCGCTTTTCACGGGCACAGTTCTTCTGCATCTATGGGTGCGGATGAGGGTCGGATTGGATTTACTTCGCTAAAGACCCTAAAGAGTAAATGCAAGCCACCGGAATCTCTACGGGCGTCTTCGTCCTCGTTATCATCGCCCTCTGCCACCAGCCTTGCCCATGTCAACGCCTCCCTTCCCGCTACTGATAGATTAGAGATGGCTGGGACACATAGAATGGAATCGAGTATCGTACTGGGTCCGCGTGAGGGTGGGGTAATGAGCAGGATTGGATCATCAACGGCAGCGGCGCATCCAGAGTTTCCAGCTCCGTCTTTACTCTGTACCGCCAGCGACGAAAGTGCCAACAGCATCCATGCTGCTTCTCTTTATACAGATGTGACGGACCAGGCAGTACAAGCGCATGCCGAAGTTCGAAGCAGCACACATAATCCCAGTTCGATTTCATGCGAAAGCACTAGCGCGAGTTCAAGTATTAGTAGCCTTCCATGCTTCACTTCGGCTACCTCTATTTCTATTGGGTCGACTTCTAGCTCTGAAGAGAACTTGGAGAAAGTTCGACTTCGGAATGACTTGGATGCCGTGAATAAGAGCTGTCACCCGTCTGCGACATCTGCATCGTCCATTTCCCCTTTCTTATCATCAACAAGACCACCTTCCTTTTTTGGGTCTACCCCTAGCTTCAGTTCTGTGCGCAGTCGGAGTGGTAGCTTGGCATCTCAAGGTCTTTCTTTGGATTCTGTCGTCGAAGAGCCGGATAAAGCTGCACCTACGACGGCTGCAATGGGACAGCTCCACTTGGACGCAGATGCAAAAATAAGCTCTGCTACAGCCAACACGAATACGGAATCCATTTCGGTTGCCGATTTTGTGGGTACACCCCTGATTCGATCCAATGGTCCTCATTCTGATTCTTCTTCCATTTCTTACCACCAGTTCCTTCCCCAGCTCGAGTCTCAGTCTCAGTCTTGGACCCAGACTGACTCCCAATCTCAGCCGCTCCAACACAAACCCTCCTTATCTACCTTGTCCATCACGTCCATTACTAACGAGACTGACGCCAACGCCAACCTTTCAAAATCCAGGAAGAGCAGTCTTGGCTCTCTATCCCTTTCCTTCATTACAAAAAAGGTTATGCTAAAGGCAAAGTCCCTGTCTTCTCTCAAATCTGGGTCGCACTCGAGGACAAATTCGGATGCAGATTCGGGGGTTTTGGGAGTCCACGGGCATGCGACAGCGAGTATACAGGGGTCTAGGCCAACAGCAAAACCGGATACAACACTGGTGGAGAGGAAGAAGCACCATAAAGGCAAAGGACTTAGTTTCCTTTCTTTCGGGAGTACAGCTGAGGCTCAAGCTATCGCTGCTGGTGATACAGAAGAGGTACCTCCTGTACCAGAGATCCCAGCGTCAGTGCAGCAATTGTTTCCTCATGATCTACTCTCACCTTCGCCGTCACCAATGCCGTCGTCGTCAGTGCATAGTGATGGACAGGAGACGGGAAGGGAGGACGCAGAGTCAGAGCTAGAGAGGGATGATGTATCAGATGAGGATTTCATGGCTGCAGAGAAATTGCTAGAGGATGTCATGTCGTTTAATCAGCCTGCCACGCCGTCAAGGAGAAGGTCGAACCTCACACTGTCTCCTATCGACGTCGACACTACTAGTATCACGACTCGGCGCTCTCGCACAGATGTGGACGTTGCTAGTATCAGCAAACACTCTCGCATCGAGGCCGAGACACTTGATGTGAATCAAGCCTCTCTTATCAACGAGGAAGATGCAAGTGAAGCACAGGGTCCTCCTTGGAGGCCCTCCAGTCCCCCATGTCAGACCATGGATAACCACGCCGCCGCCCTTGGAAAACGAGCTAGTACGATGTCTAGCTACTCGCATCTCTCGAATAGTGTACGAAGTCTGCCTGGCCATCCTCTGGATCACCATGTCACGTCTTTTCCCCGACGAGACAGTGTAATCTCCAGCTATTCTCACCTCTCGACCAGTGTGAGGAGTCTTCCAAGCCAGTCCTTGGATTATCAGCACAACCGCGACATTCCCTATCCATCTCAACCCTCCACCTACCCCACTCCGAGCCGTCCGAAACGCGCCAGTGTATTATCGAGCTTTTCTCATATCTCGAACAGCGTGAAGAGTAGTTTACATGGGGTTCCATCTACATCTCAATCTTTATATCATGCTTCTATCTCCCGACCAACGAGTCTAATGTATACAAGTGAATCGTCGATTGCTTCGTCTTCTCCACCGCCTACGCCCAGCACCCCCGGTATTTTGGTACCACCGTTCCCAACAAGAGCTAGATCAAGAGCGGGCAAGCCAGACAAAGCCATGTCGTTGATTGGGTTTGATGTGTCGCAGGACGGCCTTGCAGCACCAGGCAATGGGATAGATCTGCTGGTTCACTCGTTCCCAGGAGACTTGTCCCCTGGGCCTACTACCCCAATTCCATCTGTTTCTGCCCTTTATCCCCACAGCACACCGACAGGTGGAAGGGATAGGACGAGCAAAGCAATGAAGTTGCTTGGCATACTGGAGACTGAGAAGATGGAGACGGACCAGTCTCCAGTGGAGACCGCTGTATCAAAAAGCGTCGTCAACATGTCCAGCGCTGGTGCTAGTGCGATAAATCTCGGCGCGAAATCAAATTCACCCAAGTCAAGTTTGGACTCGTCGAGGCATAGTGTACTTGGGATTGGTGTGATGAGGAGGAGTTCTCTGCTAGGTCTAGGAGCAAGGAGTCAGAGTCCGAGTGGCTCGAGTGCAAACCAGAAGGGAGGATCCGTCAGGAAATTCTGGCGGTCGCTGACGGGTGGCAGTAGTGGCAATGACGGAGGGCAATGAGTCTAGGTACTGGTGCGCCTCTTTTTGTCTGTTCTGTTCTACCCCGCGCTCAAAAATGCTCCAGATGACCGTCATGTCGCGTGTAATGCCTCTATTTAGTGGTCGTGGATTTCTGCATCTTTGGACAATACTATTGGAACACATTCACACTCCTTTGTCTCCATACGCACTCCCGTTCTTTTTGGTAACTTTTGCATCATTTGTATGCCCGACTCTCCTTTTGTATCTGTCGCCATTTCGTCTGCATCTATACCGCGTCGTTGATGTAATACTTGGTACTTTTTTGTGTATTCGTGTTTCTTTGGAACTCTGGTATCGTCATACAGTACGCGTATCATTGATTGTATACCCTAGCCTCAAAAATTCCATAGCGTTGGTGATTTATCCCAAGTGATTCAGTAAACGGCTATCCCACGGGTTAACAATGTTCCAACATCAGCCATGGCTAACGCGCTAACGACCCAGTAAACTCGGGGGCCTGTCTTCTATCAACTATCAAATTCGCTTCCCATGCCAAAAGATGGAAGACATCCCACGGGAGTTGTGCTCCTTGGACTGCGACGAGCAGGATGCAGGACGTAAAGAATCATGATTTGCCTACTTCGACTCGCTCCCATGGACCCAGCTTCAATGCTCGACGCAGTTCAAAGCTTCTTCGACTAGCTGGCTGCACAATCCTCCTTTTCTTCTGCGGACTCTACGCTACACAATTCTCGACTTCCGACTTTGGTCCACAAGGCGTCTCACTCTTTTTACACGATGCAGACATGGATTTGTGTCCACAAGTGGATATGCTATTCCCAGAAGTCAGTGGCGAGTTGTGGAAGAGCATTGGACAAGACATGCGTACGGAGGAGTTTAAAAAACAGGCTGTGGACTGGTTGGCTGGTGCTGTGAGGGTCGAGTGCGTATTTATCTACTCTTTCGTTCTGTGCTTTGGCTAACAAGGTTCTTAGGACCGAAACTTTCGACGATATGGGTCCTGTGGATGAGGATCCTCGTTGGCGATCTCGCTTCAAATTCCATGCGTACCTGGAGCAGGCCTTTCCTTTAGTGTGCAAACTCTTCGCTTTAATCCACCGTACATACCCCTGACGTCTCTGCATGCAGCCACGCTAATCTCAAACTAACCAAAGTCAACACGTATGGATTACTTTATGAGTGGAAAGGTTCCGATGCATCTTTAAAACCAATTCTCATGGCCGGTCATCAAGGTGTGTACCCTGAGTGAATGCATTTGGTGCTATTTTAAATACTATTACAATCCTTGACCATTCGCCTTCTGCAGACGTCGTTCCCGTAAACCCGGACACTGTTCAAGAATGGACGCATCCTCCGTATTCTGGTTATTATGATGGAACACGCATTTGGGGTCGCGGTTCTAATGACGATAAAAGCGGTCTTATTGGCACTATGTACGACCAATTTTGATTTTGTCTCTTCAATCTCAGTCTCAATTTCTTCATGCAGCTCTGCAGTTGAAGTTCTCCTCAGGAATGACTTTAAACCAGTACGGACAGTTGTGATGCCTTTTGGATTTGATGAAGAAGCTGGAGGTCTTCGAGCAAGTGATAACGTCTTTGCTTTTGGGCAAATTCTTATTCCTCCTGCTGTCCTGGCAAACATCTAGGGTGCTGCTTCTCTCGCGAAGGTTCTCGAGGAACTATACGGAGAGTGTGGGTTTGCTTTCATCATCGATGAAGGAGGTAAGATTCTCTGCCCTACTATATCCCGGTTCTCTCGCTGACCTTTATGCTAGGTGGCTTTACAGAACAATACGGCACAGTCTTTGCCACACCTGGTGTAGCAGAGAAGGGATCATTCAGCATCAAAATGGATTTGGCCACAAAGGGCGGGCATTCTAGCGTACCGCCAGACCATACAGTACGTTTTTACTTTGCGACAAGCCATCAGCACGTCGATGAATGATCCTTTTGTAGAGCATCGGGATCTTATCCGCGCTTCTTACACACTTGGAAAACAATCCTTTTGAACGGCGTATTGTGAGTCGAATCTGCATACAAAGATCATCTGTGAAACCTCCCCCCTTGCAGAACCGTTCTACCCCAACATACAGAATGTTCCAATGTTTTGCCGAACACTCTTCCGTTATGCCCTCTTCCCTTCGAAAAGCCATCAGAAAGTCTATCAATTCTGACGATGCTCTGCGTGAAGTTGAGAGTGTACTGCTGAAGGACCCTGTTTACCGAGCTCTAGTGAGCACAACGCAAGCTGTCGACATGATACATGGAGGTATCAAATCCAATGCATTACCAGAAGAGACTTGGGCAGTCGTCAATCATCGAGTCGCGATCACTAGGTGCGTGTTCTTATTACCATAATCACTAGTCTGGCAACCTAACACTGTACAGTTCGGTTGAAGCAACCATATCTCGAGATATTTCACTCCTTCAACCTCTTGTTGAGAAATTCAATCTTACATTCTCAGCGTTTGGAGAGCCGATTCCGCCTCCATCGGATTTGTATCCCTCAGAAGGCTCCCTCGAAATTTCGTATGTTGGGGGAATAAACACACCCGCACCAATTACGCCCTGGGACTTGAAAGACGCTGAAGCCGATACAGCTCCGTTCAGGATGTTGGCTGGTACGATTAGGGGAGTGTTCAGAGAGCATAGAGGGTTTGCAGACGGTCGAGATGTGGTGGTCAGCCCTGGAATGCCTACTGTTGGAACTGGTGAGTATTTAACTGCTTCAAACTGCCGAGTCAAGGACACTTATCATGGACGATGCAGACACAAGATGGTACTGGAATTTGACGAAACACATCTTCCGATATAGTCACCATAATTCTGGGAATAGCACAAATTCTTTCGAGAGGGCGCATACGGTCAATGAATGTAGGCCTAGTTTTATCCCTTTGCACCTGATCAGCATTACTGAGGCCTGAATGACAGTTTTAGAAGCCGACAACCTTGTTGAGACCATTAGGTTCTTCGTTACATTGATAATGAATGCGGACGAGTCCAGAGAATTCTAGGGACTGTAGGCGATGTTTTAATATGCATTCTGTACCGAAAGTTGTATCTAGCACTTGTCTTCGAAGTAACCCCTTTGGATTCTGGAAGCGAAAGACTCGCTTCGCGCTTCCACGTGACACGACACTCTCTTGCCTCGGACTGACAGTGACAAGTCCGTTTCGCTCCTCCAGCGCAGAATCAAATAAGGAACCCTATTTTCCAATGTTATGTGATTTTACAAAATGAATTTATCGACTGAAATGTTCGCGTCCCTCCATCTATTCTCTTTTGCGCGTACAATCGTGAATTGGCTTCAGCCAAAACCTCCAGACAACAATCTAGCAACCAGTGTTGGCGAAGACTTGAGTGGAGAAGCACTGTTCCTCTCTGTAAGTCTTGCAACAATTTCTTATCAAAGCTAAAAACTTACGTTGTAGTTGTCAGCATTTCTAGCAGCGTTGGAAGCAGAGAGAGCTTGGTCGTTGGCACATCCGTAGATGACGTCGGTGGTTCCAGACGTAGCGTGAGTGAGCTACAGAACACAGTGTTATTGATATACTTGATTGATATGAAGGCTACTCACTTCATGAAGAACAGTTCCACCGCGAGCGTTACGAGAAGCAACAGAAGTTCCACGACAGAGGTTGGAGTCGGCAACCTCATTGAAGAAGATGCTGCAGAAGTAGACCTAAAGTAAGAAAGAGAATGGTTAGTACCTGACTTTAGCGGATAATGCCACTGCTCACGTTGGTGGTGGAGATGACAGTGTAAGCAATAACACCGCTGGAACATCCACCAAAAGAGTCAGTGCAGCTCAAACTGTTAAGTTATCAACGTCAATGGTAATTCAGAAAATCTATGGAAGTCTCACGTTCGGGAGCCAGAGTTCTCATTGGCAACATTGGTGAAGACGTTTCTGACAGTAGTGGTCGAGGTGGTCTTGTAGTAGGAGGTGAACAAGGAGTTGGCACCGTTACTAGAGATGTAGCTTGCAGCTCGAGATGCGAGGGTCTTGGCCTCGGAGTAGCTGTGAATGTACTACTGTAAGTAACTAGACATTTTCTGACTATCAGAACCACTCACGCGGCATCAATGAAGTTCTTGCGAGAAGCGGTCGTGCAAATGTCGACGGCACGCTTGGTGAGAAGTTCACGCTTGGCAAGGTCACCGGCAAGGTTGACCTCGATTTTGTTGGCGGTGATCTCGACAGCATCGTGGTCGATGAAAGAGGAAACCTTGTTTTCTTCGGCCTCTGCAACTTGGAAAGCGGTCACTGGCTCGAAAGTGAAGGTACCAGGTCCGGCGGAAGCGAAGTCAAAGAGCGAGGCGACTGTCGAAGATATGGGTTCTATTTTCGTGATGCACACTATAATGGAATGGACTCACCGTCGTGGCTAACAGTGACAGTTTCACCAGCAGGAATGACAACGTATGCAGAGTCGTCGGCGTCGGTCAGAGAGACTTGCACCTTAATAAATGGACACAGTCAATCTCAGTGATGAAGATCAAGCACAAATTTTCTTACTCTGATCCCGGTGAAAGGCACCTCAGCACCATCTTTGGTAACACCAAAGGACTGGGTGGGGAGGCCGTCGTCGAGGACAGTGCCGTATTTTAAGATTTTGACCGACTCCAAGCCGTTGTTGGTGACCGAGGCAGTAAACTTCAAGTCATCGACTGAGGAAATGTTGGCAGAAGGTCCAGCGACATTAACAACAAGGTTGCTGGTACGCTTGAAAGGACCTGCAAGAGCAGTGCTGGCAAAGACGAGAGCGACGAGAACTGTAGAGAACATCTCAAGAAGGTGTAGATCGAACTCGAGCTGAGGACCTGGTCGTATCTCCAACTTTTTTCTGCCTTTATACTCCGATTCCGGAAAATTACCTTGGTGAATCTCTCAAGCTGTTATCTTTCCATGCCCTGGACACCTGGTCGAGATGCGTCACAGCTAAAGTCCCTGGCCAAAAAACAGTGGCTACTATCGCAGAAGTTTTACAGAGGAGCAAAGATATCAAAAAGACACACATGGATTGTTGTATCATGAAGTCAGAATGTCAGTTCATCGAAGTCGTAAAAATAGCTCTGTGAAAGTATAGTGCGATTCGAAGCCTTGGCAATGTTACCTCAAATAGATGCCGACGACTTAAAATCTACTCAAGGGGTGTCTTCTCTTCCTCGACAAATCGACATAAGAATAGCCATAAAGGTTTCGAGAGGCTCAATACATGCAACACTTCAAAATCGCAAAGTTTCGTCGTCTTGGGCTTGATTTTTAGGTAATTTCGAGAGTTTCCTTCCAATGTCGACCTACAAACAGTGCCGAAATGCCCCTCATTTCAGACATATGCAACAAGCCTTGGCACTCCGCAACTGCCCCTTTAGATGAAAGGTACACTCGCAAAAGCTGATGGAGAAGTCGAACAATTTGCCTGGAGATGGAAAGTCGCCATGATTGCACTCGCGGAATACACTCACCAGACCGTGCCACTAGTGCTTCTAAACCGTGTTCCAGGAGTATTCACTAAAACTCAATACAGGCAATCATAACAACAGAGAGCGACCAACAGCTGTATGAATGAATACAATGGAAGTGGTTCGGTACCGCGTGGATTAGCTTTATCATGACTGTATCCAGTATCCGATATCTGGAAAGTCCCGGTAAGTCATGCAGTTTACTATGCAAGTACAAGTCTGATATAAGGTAAGAGCTAATGCCCAACAAAGTTCAGACTTCCTTGAGCGGACGCACTTGACCAGTACTAGCTACAGAGATACGAATGGACCCGAGGGTGAGGCAGTTCAATTCAAACTTTACAGATCAGACCGCATGTTTATGATAGAGATATAGCAGAAGCTAGAACGCTTTCGTCACGTTCAGCTTCCGAGGTGTTGCCGTTTGCCGCAGGTTAAGCAGCCGTTTCCCTTTTTCATCATAACCATGATGTTTCCCAATCGCGCCAAGACAAGATATGGAGATATCGGAGAGTACTTTGCTTGTTGCAGTATATTTCTGACGCGGATCTTAAATTCTACGGTTCTCAACAGACTTTGTAAAGCGTTGGGTCGTGAAAATACTTCTCACAAACCGTATGACGGTCCCCTAACGGACCGTTCTCAAAATCTAGCAGCTTTCCCGAACGATACTGGCCCAGGACCAGCCCGTAAGTGCCCTGATACGACCCTCATCTTGACCCATGCATCTCGAATTAGGATAGATGTTTCTTCGATATCCCCAATATCGTTACCAGTATTTTTTGCCTCGCCTCTTCACCGCAAATAAACATCGCCAGATTGCTCGATGAGCTATTCAAAAGATACAACTTTAATTTAGTGCGTCTTGACAGTGCTCTGAAGTCCATCTACGACTCGGAAGGCAACACAGCTCCGGCAGTCCCATTTCGAACGTCCTTCAAGAACTTGACCAAGTCTGTGCCGCCCGTTCCCTTCAGAAGTGAATCACCATCTTCCTTCCCTTTCCGTTCCTTCTCAGCAGCTCTTCCAGCAGGAATGATAATGTAGAGCGTTACAATGATGATATGCGCGTCTCTAAGCTCCTTCAAAGACGTCACTGCTTTGTTGTACGCCTCCAATAGTGATGTGTTCGACGAGTTCGCTACGATATCACGAAGCGGTCTAGGGTTGTTCCGAAGATGATCAAGGAAATTCCGGTGGTGACGAGGCATATAGACTTGCATACGGTTAAGAAAAGCTGATTTGGCTGGGTTGGGGAATATGGTCGTAGTTGATGGAGAGATAGAAATAGTTTCGTCATGTCCCGTTATCTGTTCCGAATGGGAATATTCTTCTACGCCCAAAAAGATGTCCAAAGCGTGGATTAGTGAACTTTGGCCAGCACTAGGACCCGACAGTTCCTTTGGCTCCTCCAATGTCTCATCCGTCTCTAGTCCTTCGAATAGCCACACCTTCTCCCCGGAGTCTACCCCCATGAACCAGGGACGGACCTCGTTATAGAACACGTCGGGATTACATCCTTCTCGTACGGCAAGAAGTAATGTTTTGAGATCCGAGATGACATCTGCTAGCTTGAAAAGATAAGCAGTTATACGTTTGGTGGCAATGTCATCTCCGACAAAGGCCTCGTCCATGGTCGACCGCATGAGTTCTAGAGCCTCTACACCACGCAACTCCATTCTAGCAGACGTTAAATAAAATTCTTCTTCGTCACGAGTTCCTGTAAATGTCTGGACAGTGCGTAAATTATTTAAATCGGGTAAAGGGGCGAGCTGGTTCTCTCGTAGAGCCCAATTATATAAGACCGTATCGGAATAAGTGAGCACAGGAGGCAGGCGAAGTTGAGAACTGACTCGGAGGAGAGGTAGCGTCAAAGATCTCGGTATTACGATGCATTTTGACGAAGGAGGAACGGTATGAATGTAAAAGTGAAGTATCCAGGATAGAACGAGATGTGCTCGTCGAATTATGACTTCGGATTTTTCAAGGCTGTCTATCGGCAGAATAGGTAACTGGGATCTTTCAGTAACCATCAAAGAAAGGTACAATCGATGCTCACACTCTCCACCTGTGCTCTCCATCTTGATGACACCGCTTTGTCGTCGTCTGTCAAATCCTCTCGAGTACCAAGCTTCAGCCCCCGTGAGGCTTCCTCCAAGACCAGTTCCCATGCGTCGTATTCTTCCGGAAGGCGTGTCACTGGAGGCTCTGGGGGCATAAAACCCGTTCGATTATCCACATCGAAGTCGTGGGCAGCTAGGGTAGTTGTGTCAACCAACTGAGCGAGCTGAGCCAGTAGAGCATCGGGTTGTGCCAGAAATTGGCTGGGCGGAAGGTCGAATTCGGTATCCATAGTCTGTCGACGCGATGCTGGGTAGTCGAGGTGAGGGAGGGGAAAAAGATGGGTGATGGTGTAACCTAGTAGTCACTAGCAATTGCAAAAAATGTTCACATCTAGAAAATCTCAGTAAGCTTCCAGTTCCGGAGTTCGGATCCGGAGATTACAAACAATAGATATCCCGGATACACCCGGAATATCGTTCTGTGAAGTTCTGTATTAGTCTCATAGTTGTATCGTGATGAGACGAATAATTTCGACGAGACTGCAAGGTAAGTGGAAGCAAGCGCTCAAGAAGCTTCATAGCGCTAAGTTGGGGCCCTGGGAACTAATAGCTGTAGAGATCAAGGTCAGTGCTAGTCAGAACGCTACAGTTTAACGCTCCCTTTCATCCCTCTCTGGTACACGATAAACTTGGAGAATACCTTTGTTCCAAGATCATCGTCCAGAGTTCCCAGGTGTTTTGAGGCCTGTGGAGCTGCTCAATCATACGGCCAACGTTCGCTTCCCCAACTCTTAGATTCCATATAAGCCAGGGTAGTATTGTATTGACAGCGACTGCAATACGACTGCGGCCATGGGAACAGAGGCGCATAATGGTATTGATGGTGATTCGAGGGAAAACTTCAGTGTGCAACCCACATCCTCGTTGTTAACAGAGCAGGTTGTATCATCCAGTGATGCAGGAGATGTCACTAGGTCTCCCAGGATTCAAAATCCAGTTCCCTTGCCTTTAAAACCATTTCTTTCTCCTTCCTGTTCAACTCCACCGCTCTTTCACTCCACTTCAAATCTGACATCTCCTGTTTCTGGGGGTTCATACACATCAGATTCGTCGCATGATAGTCCCATTACACCCTCGTCTCCTACGAAAAGTATCACGGTTGTCGCACCAAAGAATCACAAAGATTCAACTCACCTCTCACGCGAATCGAGCCTAGTAACAGTGAAACTGGAAGACCCAACAAGTTATTGGATTCTTCATCCAAGCTTAATTGGGAAAAAACTTGTCGTAATTGCCCATGGAGGTGGATATCTAAACAAACAGCTGGCCGTGACGCCCATTCGGAGAGACGGTGACGAGGTAGAAGTGGTGTGGGAGCATTATAATAAACGATATTTCATTCACCCGCAGTGGGTTTTTCCGAGGCGGCCAAACTATGCCAGGGATAACGGACTTTTGGTCGTCATCCAAGGAGAACATGCCGGAAAATATGCAAGGAGATTTAATCATAAGACTTCTGGGATTATGTATGTCGAGGTCGTTGATCACTCTGAAGGAAGAATGGATCAATTGACGGGTGAGGAGTTATCCTTGGAGACGCAGGATCTGTGTCTTGCCTTCGAAAGCTCTGGCGATAAAGAACTGAACAAGAACGTTATGAAGCCAAAACGAAGTCAGTATTATAAAAGCCATAGGCGGCGAGGCTGATTATAAGTGGTTGAAGTACATTGTAGTATTAATTATGCGTTGATGTCGTGCTTTTACGTATGGTCCGAGGATAAAATATTATAAAATTTCAAGTACTCTGTCATCGCTGAAGCGCTGAAGTCAGGACATCGAATAACTGCGAAACTAAGGGGTCGCCGTTAGAAAAGTCGGTCAATCCGAATTTAGTTTTCGGCGCAGTCGGCGTTTAAAGTAATGATATCATTTGACGTTTAATCATGTCGGGTTGTTGACAGGATGATTTGGTTCTACAATGTAGCAGGTGGCTCATCTGGCTCGATCGTTGGTCGCCTATGCCGATTGTGCCGAGACTGACAAATCGTCGGCGCGCCAGTAACTCAACGGCAGACCAAGGTGAGTTTAAAAGAAACTCGAATATAGAAATCTTGGCATACCAAAAGAGATGATATGAGTAGGAATATGCAAGAAGAATAAGGCACATTCACAACAGAGAAAATTTCTCCCCAGGCCAGAAATGATTTGTTCGACAATGGCCTTACTATTATCATTGTACACAACTAGACACGAACGGCTTTCTATTTTCTTATAGTCCCATTCTATCAGCGAGACCGTCATACTTATCGCAAATAGGTCCTAGTGTCCTTTCAAGTCGTGAACTTGAACAATAAACTCCTGTTTCCCTTCTCCTCCCACTCCTCCTCCTCTGTTCTCCTCTCCTTATCACCGAGTTCGGCAAACTTTTTTGCGTTGCACGCATTACGATACCGGTAGTATTGCTTTTGCACGAACCACAATATAAGTGCTACTCCAGCAAACACGATGTTGATGGTATTGCCTGTTCGGAAATCTGGAGAATCCTTAGCTTGATAGATCTAGCACATTTATAGATATACGTTAGGCGTAACATTCTCAATACCCCGCAAGAAATGCACACCTGAGAAGCCCATACTATACAGTATGAATGTTAGTAACTGGCATTCGTAAATATGAGTGTTGATTCAGCTGACCTCCATAGATGTTGGCAGCAAAAATCACAGATCCCGATGCCAAAGTCCTTTTGCCTACGCTCCCAGTATTCTCGGACATCCAAGCAATATTTAATGGGTGGGTATACGGCCAGGAGGCGACGACAATAGCCGCAAAGTACCTATAAGTCCAAGGATAGTATCAATTCGTCTTAACAAAGTACGGATGTGAATGTAGCTGACTTTACACCTTTACTGGTTTGTGGTGGAAGGGCCCGCAGTAAGATCCATCCGACTAGTTGCCAGGCCGCTGCATTTATCCGATAAAGTTGGTGTGAAGAGCCGCATTGAAATCAGAGTATCACTTACATCCGAATACGCCGTGATATCCCCTCTCTCGCACTTTGTCTGCATGTCTGATGGTGACCACTGTAGTCAAACATTGCAAGACATACGGAGGCGCAGTCAGGGCGTTCGCGACGAAGACGTTAAAATCGAAGGATTTGATTACGGTCGGCAAATCTAAGACTAGGTCGATGTACTGGTGAGGATCTAAAGAAAGATGGACTCACAGGTTTGTAACGGAGTGGTAGGTGTCAATGAGATGGCTGCAATCAGCAGATGTCCCCATAGACCTATATCAGTTACTGCGTCTCTTATATCGTCCCAGCGGACTTTCTTTCTAAATCGGAGTTGCCTTAGGGTCTGATTCGAGATGGTGATCAATACTTGAGCACTTACTCGTACACCCGTTTAGAAGGATCATCCCGTACAACACGAGTGACCGCGATCCGAACTTGTCGGTCATCGAACCAGGGACGGATCCCCCGGATGCCTCCTTTGGTGCGCGCTACATTTCGTGGCAAGTAAAACCTGGATACAGATAATTTCGATGTATAAATCCGCATAGTAGCTGAATGGAGTTTTACTTACCACGTAGCAATAGCCACGACCACTGTGATTATTCCATCCACCAGAAACAACCATTTCCATCCTTCCAAACCCGCTGTTCCCCGAAGCTGCAGAAGCCCGCTGGCCATCAGTCCGCTCACTGCACTGGCGATAGTCTGAACGCCCCAGAACCATGCTAGGCGTGTGGCAAGCTCTGTGCCTCGGTAGAAAGAACCAAGATAAATGAGGGTGGCAGGTATAACACCTCCCTCTGTGACAGCTATCACTGAGCGCAGTACATAAGCGTAGAGAGAAGAATCAGGTCCGTATCAACTTACTACATCGAACTGATTCATAGAATATTAACTAATATATTGGAAAAATATTACTAACCAGTGAGATAACCACTTCGGTTTGTGACAAGTGCATGAGCCATAGTGACCAGACCCCATGAGAACATCAGAATGGGTATCCCTAAGCGATTGACAAATCAAGTTGACAGAATCATTATCTTGAGATAAGCTAATACTCACAACGAGACGGACGAATAATTTTTGCAATGACCGCTCCTGATAGGCATGCTAGAGAGAACAATACCGAGTAAATTGCCACACCAAGGTTGACCGTATTAATTGTGAAACCCAAGTCCGCCGGAAGGTTGTCTGATACTGCATTTGAATGATTAGTTCTGTCCATGTTAAGCACGAATGTTGTTAACAAAATCCAAGGAAAGAGGCGCATATCCAGAATTCGGACGACACGAGCCTCTTCCTCGGAAGTATATGACAAGTTGTGAATGAAAAATGGGTTATCAGAACTCGACTGTGCGTAAGTTGACTGTGTTCTAACGGCATCGTCCGTAGTAAATGTTTCTTGAGCTTCCTTCGTGTCCTCAATAGCAGAAGTTGCCTTAGGGGGCTTGGGATCATCAAAAGATGATCCTTCAACACCGTTGACCGTGGACATGACGCGAAATGGGGGGAAATCATCACGGTAAGTTCCAAATATATATTTGCTACTCGATGATGAGCTTCAGCAATGGTATTGCGCCATATTTCATGATAACCATTTGCGAGAGCGAATGACAACGCTTTTGTGGAGAACTGTGTGAATCTGTGAATATTTTTGACTTGAAGTATTGACCAAGGCACGGAAAGGAGGAAAGAAAGGAAGCCGGCTTCCTTATAGATGTCTATAAACGTTCATTCAGTTGATAAGTGGATGGCATGGTAAGCCGTAAACGCTATCTGCTGAGCATATTCATTCCATACGTGCACGTAATCATCTATAGAGTTGGCGCATGTATTTAGAACTGTTATCAGAAGAGATTACTTGCAGTGGCGAACCGGCAGGAGAGTGTAGTGATCTCAGAGGACCAAGATTGAGAATCCGATGACAACCATCAGAATGGGACTTCTGTGTCGAGAACGATTGACATGGGGGATGAGTATGCTTGACGGTTTATACAAGAGGTTCAATAATAATTAAACATGCATATGAGTGGTCTGGTGAAAGCGTAAACTTTCTCACGGGTCACGATGTCGATTCCGAACTCGCCCGAACCGATATCCCTCCCGAAGCGAGGCGTAATTTATGAAATGACTTTTCCGGGTAACTTTAGTCGACTTCCGTGTTGGCCGCCTTCAGACACCAGTCTCGACTCGTTGAAAACCTCGGTTTTCATCAATCAATTTTCAACCTGTCATCTTGCGAGAATATATATGCAGTCGACTTAGATAGAAAGCACAACGAAGAAGGCGATAATATAATGTCAAATAAATTGCCCCTTCTCTCCGTTTCGTTTCGCCTTCACGAACAGGGTTCGAGAGAGGAACATTCCTAAAGCGCCGCAGATCACCATGACCTACTAAAATATTAGCCCACTTCAGTACCACAACTTATGAAAACCTTACAGCACTAAATACAATACATCTCGACCAATAGAAGAGACCAGGAGTTGATGGATCGGGATGAAGGAGTGCTCCTTCTATAGGTGCTCCCACGAGCATCCATACTCCGACGTTTGTGAATGCGAAACCCATTCGTAGGCTGTTTCAAGCGTCATTACCAATCAAGGAATGATTTTGAGGTATAACAAACGCACCCCGGTTGCGTCGAATACTTGCTTAATTGTCCAATGATGGAAGGTATCAAGGAAAGATCTACAAACGGAGGTGTGTGAAATTTGGAACAGCAAACTGCCTTCAACTCACATGAGCCAGACGTGAATCCGTACAAGATTCCCATCACAACGACTGCAGCAAAGTCACGAACGCCAAAAAAACTGAATAGCAAGATGGATGTCGCTGTCAAACATGGTATGATCATGTTGAATGGTCCGATTTTGTCTGCAAAAAAATTCGGGAGAAGGCGACCAGCAATACTGCTGGCATTCAAGATTGGGAGCTTCAAATAACGAAGAAAGTACGAATGAATATCGATATGGCGTGATCTAAAGGTTTGTTACTTACAGCATAAAAAGCAAGAGTCGGATCGATACCCAGGTCAACAGCGTAAAGCTGGAGGTAAAAGTCTATTATGGTCATGAGGAGAGAAAGTGGCTACGATCTTATGTGGTGAACTCACATGGAAAGAAAAGCCCTAAAGCTACGAGACAAGCCCTGTGAAGATTTTCAGCCAAACAGATAAACGAAGAGCATAAAAGCTTACGCAGCGATGGACACAACAAAAGGTGCATCGTTCAAAATATCCTTCAATCCAGAGCCAGTCCCAAACCCCATTTTAAACCCGGAAATACTGACGTTCGATATCATCGATAATGTCTTTGATTTTCCGCGTTGGCTTTGGCTTGATTCGCACCCCGGCCTCAAGCCTTTGCCCGTTCTTTTCCCATCACCTGCATTCTTATCTTGATCTTGTTGCCTTGCCCCTCTTTCGCCCTCAGCCTTTTGCCTTTGCTTTTCCTCTCCCTTACCATGGGCATTTCTCGACTTCCACAGTCCAGAATTCAAGGGTTTAACTTCCTTGGTAGGCTTCATTATCAAGTTTGCCACCAGAAGCATCACACCTGCAACCGCACCCGTGGATCGAACGGCATTTGCAAACGAAGTTACTTGGATTAACTGGTTGAGCATGATAGGCCATACGATTCCGCCAAAGGATGCTCCCTGTAAATGTACGAAGAGATCAGTATCAAAAAAGGGAACAATTCCAATTTTGAAGTCCAGAAAAAGACAAAACGCTACTCCGTGAAATCGGAAATGAAAGTAAAGAAGTCCGAGCTTCGAAAAAGAACAAGAATCAGAGCGCTTAATGAGGGGCCAAAGCGCCCAAGATAGATTCGGCGAATCCGAGCCCGGTTGCCCTCGAGTTGCAGTCGAGATGACAAGTTGAACAGGTAAAAGGATTCAAACTATGAACATTGGCTAGTAGCATGTACGTACCGTTACAGCCATTCCCGTCACAAAGGCTCTGCGTTTTCGAAAGTGATGCGAGATGATCGTGAGGGATGGAATGAAGATGAGACTCATTCCCAAGCCGATTCCGACTGCTTGTGCGAAGAAAATCTGAGATGATTCGAGAAAGACTGGAGTATGAGCATACTGATAAGGTGCGTTGAAAATAGAAGAGAGGAAAGAAGAGGAGGCATAGGAAGATTCACCTGATAATACTGCTCCTGACGTGCCAAAGACAGCATGAACATTGAAAACACTTGGAAAAAAGAACCCAGTGCCATCATATGGTGACTATCAAATATTGTAAAGAAAGATCAGTACTCGTTCAAGGTTGATTCTCGAAATCACCGCATCGCAGGGTGACTCGATGAGAATAGGACTAACTACTTACAAATACCCCGCATCAAAAGCATGTCCAACGAAAACGCCCGGAACGTATTGCATGAACAAAGCAAAGCTTCCAATCCAGCTTCAAAGTTGAAATTGAGTGGAAAGACTTAATCAGTACAAGAGCTAGAAGCTGGAACTAGCAGGGGAAAGGAAGGACACGGTACATACCTTATATCCGAGGGACTTTTGTTCGAAAGAAACTCTCGAGTATAGAAATCTTGATACACTCCAAAGGCATTTGAGTACCTTGATAGTTTGGAAGAAAAGAGCCAACGGTTCAAACTTTCGGTAATTGAACATTATCAAAAACACAAAGAACGCACCCGATCGTACAAAACTGAACCATCCAGCTAATTGAAAAGACGATACACTTATTCAGTACTTGGTGCGATCCAGAAAGCAGAGATGGAGTCAACTGAAGACTGTGGCACGTACCAGCCTAGAATCGTCAACCAAGCGGTCTTTCCCCCGTCCAAAGGTATTGGCGCAGTCAAGTTAAGAGAAGAAGTCTGTTGAGGTGCAGCACCCATGTCCGTGTTCGCTTCGACGTCTCTATAGCTCCCCGGGTTTCGTTCTTGTCCTAGTGCTTGACCGTGTCCTAAATACTTTTTGCTGTCATCAATCGATACCCGTTTACTCCCCAAGCCAACGCTACTGTGAATTATTGTGGTAGTAGCTGAAGTAGAGGGGGTAGTGGTGGTGACGTCCTGGGAGGTGCGCGAGTCCATTTTTTCTGCGCTTTGTCGGAGTTCGGAATGGTTGTTCAAGTTGAAGTAGTTGTACAGGTAGCTACGTTCGAGTCCAAGTGACAGACAAGTCTGCCTCTCTTAAGAACTGTCCTGTCGCGTCTGTTCTCGAGCGTCAAGAGATTGACCGGATTCTGACCGATGATATCGATGATAATAGTGATGAGTGCCAACGCCAACGATGGAGTGAAAGAAGGAAGGCAGGGAACGGGAACGAGATCTGTATTGGCGCCTGTGGTATGTACTTAGGACCTAGTCGTTGGCGGTAGAACTCTTCCATGTGCGCATCGTATCGTTAAGCAAGACTAATTAGAATTTGGTGATGGTTCCTTTATAATCATAATTAAGTGTATCAGTACCTTCGCCTTCGGGCGTGGAGCGCGGCGTGCTTGCTTGCTTGCCTTGATTCTACCTTAATTCCTGAAAGCTAATGCTAGTGCTGGATCACGTCTGACCACGTCCATCCGGCCATGATGCAGAGAAAGAAGGCAGTCAGGAAAGGAAACATGGCTGAGCCTGAAGGCCGTTGAAGTTTACTGACCGCAACGTAACGTTAATTGATTACTTCGTAGTACAAGGGGCTGGGACACAGGTAGAGTAGAAATAGATATACTCACCAAGCACTAATTCACAATCCTTTATTGTGTGGCAAAAAGAAATATCCTCAACCGGAAGAAAATATTCACAGAGAACTTACCAACGGAATTAGCCGAGAATTAGTTAGAAGAGTACTTAGAAGCTGGAAGAAGCCTGGTACCAATGATATTAATGATAGCGTAAAGGCTTCATGAATCCATACCATTGGGAACTGCCACTGACTCGTATAATTTGCATATAATAAAGGCAAGTGTCCAGTCTGAAGTGTCCGAAAGCAATCAAGGGATTTACTACACACTGAAAAAAATGCAAACTTCCGAGTCAAACTTTGATTAAACTAAAAGGCTCTTTATATATCGAATCAGATGAATCAGGATCAGAAGGACCAGAACTGAGAGCCAAGAACTATCACAGCCAGAGCTTCATCTCTACCTGCTGCTCGACAAGGTGTATGTTAAGGACAAGTTCCCTACAGAGCCAGAAACTGTTTGGTAGGGTGCCTGAGTCCCCACAGGGACTCTGGAATATGGATACTCGAAGTATCAGGAGACCTGAAGACCGTTTCCAGAAGTTCAGAAGTTCAGAAGTCCGAGGAGATTTTATTGGTTGGTTCGGACGAGGGTTCGATTCCAACGTCCTTGATGATCGATGAGCGCTAAGTCCAGACCCGGAATATTTAGTAGGAAATGGGTACAAGACAGGATACACAGCGGAAGATCTACCAATGTTGACAAGAGTTCCTACCTTTTCAATCACGCTGTCTGAGCGTGTCAAGTACCATCAACGCGAAAAATGTAGATCGTCGAGTTCCATTTTTGTCGATTATTCCAAGAGAACCTTGTACAATCCGCTTACAAGCTGGCTCCTATTTGACGCATTACTTACTTTCCATGAGGCTGCACGCCTCGATTGGTCTGGGCAACGCATCACTGGCATACTCGCAAGCTTATGCCAATCGTGACATGCGGCGTACTTAGTCTGTCACAACGTGGAATGGGAGAACCTGTGATATAGAGAGAACTGTTCCAATAGACGGAGATGAAAGTCTATAGCATGATGGGGTTATACTGTTAAAGGGATGAGACGGCGTTGACTCACAGCCATCCCAAGTTCGGTTAGAAGAATGGACGAGATTGTCGGCGATGTAGTGTTTCCAGAGAGGGATGTGGCAAAGGAATAGGATTACTATGACAACAATACTATTCCAGTTTGGTAAGTGTGACTTCAAGTTGGACCGTTCGTGTTGTATACAACTTGAAAGGTTCTGTACGGTAATGAGGCTGTCCAGGGGCACTATATTCTCCACTGAAAATATACTGGCCCACTTACAGAAGATTGTTCGCGGAATCAAGTCAAACGGTCGGTTAACCCTAACCTTAACCCAACTTCACCTTTCCTCGTCCTCCTCAAAAACACCTGGTAGTTCAAAATGAGGTGAGTATTTCCTTCTACTCTACCCTTGGTCTTCTAATATAATCTAAATTTCACAGTCAATACGTTCACGTCCCCAGATCTGAACTCGACGAAGCTCAAATCCGTCAACTTGAGGAACACGAAATCTCTCAAGGCCCTCTTAGCGTACTGCAGCAGGCGGTTAGGAATCATACACAAGTTCTGATTTCGTTGAGGAACGATAAGAAACTTTTGGCGAGGGTGAAGGCATTTGATAGGCATAGTAACATGGTTCGTGTTTCTGGTTTTCTTTTTTGGGACTGCAAGGGGCCTGACAAACGCTATCTCGTGCGTATCAAGGTCTTGGAAAACGTAAAAGAGGTATGTCTGTATCCCATCCTGCCTTCGTGACAGTGCTAAAATACAATCTTTTTGCTCGCGTATAGATGTGGACAGAGATCCCGAAAGGAAAAAACAAGAAACCGGTCAACAAGGATCGTTTTATTAGCAAAATGTTCTTGCGGTGAGTAGCCTGGCTGAGTTTGTGTGTTTGCTCTAAAATGCTCACGACCAACCGTTATTCTTCTTTTTCTCCTTCCGTTGGCGTTTTACAAACTCATCTCACCTGCTGCGCTTCCTGCATTGATACTGGCTGGCGGTCCTGGTTCTGACTTGCCTTCCGTTAACTTTCTCCTAAATAAACGATATCAGAGGAGACTCGGTCATTCTTAGTGCGTTATCATTATTTCTGCAATATCGCCCTCGTTAACTAACGCCTTTCCAGTCCTTCGCAACACCGCATAAAACGACAGACAGTCAGTCGGGAGCACCCTTGCCGTGCATGTATCAGCCGTTGTACAATGTACATATGCAGAATCGTTGGGATACTATCTGTATCAAAACCCAAATGCACGTCTACCATCATCACCAGTCATTTCCCGTACCTGTATCTGCATACCTGTACCAGTTATTTAAAATGTGAAGGCGCCATTTGTTTGTCTTGAAACGAAGTGTTTTTAGAGATAACGTATGCAAAAATCGCACATCCCCAACAGCCAACTACTGCGATCTACATAGAATAGTAGTACAACTGTCAGCGTCATGACCTCGCCGACGAGGACGTTCTCGGCGTCAACGCAAACACCAGTGCCCCATTACTGGCCCCACCTTCCTTGACCGTCAACCATCTCCCGAATTTAGGTTCCTGGCCCATACCTGCTGTAAGGAGAACCGAGCTGAGAACGCTACCAGCACCGTTGACAGTCTCGTCACCTCCATCCCCGTCGTGACTCGAAGCCCAGTTCGCTCGGCGTATAAAGTCCTTTGGGGGAGTAATGAATTGAAGAGAGTTGACAACACCCGGAGCTGGGATAGTTCCTACTAGGGCGAATGACTTCAGTTTTGGGTCTAGTTGCCAGAGGCGGATGACGCCTTCCCAGGAGCCTGTCATGCGCATATTAGTAAACGAGTTTTTAGATAGGAAAGCCGGAAAAGGCAGGAGAGAAGGGGGCGAAAAGACGAAAAAAGAACTTACCAGAAGCAAACAAATCCGAATACCTTAGACTGGCAATCGAGGTTATCCACCGAGGCGTTTTTATCACGCCGAGACCGGAGGTTTCTGAGGGGACCTCATGTAGGCCGTGAGCGACAGGTTGAGTGAAAATGGGTTTCTTTTTTGATGTTGACCATAGGGATATTGAGCTGGAGAGGAAAGGGAGAGCACGTCAGGTCGAGTAGGAGAAAGATCCGTGGAGAAAAGGAGACATACCCACTATCACCTCCAGTAACAAATGTACTGTCATCAACCATCGCAATGCATTCCAAACTTCCTTCCACAAAGTTCTTTTTCCCCTTGTCTCTGTCTTTTTCTTCCGCCTCGTCACCTTCCCCGACCGAATCCAGACCCCCTTCGAGTACCTCTCGTATTTTACTCCTGCCTCCACCCCTAAAAACTAACTGACTCTCTTCAACAATCTTCCAAAATCTCGCAGTCTTGTCTCTCGCTCCAACACTAACGCATGTCTCTGCCCTCAACGCATCAATGCAAACAGCGGTATCTTGGTGCCCGAACAGAGTTTCTACGTATCCCATGACGGAGGGTGAGAGGTCGAATACTTTGAGTGTACGGTCGAATGAAGCGGTGTATAATGTATGTGTAGATTTTCGAAATGTTAGGGACTGGAATGCAAAGTCTGTTGAGCTGAACGTTGAGGAGGGCAGGATAGACGCACAGAAACAGTGTCCTTATGACACATCGGTCCAACAAAACCCTTTATCCACTCTCCCTTTTCTGCGTCCCATACTCCTACTTTTCGATCCCTACCCCCAGAAACGAGATACTTTCCATCACTGCTCAGCGCCAGCGCTAGAACCTCGTCTGTGTGTCCTTTTGATTCGGTATCCAGTGCCTTTCCTTTTCCCTTTCCAGGTGGAGGTCGTAGTTTATATAAAGTGGTTAGTTTTTTCCCAGTAGTAAGGTCCCACTTGAATATGTGTCCCTCTTTTCCAGCAGTGAAGAGGTATTTTCCAGATTCAGAGGCGACGGCAGATGTTACGGAGAATCGGTGACCTTTTGTGCGGAGGGTTTTTAGGGGTTGGGAAAAGTCGTACTAAGAGAAAGAGTTTGAATTAGGTATCAAGGAATGAGGAAAAAAAAGAAACACACAGATTTAGCCACGAACAGATGAACCTTCCCCGAGTGTTCCATGACATCTTGCTTAAGTCTTGCAGAAATGAGCTCTTTGTCAATCTCTGCTGCGTCGAATTCGCCTTCCGCTACACAGGATCAAGATGGAATTCTCTTGTAGAAGTAGACAACTTACCCAACCCAATATCTTGCTTCACACTATCCAGGTATAGCTGTGCCAACCGTAACCTCTTTTCTGCAGGCGTCTCATCCGGATCCTCCTCATCCTCGTCCCGGTCCTCCAAGTCCGAGTCGGGTCGGAGATCCATATCGTCTATTCCACCACCAGCATCCGAGTCATTTGTTTGATCAGAATCGAGTTCTTCATCTCTGCGCTGCTTGTTTTTCGTAGTCGCCGCGGTGGTTTTTTCGTGTTTGGAGGTTTTTGAAGACGCTTTGCGCGCAAGTTTTGAGGAACTTGGACCGACATTAGAGTCTGAACGCTTTCTTTTGCGCGGTTTTGTGGAAGAGAAAAACGAGTCTGGCATCCGTAGACAGGGAAGGGTCCGACTTTTTTCGACAGATTTGCCGAACGCGAAAATTTGGCCGATTGTTGTGGGTTGTTGTCTATAGGCTTTTGAGACGCGCTGCTCCACATACTAGCGTCTTTTTCACCTCTTTTCCGTACTTAGCGTCTCTTTTCCATGCATGCTGTTCATTTCTTTCCGAGAGTCAGTTATGATTTACTCGACTTCACTTGTGTCAGCTGTGCACTCGCTCATTCAGTCCTCGGTACTGTTCGTTTCCGGGAGTAATTCAACCACCACTCAAAACATACTAATATCTACAACGAAATAAAATCAAATTTAGCTCAGAAAGGGCTTGAACTAAATTTTCTCCATACTTGTGGCGTATTCTGTCAGTTCGATGGAGCTTGTCCCTTAATTCACAGATTTCCAAGGTGCTCCTCCGGGTTAATCACAGGTTACACTCCCAGAACATCCTTGGCGCTGATTTCGACATTTGCCAAAGCGTTCTTCTAACAGGATGTTGCTCTCCGCAGTGATGTGGAACGAATAAGAAACTTGAAATGACTATTGAAGGTTGGTAGGAGAGATTGACATTACATCAACCAACGACGCCCCCAAGTACAGTCAACGATTCCTCAGTGCCCGAAATTCACACATCTTCCTCTGATGTTCTAAAAAGGGAACGTCTGCGCAGTAGTTTATGTGGGGAGTGCTGCCTTTTTGGTTTCTCAATTTCTTGTGATATGGGTGATATGAATAGACTTACTAGAAATTTTTGGAAATGAAAAAAAAAGAGTATTCTTCGCAACGAACCGTGACACATTACAGGTTTTAAAATCGTGTAGAATGTTTGATTTTACGGTCTGGTTGGGTTGCTTCTCAAAGTCCGAGTGACTTCCAGCCATCTGAGTGACCTGGGTAGAGCAGACTCGGATGTGGTAGCGAGCACCACTATTCAGTTTACTTTGTCACGGCAATTAGTCGGGGTTGATTTGCTGATTCGACACAACCACCCGCTCATCCACTCTGACATAATGGATGGCTGATGATTAGATTATGATGTACTTTTGACATTCTTCATGGTTAGGCCAAGGCATCCTTTTCCTTGCAAAAACACTTACTGTAGTAACTTATATGCATCAACGAGTCGTTGAAACGTACCAAATTGCATATCATAATCCTCCAGTATAAACCACCCTATGAAAGAATATGAGGCATAACGATGAAGCTATTGACACAAAAGTGCACGTCGGCGATGAGCTCGGTGTAGCCACAAGACTTTGCCGATTCCTCTTTCCGCGCACAGGCTGGAAGATATACATGTGTACGCTATCGTGCATAGTCAATTTACCGGTGGGGAAGGTTCAAGTTGATTTTGAGTTAGTATGTGCACATTGAACCGGTCTGCGTGTCATTCAAAGGAAGTTGGCTCTTATTTAAGTACCGGCAACTTGAGTTGTTCCTCTATCATCCAAACATGAGTCTCTTTTTGCCTCCTAATATTCCCTCTGATGGATCATTCTTGAGTCAAGAATGGGCAAGTGTATTGGCAGGCGAAACCATAACTCTCATTATATGTGGTGCCTTCTTTGGTATTTCCCATTCTGTCATCAGATAATACATAATTAATTTCTCATCTGCCAACGTAGGGTTCCAGTTGGCATTGTATATCGTGTCTATGGATGTACTCACGTACGCAGAGGCTGTCAGAAATATTGATTGTTGCCTGATCATTTAATTCATTAGTCGGCGTGGGCTAAAGAATTCGATTCCGCGTCTTTCCTTAGCTCTTTTGTCATCTTTCATGATTATGTCTTCCACCATGGTCCTGGGATCCTTAGTTGCTGAAAATAGAATGCAGATTGGATCATTGATGGATACCTCGGGCCAACACGGTGTCAAATGCATGAATCTCCCTTTTATTATGTCAGTATCTGCTACTGGTGCAATTGTAAGTAATGTTAATGTTGTCCTGGGAATGAGCAAGTAATTATTCATTTACTATTAGTTACTAATCAATGGCACTCTGATTGTATGGCGGACTTGGGTTTTTGTTGGACATATTCCTCGCGTTGCATTAGGAATGTGTTGGATGGGTACTCTCAGTAAGTATTAATTTTATCCTGCTAGCATCAGATTCAAAAATCTCTCCCCAGTTTGCATAATTGTATATGGGGTCAAATCAGTTCTCCAGGAATCCTCGCTGTCTGTATTATCGAGCTTCATGCTACTTGCCATACCAACCATGGTGACCGATTTCGTATCAACATCCATTATTGCATGGAAACTTTGGTGAGTGCGATGCCGATTGTTGTAGTGATAATTGAGTGATTGTATGGTATTTCTGAAGGATGTATAAAAAAACAGTTAGAGCCTATTTAGGCGAACTTTCTTCGACCTCCATAGTTGAAAAAGTGCTCTCACTTCTAATAGAAACAGGATTTATTCACTTGCTTATCCTTGTATGTCACCGCATTTAAACAATCAGTTTGAGTTCTCAGGCTGTGAAGCACTACATCCAGTGATTCTGGGCCTGGGGACCGTTATTATATAGATTGTTGATCAGCTAATTAATCGCCTCAGGTTATTGATCAAATCATCATATCAAAATCGTCAAATAAGCTTTTTATCGAAGCTGTTGCATATGTCTTGGTTTTTTGGATGGTGAGCCCACTAAGAACATTTTTCATAGGCCTTTGCTTATTTATTACTTGATTATCTTTTTTAAAACTCAGGCTATATACCCTTTACTTATCATCCCTCTTGTGGCTCGACAACGTTCCATTTTGGGAGATATCACTGAAAGAGAGGCTGTTGTAAGTCCACTAGAATTTGCTCATGACATCAGTTAAAAGCAGGGTGATACAAAAGAGCTGAATCTATCCACAAAGTCATAAAGTAAATTGAAACTTCTGATATGTCCAAGCTGAGCTATGTCTCATAATTGGCCATGTATTCAATGTTTGCATGGTTTTACTTGGTCGTGACTTTTGTGTACTTGATTAAAAATGCTCACAATAATATTTTGCTTGTATCTATCTCTTTTCTATTTATGCTACTGAAGGTGAATGAAAGTAATATTGCTGACTTATTGCAACATTTGGGGTACAAACATCTTATTTAAATTGAGTTCACAAAGTGCCAGCCTTGTAAGCACCTGTCACATGCAATACCATAATTTCATCAGTGAAAAAAGAAGGTCATTGATTTGGATGACAAGTATGAAGCCCAGTCATAAGCTTAATTTGGGGCAATAATTAGCGACAAATATAGGACTTGAAAGGAGAATATGAATATTAGAGTGTGGCCTTATATTGGTTACACAAGTAGGCCCTTGAAAGAACTGCTGTGAATCTGGAATTAGTAGAGATGAGTTTGTAAAGAGCCTTGTAATTCTCAGGAAATACAGAAGCTTGCTCCTAGTATAAGCACTCACAGCCACAAAAAGGGAAGACCCTTGTATTTTGGACCATATCTCATGAACCTCTGCATATCTTTACATCAAATAAACTGTGAAATCGATCTATAGATCAGTCCTGTGTTTTTGAGACCAATTTCTGAATATCTGCATTTTTTAAGTTCACAAATAAATTTTTTCAGGAATCTCCATTTATCCCATCTGAAAGAGTTGATAGATATGAAGGAGGTATCTGAGACTTGAGTTAAAAAGTACATAAAATAGCTTTTTTGTGTGACTTTAGTCTTTTCTGATGGTTTTCTCCTTTTAAATACCTTAAAATTTTGAGCTATTAGCATGGGGTAAATTGCTACCCCATTTTGATTCCTCTTTACCAGGTGGTGTAAACAGACTTTCTGAGAATTTTTATTTATCAACATGGTCTTTCAGAAATCCTATTGTGGAAGGGGATGGGTTTCTATATTTTGGTCTCAAAAACTCACAATTTATTTAATGCAAAAATATGCAGGTTGAGATATGTGTGGTTCAGAATTGTAAGATATTGTTGTAACCAGTTACCATACTGTGCAAGTAAAACCCTCCACTTGTCACTACACACACTTGGTTGTACATCCACGGACCAATAGCTCAGTTGGTTAGAGCGAGGTCACTAGTTATGCCTAGGTCCTGGGTTCAATCCCCAGTTGGTCCAGTCATATTTATCCCGAGATCAAGTCACCACAACAGATATACTTGAGCCTTATGGTGCAATGAGCAAGCCATAAAAGCTTACAAGTCCCCTTTTAGCTGAATAATTGTCTGAATTTGGGGAATACAACTGATAGATCACTAGTAGTGAATACACTTTAAACCTGATTCTGCTATGTCTCAAGTTCTGCAAATGACCATAGATGCTTACAACTCCCCTTGTAGCTGAATAATTATCTGAATTTAGGGAATACAACTGGTAAATCACTAGTGGTAAATACACTTTAAACCTGATTCCAACTCTGTTAACAAATTCAAAGGCCACCAGCACCAGAATGAAGCTAGTGGTCTACTATGAAGAACAATCAGTAAACAATTCTAGAAGCAAGACACCTGGGGTGCATTTCTAACAAAAGAGTAGCAGGAAATTAAACTGACAGTGATGAGAGCTCAAAGAAATTTATTGAGACCTGCCCAGCTCTGCATGTTCAGCAAATCCTTTGTCAAATTCTATGGCCATCTCCTCATCATGCATTGCTGTGCAAGTACTGCCAGTCTCTTGTTCAGTAACCGTGCTGATGGAAACAGACAAAATTGTTCCACTCTCATTGGGTGAGAAACGCAGATTGGACTGGTTTATTCTGTTGCAAATCACATCTAGTCCTGATTGTTGTTGGGATATCAGGATTATTAGTGAAGGATGTATCCCCTGGAGTGAACAAGCTCAAACATTTATTACAATAATACAATAATAAACCTGAAAAACGTACAATGAAAAAGATAATGATATAGATAAAGATACTGGAAACAGGCACATTTGAGTGATCAAAGACACCTTGAAATGCCATCTGTGCAACAATCTTCCACAATACAATGAACAAGGAAGACCTCACAAACATGGAGTATTATCATCACTCACCCAAAAAATTATGAAAACCACTCCTGATTCTACCAGAAGAATCATCACCTTCTCTGAAAAGGACTTTTCCGGTGCATGGAGGAAGCGGCTGACATTATTTCGATAGGACCTGTTTTTGTTCATGTAAAGTTGAATAATATACATGCAGAGAAAGATTACCAGAGTTTTCCGGCAATCATTAATGTCGCTACTACGTTTGTGATAAGCATTGCAACCTGAAGGGCAAATAGTGCAGGTTTCTGAAGTGCGTTTATTACTATAGAGCGAATTAACACGTTTACAACTCCAACTTTTGAGTTGATGAAACAGCTTCAGCCACCGATAAGTGTCATGCTTGGACTGAGAATTTACCTATGATCCCGAGAAAACAAAACCCCAGAAAAATGCGACCTGCGCGATTAACCAGGATCCACGCTCTCCATACAATAACGCCATCATGTAGTATAACCTGAGTGAATTTCGTATTATTCATCAATCCGTTGTAAATTGATGGACTACTCACAATTATACCGGCAAACACAATAGTCACCACAAACCACTGCTTGTTTCTTTCAAATTTGCTGGAAGAATTCAGCAATTCTGTCTGTGATTGGCATATAGACATAGTTATTCCCAGTATAGCACCGGAGGATAGAATCAACAAAGACAAAACCAAAGCCAGAGCACAGCGAGGGATAGACTTGCGAAAACCTCGAAAGCTATGACGATAATGGTCATCAGTCAAATCAAACAATAGTAGAGTAACAAACCTAAGTACTCTCATGCATAGGACATAGGTCGTGAGTTGAATTCCTGGGAAGTCTTAAGGCAAAGTAATAATTGAGCCTGCTAAGAACCTGCCAAATAATAGACCAGAAACTGTAGTAATTATGTTATTGGTTTTGAAAGCAACGACCCATTCTTCGGGTAAAAAGGCCCCGTCTTGCGAGGTTGGTTGAATGAGAGACATCTAGAATAAGTTAGCTAATGGCAGTGAGGGAATAGAATGAGGGATTTCGTATCGCATGATGAAAACTCTTATATCTCTTCCAGAGTTGATGATCATAGAGAAGAATAATTGATTTAACCACGGTACAGTCACGAGAGAGAAACAATCTCAGTAGGTCTGATGAAGATGCGATGAGTTGCTGATATCAGAAAGGAAGAAATATAATTATGTGGCTTGGTTACGAGGTCTCTGAGAGGACTTATCTTTCAGAACCTGGTATGCGTGCCTTTACGGGGCCGAGTTTGTGGGTCTCGTGCGTAGCACTAATCAATGAAAAAGGAGTGGGCCACCGCTCCGCGTGGCTATTACGAGACCGTAAAGTTCAATAGCGACGTAGCGTGTATTTGATGCCGATCGGTACCAGTCTGCATTTATGTCGTGTTGAGACCTTCGCTAAAGCTCCGGCCTCGTAATCATCGGCATAGCGGCTACTCTTTGATGCCGAGGTTACGGCCTCGTAAGCGACGGCCTACTTCTTTATATCTGCAAACGCCGAATACTGATACTGAAAACAGCTTTAACTTGAAAAAGGTTGAATGTCTAGTCTTAACCAGGCTCGCCGATATGGCTGACGCTATAAAGGAATATCAAAGACTCACGAAAGCCATGATAATCGTCGAAGGTTTTGACGGGCGCTTTGCTTAGATTCGAACGGGCATTTTAATTTAAAAAAATAAACTGCTTAACAACCTTACCCCGTTATATGGTTAGATGTTTGATTTTTGGAATTTGTATCACTTGAGTTGACCATTACTTGAGGGCTCGGGTGGAACGTTTTCAAACCCTTTGCCAAAGTCTCTCGGTTCAACCAAATACAGATCAATGCTACCTCAGTACCTTCTGTACAGCCATAGAGATTGGGGCTGATTGTTGGAAAGATAGCAAGAAGTATCTTCTATTTCCTGATGCCACGGAAAATTTGTCAAGAATCTGTTCCTGAGATGTCAGACGTGTGAATCTGAGTAGAACATAAGTAAATGCCCGAGGCACTACAGCATATACATGTGAACTCGTGAGCTCTGAGACTGAATGGCATCAATGATGAGGAAGGCTGAGTAATGTTACTGTACTCTTTTATCTTAAGAAGCATGCCACTTCAATAGCAATGAAGCGATTTACAAAGTACGGTGGTGATCCTTAAAGACTGTTGATTCACAGGAAACGATGTGGATCTTTTGGGAATAATATAATGCATATTGACTATCCCGGACCTTGTTCAATGCACTTATTTTGGTTGACAGTAAAATTTGGGACGAAGCTCGTTGGGGCATTATGACGGTCTCTTTATGTCGTTATGAGTAAAACGTGTTATTCGAGTAGCCTGGGATTTTCGGTGATTGGCGGTACATAGGTCCAAAGAGTCAGTTCGTGTATCTGGAATCCAAGATCAAGTGCAGGTTCGAACATGTTACATTGTTGTCTCTGTTCTTATAAAGAAATTCAATCATGTTAGAATAGATGTGGCATTCATTCTTCCCAACTCAAGAAATTTCGAAGCCAAGAAAGTCATGAAAACTCAGGCTATAAATTTCATTCTTGTCACTTGAACTACATATCATCTGGACTCGTAACGCGTAAGATATATGTAACCTCTGCTCGATCGTGAGGTTCGAGTTCAGATAATACTCAATGACAGCTCGAGTCTATCAGATTCAAAGACAGACATTTCAATCAGTTTCACAGGAAGAAAAATGTTTGGATGTACTTACCTCCTTCCTGAATAGTAACAGCCGCGCTCTGAGCTATGGCGCCGGTGCTGTCACGAACGACGAGGCCGACCGAGGTACCTATATTACGGTGAAAATCCAAATGTAATTAGTTGTAGTAATGCAAATTATATGAAATGACTTACCAGCGGGGATGTCAACAGTCCAAGTAAACGAGGTTCCATCTTGTTTACCTAAGTTTTCAAGAGCCGGTGCTCCAGGCTGGTTGCCAGGCTGAACACTAGACGAGTAATAATTTAGCTGTTGGAGACGAAACGGTACTAGCGTTTGCCTACCTCTGTTAGGGGTTACATTTGAATAACAAGAACATTCGTAAACTTTCATAGAAGTTGAGAGCGTGTCTTACCAAGAAAAAGGGTGCTAGGATTGAAATTCAGACACACTTGAACTATTGGGCGTTATGGCACTCACCCTGTCCACCATTCCAAGTGAGCAAAGCGGGCTGACATTCGACCAGGGTGACACTAGAAGTTCAACCAGTATGAGTTATCATTATAACTGCACGCTACACCCAGATAAGTGGCACCCACGGCGTGTTAATAGTCAAAGCATTCTGTGCAAACACAGAGACAACGGCCAAAGAGGAAGCGACAAGTGCAGTAAAGAATTTCATTATGCTGTGTGCTGTGTCGTGAGGAGAGAAGTGGGATGAGGATTCATGTGGCCTCTGGTACTGGGTTTATATACCCTTTCCAAATCTTAACCGTGACGCCTACGAAGAAACCGGTTGATAATCAATGATGCCAGTTTATTCAACTGCGTAAACAGCCGCATTCCATACATACACGGCTCCACAATGTGACGAAGAATTTGCGAGAATTGATTGTTACTAGCCTGAATTCGAGGCTGGGGGAAGAACCCGTAATTGAAACGTGCCACCATTCGATGCCGAATGCTTTTTATATTTCGGCATTGGCAACATTATACAACGTTGAGACCACGAGTTTCAACTTTTATTCGTCAAAACAGCTATGTAAAGACTCATCTAAATGCGCGGTGGAAGTAATTTTGAACATGTTTACTTGCCTTATTGTTGTCCAGCCTTTTGTGCACAAGGATGCCCTGTGCCCCGTATTGAATTTGTCAACAATTCCAACCTTCAACTACCCTTACCATTGAGCCTCGTGACGATGACTATCTGTTTGTCCATGGGTACGTATTCGCGGAGAAAAGGACATTATATGTTTGATTGATACTTCACAATCTTCTAGAAAATAGGATGAGAAATGAATGAATGCACTGCCAGCCACAAACTTAATTCGGATTCCGTACTAGGCAGAGAACAACCAGTGTTCAGCTAAAATTTGCGTCGATGGTGCTACTACGATCAAAAGATCATCTACCTTCCATCATTCCGGGTTCGAGCCATCGACCAGTTTAATCTTCTGAGCTCGGAACTAGAGGCATTTGAATGTCAAGAAGTTTGACAAACATCTTCCGAATCCCAAGGTAATGTTAATTCTGTATCGATCTGTCCAACCATTTAATGCCCGTCAATACTTCTGCTCTGAATCTGAACGAAAAATCAGCCACTCTATCAGTGAAGTTTTTATGTCAGCCAAGCATTGGCACTTTTATGTACAAGTCCGAGGAGTATTTGAGACTTGGGCATTTGTGCAACGTGCTCCGGCCGTCAGACTGAGATGAGTAACATGCTTGTTCTTGCTTTTTGGCAGGACGTACTGTTTAAATTTTCAACGCAATACGCCTGTCAGATTGAATTCATGGGAACCAAAGCTGAGAAATCTGAGAGAAAAAAAGTACATGGTATGGAAGGGTTAGAACGGCCATGAATCGCCGTCAATAAAAAAACTTGTCTTGAAATCGAACAAGGTAGAAAGAATCGGAAGTAATATGCAGTGGCAAATTAGGATGTTTAGTGTGATCGCCGTTAGCCAGAGCGCTCGTGTCAAAGTTCAATTCGAATTTATGACTCAGGATGAAGCCTCGAGGCATCTTGGTTGTTTACAATGGAGCTACATGTGAGTTATAGCCTTGAAGTACTTCACATACCAAGTTTCTCCAAGTCAGACAATGATAGCAGAAAAGCTCGAGTTCCTCGATGGAGAAATTATGGGTTTTGGAATAAGTAGTTGTTCCGTGCGCTCCGTGGAGAATACAAGCGAACAATATGCAACTTGAAACTCTACATACGAACTTTACCTAGAGAGACTCGCTTAGAGACAGACCTTCTCAGCGCGAGTTTTTCAATTCTGCTTTCTGATGAATAGAATATCGAAGTCATCAGCCTGACCTGGAACTATTTTCAGACGCAAAGAGAAGCTGAAGACAGTGAACACGGGAAAGACTTGGTGACGAATTTTAGGGCTTTGAGCGCAAATAAACTTTTTGCCAGCGCGTGCCGAATTCTATTCTAGCCTTCCCTAGTAAAATTAGATCGGCAGGATTTGAAATCCTTCCGGCGATAGACTCGACCGAAGTTGTCCTTTAGTCATTTTACAGATTACTTGCCTCGCCGATATAATGGTAAAGCAGGTTCGAGTCCCCGGCATTTCCTCTCAGACTGTCAAGATCCAATAGCATTCTGATTTGGAAGCATAGCTAAGGAAGCGCGGATAAACTACACTTAAATCTTTCTAATCTTACTTTGTGGCTGTTGAATCCTCAAGTCCGCCGAGGGACAGACTAGTCAGTAGACTACCTTCTACTCATTCTAACGCAGCGAAATCACAAGTACATATACACATTGGCACTGTATGTATGTACATCCTACCAACCCTACCTACAAGCTCCAAACAAACAAACGAGTGACTAGTGGCCAACTGCCTGTACAGACTATGTACCAACAGATAGCAAATAGAGAAATAGGATAAGTAGAGTAAAACGCTATGCATATGGATTAAATTAGGAAAGTCAAGAGGCTAGAATGAATAATTAAAAAACTATATACAGGTGAATGTCGATGATCCGATGAAAGCTTGAGAAAAAAAACAAGTGCGACAAGACAAGACAGATTGCGTGCATGGTATGAAAGGTATCCTTGCTAAATGAGTAGTCGAATGCAGTGGGTATTGTCTATGTGATTGCAGTGATAAATGAAAACGTGCAGTGTGTGGATGAATGCAGACGTGCGAAAAATGAAAAATGCATATGACAGCAAAATCCAAAAGGAAAAAGAAAAGAAAATCCGGGGACAAAGGAGGATGAACAATCAAACAAGCGACACACAGAACAGACACAAGTGACAGACTTGGTCACCAAAACCAGAACCAACGGCACAGTCGTCGGTAACAACGTTAAATAGCCATATATCGCGTTCGGGCGAGAACCCGGCTCGCCTCGTGCCTTTCACCAACAAAAAAATCATCGCCTCCTCCCTACAACAGGTCCCGCAACTGGTACACCCAAAACAGCGGGACTCGACCCACTAACCAACACCACAACCCATCCAAACATGGCCATGAGGAACCTGACCATCCACGCTGGGTCTGCGCCCAGACCTAGACCTGGTCTGAGTTGCATAGCTAGAGCGATGTCGATTGGAGAGCGGGTAATTTTGATTTTACCGCTCGAGTTCTTTGGATTGGGGATTGATTTCGTAAGTGAGGATGAAGAGGAAGAGGGGGCAGGTGATGGGGAATCAGAAAGAGGGTGTACGTCAACGGGGAAAGAGCCTGGTAATGACGTTGAACGGGCTATGCCGAATGTAGGTATAGGAGAAACAGCCTTGGGAACAGGTGCTGTGATGGTGAGCGTGGGCTCGGCTTCCTTTATTACTTCCTTTGGCTTTTCGTTGTCCTTTGCTGTAGAGTTGGGATCAGAATTCTCCTTCTCTTTCTTGTCCATCGAGAGATCCTTCTTGCTGACCACAGGTGAACCTATATTTGAAGAAATACCCAAAGCAGGCGCGTCAGCTGCTCGGAGCGACCACGCAGGAGGCGTCATCGGTCCAAGTCCAGCTGACACAGGTCCTGCTCCAGTACCTGAATTGGTTCGAGTCGCCAAAGCCAAAGCTAATGTCCTTCTCTGAACCATAGGAGAGCCTGGAGGGGAAGCTGGTGGTGTCGGGATTTGCATAGTCGGTGACGGGGGCTTGGAATTCTCGTATGAAGGAGAGGGAGAAATGGACTCTGGAACCAGAGGAGCAGATGAAGAAGGTAGACTCGATAGCTTGAGATCCAATTCAGGGAGAGGGAGGTCGTCTGGGTCCGGGAACTCCTCAACTTCTTTCTCCTTGTTCTCTACGTGATCTCGCGCCGGTTGTACGGCTTCCTCTAATTCTCCAGGCTCGTTAACCTCGGCACCATCAAACTTGTCGAAGTCGGAAGGTAAGACATCCCCCTCCTCGTGGGAAGGAGGCGGAGAGAGTGGGTTATGGGGAACGAGCAGTTCGACACTTCCCGTCTCTTCCAATTCCTCCTCGTCCTTGTCTCCGTCTTCACTGACCCAGATCTCTGGATTCCTAAACACATCTTCATGCTCATCAGAAGTTGAACTCGTTGTTGTCGGCAAGTCTTCCTCAAGCAGCGAAGGAGGTGGAATAACCTCTGGTTCGATACGCAATCGAACACGAGAGCCTGGGCCCAGAGAAAACTCTTCTTCCGACGCCTCGTTGCCAGAAGGGTAAGGTGTACTTCGTCCAAATCCGAGTTCGAGGTCTTCGTCTTCTTCGTCTCTTCCATCATCGTCCTTGTCGAAAGTGACGACCGTGTCCATAGTAATAGTTTCCTTGTCCTCGTCCTTGTCAAAAGTAGAATCGAAAATAGAATCATGTCGGTCATAAGAATCATAAGGGTCATCATAGGTATTATCATTTTCAGCTTCACCGCCTTCTTGTCGGTTGAACGAAAGGAGGCCTTGAGCCTGTTTCGCATCTTCATCGTCCGCAACGACTCCCTCAACCTTGATAGGTTCAGGCGCAAGCGTGTGTCCAACTTCCTCCACTCTCAATCTCTGCTCATTATTCTCCTCTTCCCCATCTCTTTCTCCTTCCTCTGCATCCTTGCCCAAACCTACACTCGTCGAACCAAAGCCCGAGCCCCAGCCGGGACTACTTGCAACACTGGTACTAACACTGTCAAAGCCCCATCCCCAACCAGACTCGATATCGTACTCGACCCCCCCAACTCGACCTTCCTTGTCCTCCGCGTCGGTGTCAGTGACACTAACACGAGGTAAACCCGAACCAGAGTCTGGAACCGAGGTAGAAGCCGAAAAATCGGTAGTGAGAGGACTAGACGCCGCGTCTGCCAAAGCATCCTCTAGTTCAATGTCCCGGTCACGAGAAGACGTGGTGGAGGACCCAAAGTCAATCAAAAGAGCATCTTCTTCCTTCTGTACACGTGTAGGTTCCAAAATAGGCCCAGTGTTGGCCTTGCTGAAAGGATTATCATCGATGCTGTATGTCCTCTTTGTCGAAGTAGAAGCCGAGGACACATCCACAAGCGTACCGAAGAGCGTACGCGTTGACGTCGTCCTCGTAATAGTCAAGAACGGATCATCCGAATAAACTCCACTAGAACCCGTGTCTGGTTCTGGTTCAGAAGAGAACGGCCTTCGTAGTGGAGTTGGGAGTGGGATATAGTCTCTGCTTCTCCAAACGCCACCTGCAAACTCTGGCCCAGAGATAGACTCAAAACTAGCGCTCCGACCCCTCTTCTTGTACTTGTGCCTCGACTCTGGTGACGAAAGTCCAAGACCTCTAGAGAGGTTTATTGGAGATTTGGGACGTTCCAAGGGAGATGTACCTGCGAACTTGATGTTTGTGAGGGATTGGTGAGATTGAGAGCGTGTATGAGACTGGAGGTGTGCCGGAATAGTATGGGGACTATGGATAGAGATAGAAGGAGCTGCACTTCTAGGTCTCTCCGGGATAGGCAGCGGAAGAGGCTCGTCTCTGAACCTCGGGCTCACATCCGCATTGGTTGTGGGCAAAAGCTCAACTGCGTCTTCAGATTCTGAGCCTAATTGGATACCGCGCCTGTTCCGCTGTCTTCGTCTTCTACTACGGAAGACCCTGACGCCAAAGAATATGAGAACAGATAAAATGGTAGAGTATAGAAGAAAAGGAAGGATAGAAGAGGAAATAGTCGGGAGGAGTGACATTGTCGAGTCCGAGTCTACGCTGAATGGATGATGTTAGTTTATTTGAAAGATTAGAAAAAGCTACACATACGACTGGGGCTGAACTGGGTTCGCCAAAGCGACAAGCCAGTAGCAAAAGAAAGGAATCCAGAACACAAGCATGGCTTGCTCTGGGAGAACAGCACACGGTGATAACACGAGGTTTTCGTCAGGTACTTACACGGCCACGTGCTATTCTATACGTGGCTGGACGTGCCTGGTTCGCGACACGTGGCTCTGCTCACATCAGAGTCCAGACGCCCCCTATCTTTATTCAACATGTCACTGTGGCGTTCTTTCTCAGGTTTGACAGAGTTCTTTCTCCTGTTCTATCTATCCTCATAGCATCTTTGATTCGCAGACTGTCTTCTGGGCTTCTTGGCACACGTCACTTTCCACTGCGTCTGTACATGCACTATCCTAAGGCCAAATCCAGGATATAATAAAACAGGACTAACGAGCACCAGGTCCTAGCATCGACGCTTCTAGCTACCACAAGTAATACACCACTAGATTTTTATTTTGAATGGACTACAAGCGTTAGATGGATTGTCCCATCTTACCAAAGTAGGGCCGAGTTGTGCAATGATGATCTCATCCGTTCCAACTTGAGACCGAGTACGCAGATAAGACCGTGACACAGAAGCTCAACAACGCTTCCCCAAATTTGAAATTGCAACTTGATAACACTTCCAATATAAGCATCCAAGGTCCCCGTTATCCTTATATATATGGCCGTATTCTTTTATATATGGCCGTATTCTTTGTCTCAGATCCCAAACTACCAGTACTACCTGCCATGGGACTCGTAGAGCACGTAGTGTCAGACACACTTCATTTGTCTTCTTCGACAACTATCGTACTTTTGCTGTTTGTACTGAGTACGGCCCTTGTCAGCGCATACACTCGAAGCTCCAAAAATACTTCTTACCCCCCTGGTCCTCGTGGTTATCCTTATATCGGCTCGATTAACATTCCCTTCAAAAAACCTTGGTTCACTTACATAGAATGGGGGAACAAATATAATAGTAAGTACCAGTCTATTAGCACTCGATGCCCAGCGAAAATCCGAGTCTCAATTTTAATCTCCTGGGATTAGGCGAGCTGATCCATTACACTCGATTCGGAAGACACTACCTTATCATCAACACCCTTGAAGCCGCAACAGACCTTTTGGAGAAGAACTCGCGGTTCACTTCCGATAGATGCCTTTCATCCCTGGATATAATGTCAGTAAGAACTTTACTCAAAAGTACAATGTGATATTTATGGTTCTTGCTATCCAGTTCTGGATGGCGAAAAATAGTTGGTATGTATCAACATAAAATTTTCATCCCCCAACTGTGGCACAATAATCACTCATCCTGATAGCCCTGTTACCTTATTCCGAAGAATGGAGATTGCAACGTAAAGTATACCACCAGAACTTTCGTGCAGAAGCTTCCGTCCGATTCCATCCCGCAGAAATTCACTGCGTCAGGGAATTTGCAAAGGGACTGATCAAGAAATCAGAGCTTACTTTGATGGACCAGATTGCCACGTGAGTGCCAATTCATGTACACCTCGATTCGCTTTTTAAATCTACTCGCAAATGTACGAATTACCTCAGCCTATCACAGAAAATCATGTTCAAAGCACTTTACGGTCTCGAAATTTCCACCAACAAAGATTCAATCCCCGAGAGTGCCCGAGAGGTCATCGATGCTATGGAGGATTTCATGATGCCTGGGAGGGACGGGTTGAAAAGCTCTCCTTTTCATCGTCTATTTCCCTCATTAAAAAAGTCTGTCCCGGTCGTTCAACAACAAATAGACCAGACTGTCGAAGGCCCTTGGGACTTGATGATGGATGCCTTGGTGAGTTACCTTTTATTTGAAACAACTAAGATTTTTAATTCATTTATTTTCTTTAGAAGTCCGACCCATCAAGCAATCGTGATTTCGAGTCGTCACTGATACCAAACTTGATATCTAAATTGGATGCAGACGCAGACAGCAATGCGTTGAATAGAATCAAGCTTATGGGTGGAACAGCAATCGCAGGTTAGACATTGACCCAAATCGATTTACTTTTGTTAATGATCATCTTTTTACAGCGGCGGCCGATACAGTAAGCACTCACATACTAACCAATTTCGGGCTCAAGTCTTCCTAAACCAAATTTCCTAGACAATGTCCTCCATCTCTACATTCTTCCTTGCAATGAGCTTTTATCCAGATGTTCAGGCTAAAGCTCAGAAGGAACTCGATACTGTACTCGGCCCTGGTAAACTACCCACTTTCGAAGACCGTTCTTCATTGCCGTACATTGAAGCAGTGTACCGAGAAGTAATGCGGTGGCATCCGGCTATTCCACTGGGTACGTCAATGCCATTTGAACACTTACTTTATTTATATGAAGACAATCGTTGTCGACTGTAATAACCTGGATCTATAGGACTGCCACACGGCACAAGTGCTGATATTTTCTATAAAGGATACTATATACCTAAAGGTACTTCGAGCGCTGAAATTCCAATCTGAAAACGCTTTCTTATTGATATAATCCTTTCTAGGAACAATAATATTTTCCAATATCTGGTGAGTCCACCTATCCGAATCATCGATACTATAGTATCGACCAAAACAATATAGGGCCATGACACACAATCCATCCACGTTCACCAATCCCGATGCCTTCATTCCAGAAAGACATATCCAAAAGGATGGAAAATTCGAATCGATCAATTCGATCTGGGCGTATGGATTCGGTCGACGGTGAATACTTGATTCTTTATTTCACGAAACCCTCACTGACTTGTATTGTATCAACTACAAGGGTTTGCATAGGCCGACATATGGCTAATGACACAATATGGCTTGCCATTGCTACAGTATTGGCGACTACGAAGATAACAAAGCTGCCCAATGAGAATGTAGAGGATTATTTTAGTGATGCGAGCTTTTGGTGAGTGGAGATACACTCGTATTTTGGCATTACGCTGATTATCTCGCTTATTCTTTTACTTGACGAACTAAAAAGCACTCCAAAGTTGCCAGATTACATGACTCTTCCTCGATTTGAGGATATGTCATTTAGTACTTAGCTTGAGAGTTGGATACTATATTCAAATACATATGCAATTTCACGTATTTTTCTGCAAATGTCTATTGGGCCTGTAGAACTCAAGTTGAACAACAAAACTCATCACTGCTACTGCCGACTTTGAGGGAGTAGGGGTGCCGAGTGATTAAAGGAGATGGTTCAAGAAAAGGTGTGAGATTAGAGATCCTACTAGCCCGCTCTAGTAGGCGAAAGCCGACAGTCACCCGGAATAAGCAAGACCAAGGTCCTGTATTACAGCGATGCTAGCTCGGAGTTTAAAGGGCCAGTCAATAAAAGTTACGGTCCGGGAGAAGTAAAAATGCCCCGAATATGACAAAACTTATTGAGGATGTCATCGTCTTACGGTCACCGAATGTGGCCCAAAAACCTAGTGTATTAATATGGAAGATGTGCGACTGTCCTTGACCAGCTCGGAAACTTACTTGAAAGTAATAGCTTCGATCGAAGAGACACTCCACTTCGAGCCTCAGGATCAAATCCGAAACCAGTGGCATCAGGCTGGGTAATCCTTACGCGTAACATAGAGCGAATCGGAATTGTAGTTATCTTTGCCCTTTCTCTTTCCGCCAAGGTCATCCATCCTAGTTTCAGAGATGACATCGACTTGAATGGAGTTGAGTGGAGCGGCCACTTGGCGGTGGCGGCTTCCCTGGGTCGGAGTTACAGCCGGCTCTTCAATCAAATGGAGGAAAGCAGGGGGACTTACAGCAAAATTAGCAGAATCAGACTCGACGAGATGACCAAATGTTTGAACGGTAGTGTTTCCCATTTGTTGACGAATCGAGGTACGTGTATTGAGAGTCTGATATATCAGAGTAAGTTGTTGGAAACAGGAACCAACGTTTGTGGGACTTCACCGTCATAATCGTATTACTAAGAAAGCGATAGGAAGATTGATGTCAGTAACGACTAGAACGTCGAACCAAATAGGACCTACGTATACAACCGGGCCATAGGCAGCGCGAACATCAGGTGCAAATTGGAATTAGGTATTGATGTCTGGGAAGTTTTATGAGCAGTCAGTGAAGCGAGGTATCGTGAGAGTTACCAGAGTGGCCAAGTCGCAGATCTACAGAAGTGCAATAGTGGATAATTGAACATGAAGCGCCAGTACACAACAGGAAAATCCTCACACAGAAGACAGTAACAGGCAAAGCCGTCTCTACTGACGTACGGATAAGTTTTGAAATGACGGTGTCGGTGGCTGTCAATCGTCATTAGCGATTGCAAGGTGAGAACTCCCAAAACGATCCACCTACCCCTCATCCCAGTCCGACTTTTAGAAAGGTAATACGAAAGAAGGAGCGTGATGCTAAGATCGCAAGCGACACTCAGGGCCAGCCAACTATCTGCGACCGGGATCAATGCAGCATTGGCCTCTACGCTGGGTGCAAGCATTGCTCCGATACTCGATGCAAACGCCAATCCTCCTTGAGCCAATGAAAGGGCACATATGACCAAGTAGATGATCCATGACTTGGAAAATCGATGGATACGCCAGGCTAGGAAGAATTGGACAGGAATAGAGATGCTGGGAGAAGAGTGGTCAAATGCAGGAAAGTCTGGAATGAACAGCGCTCACAGAGTCCCGAAAATCGGAATCATATTATACTGCCAGGGCGTCGTGACTAGTGCCAGCGCATTCCCAAACCCATCTACAGCATAATGCCACAACAGATACGAAGATGTACATGAAGAGAACGTGTCGACGATGGCAATCCATACCACAAGCCCGCTGTAAATGAGGGACTTCGACTGTCAACGTACGAATCATTCGTAACAAGTAACACGCACGTTATGATAGGCCCATCTTTGAATTTCGCATTGTAATAATCCAGAAACTGAACGACACAAATCCCGAAGAGCAGGGCGTTGATCATCCCAGAAACCACCACCGGTCCTAAAATGAGTTTTATGTTGATCGCAGCTTCAGCCATCTTGGTGAACCGATAGTGTGGACGTAGATGGGATGAGCAGGAGGGCGGAAGAGACTACTCAGCTCCGAATTGTCAGAAGGAAGCCGTTAAATAACTTGCACTTTTCGGAAATTGCAAGCTCGTACTCAAGCCTTCGTCGATGTTTCGATGTACGTATGCAAAGGAGTCCTGAAGAAATTCCGTTACAGAGCCCTGTGGAACAAGTTAGGGTACATACTTTGCTGTTCGCAACGGATACCCTTATACTACATCGAACCTGAAAGATCAGATGGACACTGATAGACAATAACGAACCGTTCTCCTTGTGGACGTCGGTAAATTTGTTGACGGCAAATACGTGGGTACTCTCGCGCAGGGTAAATATTGAACCGGAAAGTTTCGGGGCCCGAGCTCAACAGCTCTGCAGCCCTACAATCGGTGTAGCAGCTAAGTACTTACTTAGCTGTGGTCACCTGCTTGTAAGATGTTTATTAGCTGGTATCTGTTGATTCTGAGTCGGGACAACTGGACGGCAGTTTCATGGATGGCGAGCGCCAGAGGTGACCAGGCGCGACCCCATTGGAATATCGACTATCGCCGACCCCGGGTAGTGCACGTAACTCGTAAAAGTCCATGGTCGACTTTGAAAAAATCAAAATCAATCGCCACGATTAGCTCTCCATTAAACACGTTCCTTAGCCATACTGTCAATTTAAACGAAAGAATAGTACCCGAACTTTCAAGAGGCAGGCATATCACTGCATTTTCTTGCTTGTTACCAAGTGTACGCGAAAAAATGCCTATCAGTGACCAGGGCTCCCTCAGGTCATCTGAACTTAACGCCGAGTCCGAAAGAGGGTTCTCACAGAATTTGAAGACTATTCGGATGGCCAAACCGACCATATTGTTGAGCGGATCCAAAGCTGAAATTCCACGAAAAACGAAGAGAGTACGGTGCCAGAGACGAGAGTAATACAGCCAGAAGCTCAGAACCATCAATCCTGCCGAAGTGGTTGACATTTGTAGTCAAGTGACTTTGTTTTGTGCTATTTACTATTAGTGTTTTCCGACTCGATTTGCCTATCTCTCTACCCGAAAACTACATATGTAACTATGTAGGCGACATGTAAGTTTTGTTTTTGATTTACCCTGAAGTCTTGGCCAATCCTCTTCCCTTTTCACCATGGGCAGCCAATACGACCTGACTTTTACTTCAAAGGATGATGGCAAGATATTCACGCGAAAGCTCTATGGTTTAGAAGGCATGATAGCTACTATGGCGTCAGTATTTCGTTTTTTCTCATATTTCCTACTTGACAGAGGCCTTTTTACAGCCAGAAAGCCGATGGTTTTGGAGCTTTTGATGGCGCAGGGGTGATAGAGTTTCCAAAACCTGTTCCGAAAGAAAATTTAGAAAGAGCAGTGGAGGCTTCCTGGACGCGTCTTCGCAAAACTGTGCCCATTATTGCGCTCAAGACTTATGCCCTTCCAGCACCTGATAACGACTTCCACTACCTCGAATACGTGGTTCCGAGCAACGACGATGACGTGAAGGAATGGACTCAAAAAACCCTCATCTGGCATGACGACGCGATTTCAATGCATGACCGGGATCAGCAACTCAAGAACTCATACTGGAAACCTGGAGAAGGTCACTACAATTACGAGCTGCATGTTGCACCGGACATCGAAGATGGAAAATGGCAGTTTATGTGAGTGGTTCGCTACATGTCTGCGGACCCTCAGATCCATGTCCCCAGTGTGCATGCAGGTCACTGGAGTATCGACGCCCGAGGTTTCATGCAAACCTTTGGAATTTTCCTGGCACATTTGAACGAGTATCTGGTGGAGGAGAAGCCGTTTTCAAATTCTGGTGCCTGGGGTGAGGAGACGAAATATTTCGCCCCAGCATCAGTCGTTGTTGGTGCAGAAGCAGCTGGACAGCCCCTAAGCTCACTTTTCCCTGAACCCCAGCCGACCAAAGCGCCAGATACTTCGGCTGCTGCGTCCGCCCCTGCTCCTGTGAGTTTTTTTTCTTCGTCGTTCCACAATTCCGACCCTGAAGATTTTCTCCTTTTGTATTAATGAAATTTTTGTACTAGGTCATGTTTCTTCGTCCGATAAATCTCCTCGATCCGGAACCAAAAAATTCTCAACAATCGTATGACATATGGCTGAGCGAAACCCAAACGAGTGCCTTTCGGGAAGCGTGCAGACAGCGCAATCTAACTGTTACACAAGCTACTACTGCACTCATGTCTCTTGCAGAGTTGGAGTGGGTCATGTCCTTCCCCATGGGTGAGACGGAGGAGCAGAAGAAGGCCGCTATCAAAGGCTTCAAGGAAGCGACTCATGTCCCGAGTATCTGGAACATTGTGGACCAGGTTTGTTGTCTTTTTTGCCCGTTACACATGTGATGTTCATTATTTTCAGAGACTCAAAATGGGCGAATACTCTTCACACGAAGGAGAGAAAGGGTCTCCAACCATGGCGGCTGATGGATTTCCTCTCATGATGGATATGCACGTCCTTCGAAAAGCCATCAAATACGACGAAGCCACAGGTCAAATAACTCGTAACCCTAGAGATGACGTCTTTTGGGATTCCGTTGTTCCTATGTGCCGCGATGCTTGGAAAGTCAACGATGTAAGTTTACCTCGTTCCATCTTTATCCGCGTATTAACATTAGCTACATAGATGAGTTGGCAAGGCTTCCTCCAACGCGAAATTGGTAGTCAACAGATGATACCTCTCTTTGTCGGCGAAGCTTATATGATACCTTCTCTCCTTTCCTCTTCTATTGGTGATGCCGAGCTCTGTGGATTCCTTACCCACGTCTCACCTCTCATCCGTCGTCAGCGCGAGGCCAAGGGTGAAATACTTGACAAACACCTTGTCATGGATCAGCTTTCTTTTTCGGTGCGAACGCCGACGCCTTTAAAAATGATCTTGGTTTGGCAGTGGAACGGAAGGATGATGCTTCGACTGCATTCCTCAGCCAAGTGGACTTCGGAGGAAGGCATGAAGAAATTCGGGCAGATTTTCAGTGAATGGATTGACATGGTAGCTTGAGCAGTTGTAGATCTGAAAGCTATGGGAAGCTACATACAGAAGATGTAGATTAAATTAAAAGGCAAATGCCTTCAGAGATGCTATCTTAGAATGTGACCTTTAGCTCCTTCTACAACCTCGTATTGATTATGCCATAGTACGATCTTTGCCTCGAACCCCCTCGACATCTGCACAGGTGTGCAATCCGCCGCCCGATGTCTCTTTTGTACTCTGGCGGTCAATGATATCAAGTATGAGACTGCCATGAATACCGTTCTGTCCAGATCCGTGCGACCTGACCGGCCTTTGGCTAGAGTTTTGCAGGTATCCAGATGCTCCATGCGATAGATCTGACGTAACGTGCATTGATGCGAAGGCTATAGGTCTAGAGAGGTCTCTAACCTCATATCTAGTCTCCACTTCATTCTTGTCAGCGTGTGTAGATACGAGGAGAATTATTATAGTGGGGTAAGCGTTCTAGAATGCAAATATTTTAGGAATCAAACTGAGGATACGAGGAAGACGGAGCTTACAGTCAGGTACGGTGCTACTGCTGAAGATACCGAGTATCCCAGGGCACCCCACACTTCAAGACGCGCTATCAGTGTCAGAATCTGAATGCAGTAAGGATGAGGTTTATCGATACTGTGCACCCTGATTAACTCACAAGAAAGATGCAATAAATTAATCCAGATTCGAGAAGCAAAATAAAAATCTTTTCTATCCGAGTTGTTCGGCTAGCATGTAGTTCGGACTTGATATATTTCCGGTAGCTCCTGTGTATTTCAAAAAATGTTACTCAAATTTCGAATGCTCTTTCAAAAGGGGAGGATCATACCAACTCTTCAAAGCGATTAGCGAGGTAGCCACAACATTTGTAACAAGTAGAGGTAGAGGTAAAATCAAGGACATTGCTCCGTAGAGTGAATCTGTTCCAATGGAGCTTTTAAGTGTGTTCTTGATAGTAAGTGCCCCATCAAGAAATTCAAGAGCTAAAATAGTACAAAAATGATGTTAACTTGATGTTGATCTATCCCGTAGTAGACTAACTCACCCACCGTTCCTGTGAAACTTAGCGCCAATAAGGTTCTTGCCGCAACGTGGCTTGAGTTCATGCGATAATCAAAAAGAATCCAAGCTCTCCACACTACGACTGCGTCGCCAAAGATGAACTGTGATTGATTGTAGAGATCTTCAATTAGTAGTGATGGATAAGCCGGGGGCAACTTACATTTATCCTTGAACAAATTTCTTTTAAGATAGAAGTCCGTTGTTCATCTGGAATCAGATTATAAGGTGTCACCGCTACTGCTCGTATTTGCGCGGTATAAAATGTGAGCGTGTCTCCGAAGGATATGGTGGATGAGATAAACATCAAGAGAATGACCGAGAGCAAAAACTGTCGTGTGAATGAGGAGGCTAGCCCTTTGTGCCTAGACAAGACAATTATGCTACAGTTAAACAACGGAGTGATTATCACCTACACGAGTATGTATGAAGACATGGTCCCCAAAATCACACAGATTCCTGAGAAAAAAATCGGCTTAAAAGCAATCAAAATTTCCAGGAGGGTTGAACTGACCATAGCAAAGACCCTCGGTGCCAACAAGAAAGATTATGTCTTCCAAAGTAGAAGCATCCACGTCTGTAATGATAGTTTCGGGCTCTGTTGCATTGGTGACAGACATAAATACAATTTGAACGAATCAGATGCAAGGAGTTAAAGGACACTGGTGAATGAACCGATGGGTTATGAAATATTCAAAGAGCAGCGGTATTTATGGTCTGTCTATTTCAGAACTCAAAACGATGTTTCGCGCGGTTAATCCTTGTCGCATCGCAATCCGCAAAAAAAAACACCAAAGTTATATCGCACATAATGGACAACATGGACAAAAAAAGTTAAACTCGACCTTGAGGTCTCATCTAGTGGCATTGACTGATGTGTTTCGACGTACTATAACAAGCGTAATAATAATTGCATCACTGCACGGAAAAGGCTGTTATGACTAACCAAACTTGCAAAGCAGCCGCGGAGAGTGAAATATTCAACCAGATATCAAGGTTAGCACCAAGTGCGCCTCAATCAGATTCAAAGATTTGATGCATTGCCATCTTTTCAAAAAAGAAATATTGAAGACCGATAATGGTTTTCCGACATGAATATGCAGTGCACACTGCCCTTGACATTCGTATCAGATCTTGCAAGACCAGGAGAAGATTTTTCATTAGGTTTGATTCAAAAAACTTTGCGTAGATTTTCAGTGAACAGATTGACATGGTAGATTGAATAGCTGTAGATCAAGCTAAGGTTACATAGACCGAGTGCTAGGGAGTACCGTATAATACCCACGAAGCTATACACAAAATGTAGTTGAATTTGCGGATCAACCAATATCAAGAATGAGGCTGCCATAAATACTAGACCGTATCTGCGACGCAAGGATAGGCGGCATTTTGAAAGACCAACTAGGATACAGCCGGATTCCACGTACAAGGCTACGTAGATATTTGAAAGCTCCGCACATAAGAAAGTGCCCTTAGATTTGAGAGTCGCAGCATCTGCACCGATGGCATCAGAACTACCATACTTCTGCATCAACCCTCAAGTCAGCAATGTTCCATCTTCTCTGGGATTGGATCACACAAGTCATTGGGGTCCACAATAAGGGATCAAGTGGAAAGAGGGTTTCAACGAGGAGGGCTGAGTGTATTTAGGCGCTCAGGCCGTGGAGCCTAATGCATTACCTCTTAAAAAACACCAAAAACCGCGTAGCAGAGGTCTAATGGTGGTTTATGCAAATGCAGTAGCATACATACACATATCCAACAATTGCAACCTAAACCTATAAGGACCGAAAAGATAGCATATTCTTACTGTAACGTTATTTTCCTCCCCGTAATCGCGCTTTCTTTTATGGCATCAACGACCCGTCTGTTTTTCAATGCATCTTCAAGTGAAGTATACTCTCCGATCCTTCCGTTGGCGAATGCATCCCATGCTCTTCGGACTCTAGCATACTGATCTTCCTCCTTCTCGAACTCAACTTTATGTCCATTCAAAAACACATCGGGATCCGTCTGGAAGAAAGGCCTTGTCTTATCTTCGACACGGATATTACCCTCCTCCCCGTCAATCAACCACATAAACTTAATTGCGTCTTTCGCGACGCCACTTTGAACGTGGAGACTAAAGACGGCATGATTTTGTAGAAGACCCGATGCCGAAGCTTGGGTTGGAATGTCCTGAGAGATCTTCTCTCTTGTCGGACTGAAGTCCTGATCGAGAATTATTGTTTCAGGGTACGGATTATATGTGGTAGAAGAAAGGGAAGCGATAGGTCCAAGAACGTATTGGAACATTTCCAAGGCATGTCCAGCCCCAATGTCGAGCATCCCGGCGCCGTTATCGGCCTTCACCAAGTAGCTGTGACCTGGAATGTTGTATTTTCCCCATGCAGGACTATCGTGTGTGTACGATAAGAACTTGTGAGGTGAGGTGTTCAATCAGTTTAGCAGTCGGGAGAACGAATGAGGATGCGTACGAGACTGGTGGAAAGAACGCGTCCAATCTTTCCGGAGTTAACGATCGATTTGACCTGAAACAATGAAATCGATCAATCAGGCAGAGAAATAGAAACCAGGCCTACTGACCTCCCTGGCAAATGAGGAGAATCGGAACTGAGTTCCAATAAGAGACTTGATTCCTTTCTTCTTTGCCGCCTCGTACAGCTCCTCAGTCTCCTTCGCGTTCTTTCCCGCTGGCCATTCCAAAAACAGATCTTTTCCAGCTTCGATCACTTTCAATGCCGCTTCCTTATGCAACATCGTCTTGATAGAGACAGCGACCATGTCAACATCACTGTCAGCGGAGATATGTTCAGCCGAGCCATGGTACGCCTTGACCTTGATGTCTCGACCGGTAGCTTTGGAGCCGAGTTCAGAGTATTTCTTTGCGCTTTCTGCAGCCGAATCGGGGTTGCTTGTGGACACGGCGACGACATGATATTTGGAAGACAAAGATGGCTGGAAAAGTGGAGGTGCGAGGTTTGACGAGGCCCACCCTGAAGAAGATAGACCAATGAATCCAAGACGAATAGGTGCCATGATTGATGGAGCGCTTCCTAGAATCGGGTCTTATATACCAAAGCGATTTGAAGTCCTAGGGACTCAGGATTACTAAGTTCGAAGGATAGGACTCGGTCCGCTGACTAGAAGGAATTGTGGTCAAGTCCGGCTATTGACGGATCGAAACAAATGCCTACTACATTGCATATTCACACGCGTCAAGTGTACAGATGAATATCGTCAGTCTAGCTACGCGAGACTACACTGGATGTACTACAACATTTTCACCTGTAATTGCGCTTTCCTTTATGGCATCAACAACCCGCCTAGTCCTCAACGCGTCCTCAAGCGAGGGATACTCATCAACTCGTCCATCAGCAAAAGATTCCCAGGGCCTCCGTACCCTAGCATAATCATCTTCCTCTTTCTCGAAATCGACCTTATGTCCGTTCAAAAACACATCGGGATCTGTTTGGAAGAATACATTTTTCGTATCCTCAATTCGAATATTTCCTTCTTCTCCGTCGAGCAACCACAAGAACCCGACTGCGTCTTTGGCAACACCACTTTGAAAAAGAAGACTAAACACCGCATTGTTGTGCAAGAGACCCGACGCAGCAGCCAGGGTAGGAATGTCCTGAAGAACTTTCTCTCCTGTTGGGTTGCGATCCGGGTAGCTGACAACAATGGCTTCAGGGTAAGGGTTATACGTAGTCGAAGACAAAGATGCGATAGGCCCAAGAACATATTGGAACATGTCCAAAGGGTGCCCAGCTCCGATGTCGAGCAGCCCGGCACCGTTGGAAGCGTCCAGTAAGTAAGTTTGGGCTGGTATGATGTATTTGCCCCACGTCCCAAGGACATCATGTGTGTATGAGACAATCTGAGACAGAGCTAGTCAATAGTTGGGACTGAAGTGACAAGTGGGTACGCACGAGGGTAGTCGATAAAACACGACCAATCTTTCCAGAGTCAACAATTGACTTTACCTACACTAAAGTTGAGGTACAAATATGGGGTGGTTACAAAATTGCTTACCTCTCTGACAAACGAGGATGCGCGGATCTGAGTGCCAATAAGAGACTTTATTCCTTTCTTCTTTGCCGCCTCGTACAACTCCTCAGTCTCCTTCGCGTCCTTCCCCACTGGCCATTCCAAGAACAGATCTTTTCCCGCTTCAATAACCTTTAATGCCGCCTCTTTGTGCATCATTGTCTTGATAGACACTGCGACCATATCAACATCGCTGTCAGCAGAGATGTGTTCAGTCGAGCCATAGTACGCCTTGACCTCGATATCTTGACCGGTAGCTTTGGAGCCGAGTTTAGAATATTTCTTTGCGCTCTCTGTGGCCGAATCGGAATTGCTTGTGGATACGGCGACAACGTGATATTTGGACGATAAGGGAGGTTGAAAAAGTGGAGCTGCAAGAGTCGAGGAAGCCCATCCTGATGAAGATAGACCGACGAATCCGAGTCGAATGGGCGTCATGATTGTTTAGCAGAACTTGTTGTCTTCAGTAATATTGCTCTTCAGACCTTAAATACTACATTTCACCGACGATGTCGTGAATCGAAGAGCCTACAGATACGCTTGGTAATATAGACCTTGCAATTAGTAAGACAAAAAAGCTTTCAAAGCAGGTTTTCGCTCGGGTTAGGAGGGTATGGAAGTTTGGGTAACCTCGGAACCAAACAACGACAAATCTAGTCTCAGAAAAAATTTGGATGTCATTCCGAATCCTACTTACGCCAATTCTACTACAGTCCACTCTGCAATTCCATCCGAAGTTTCCTGTCTCAAACGACTCTTCAACTTCGAGCTAGCCTTAGTGAACTTGTACTTGTGACTGCTCACTGTCTTGCTGTTCGAATCAATTACTCGCTAAGTATCCGGACACGATTTCAATCAAACTTCAAATCAGGCCTCGTAACGCCAGCTCTCGGTGATCCTTGCGACAAAATCTCTCGTTGAGGCCATCGTCGTGTTTGCAATATGGACCCCTATACCCTAAATCCTTCGCATCGCTCCTGCGGCTCTTGAGTCAGCGACTTCTCAACATCATTGGTCAAAAAATTTTGTGAACTCGGGTAAACCATCAGAACGTTCCTCTCCTGCCTTTACAGCTATTATGCCTTCATCCGACTATGAATGCCTCCCGCCCCTAACAAAACGTGTTTCTCCGCTCAAACGCCGCAATTCGTATGACGCTCCTGCTACTTGTGATTAACTGTATTTCCTCGGTCTCTCACTTCAATCAATGTTGAGGAACCGATGATGCGAATAATATGTGGAACGCTTCTCCCTTTATATGTAGCCTCGCTCTATTTGACCTCGCCAGATTACTCGTCTACCCCTTGGAACTATCCTGGTTCACATTAGCGGATATTTTATTGGTGGTTTATTGGGTTCTAATACCGCACAAATGCCAATGAAGCTCCCCAGTTCATTCAACGGAACTGTCTATCGTTGGCAGAACGCATTTCAACTTTTCGAGTTTATTCTCGCTTTGATGGATGGAATGGTACGATGGAATAGACCGGACTGAGAGTAATTCTCAAAACACTATGCGGAACCGAATGCCAAGTATTTAAGCCCGACTAAATCTGCAAAGAGGTTTCAGGCTCCCCTCCTGTTCTCCCAGTAGTTGCGAGTCTTTTCTCTTGCCTCATACTCACCTTCTTTATCAAGGTTTTCATACCTCTGTCACTCTTTACCTTCTCAATATGACTGCAACTGCTTCCCCCCTTGTGGCCTTTCTTTCCGCCCTTTTCTTGGGCAGTATCCTTGTCCACGCTGTACCGAACACAGTCTTCATTATCCCCAATGCAGAGACTCCTTCGTTGAAGCGACCTGGGCTGACACCCATTGGACTTCAAAGGGCTGACGAGTGCATTCCGAACGTAAGTTGTAGCTTCCTGTAAGTTAGTTCTTTGAACTGATGTTGTATTGTTCAGATCTTCAAAAACTTTGACATTGGGATGATTTTGTCTTGCACTACCGACAGAGACGGTGAAGAGGGATTGAGCTGTCCTGCCGCTCAAAGGACTGCAAAGCCTCTTGCGGATATGCTTGGACTGAACATCACCCTTTGGTCAGTTCTCAAGTTTCTTACGTCCTTGTGATGCTTACTTCTACGCCAGTGGCACTGGTGAAGAATCCAACGATGAATGCGCCCACAACAGAATGAGGACTTTTGGCAAGAACAGTACTCAAAACATTTTGATTGTCTGGGTATGTGTAACTGTGTATCAGGTTCCATATTCGGACTAAGGTACCTTTCTTAGGACGCTGCTGGGATGGACGATTTGCTCGAGAACATCGATGTTGACTTCCCCGACGACGAGGATGACGATGATGAGGACGAGGAGGAGGATAGTCTTGGAACCCAGTGAGTCAATCTTGTAGTTTGTATTGGGGTTCTGACGAACTCTATTTTATTAGCCCCGACGTCATTCTCACCGCTACTAAGAGCACCATCAAGTTTCAGACTTCGATGAACTGCACCGGGATTGATGGGCCTGCTGATGGATCTTTCTGAAAGCTACGACGAAATCCGTTCTAAAACTACACCATTCTTTTCGTTTCTACTGTTTTTGCGTCGTTTTCGGGTGCATTTTATAAGATATGTTTGATAGGACATTCATTCGTTCTTGTAGACCCAGAAATAAAGTGTAACTTGACCTACCTGAGATACTAGTAGTAGACCGTGTCCGAGAAAGACGCGACACCACGTGAGGGTGTCGGAAAAATAACTGGCTTGTGATTGGACTCGGACGGAACTGACATCAGACCTTCGTATTCGAGAACCGAGGGGTAAAATTGGGGCGAGCTCGGGGTAAACATCCTCTTCTTTCTCTACCGTCATGTTGCGTTGTAGAAATCTTCAAGGCCTTCCAAGAACCCTCGCCAAAAACTCTGTTCTTCGTCGTCCAAGAGGCACACGACAAATCCATTTCTCCAGGCCAGTTCGTGAAGAGGAGGCCAGGGAAAAGTATGACCCGAGGAGCGTTGAACGGGTAGAGGATGAAGTTGACGTGTGCATCGTCGGTGCTGGTCCCGCAGGTCTCAGTGCCGCTATCAGGATTAAACAATTGGAACGAGAGAAGGGCAAGGAAGTGAGAGTTGTCGTGTTGGAGAAAGGCGGTGAAGTGGGTGAGTGCTTTCACCTTCGGTCTCATGAAAAAGCGTAGCAAGATGTCTCGTTGGCTCGTTCCAACAAGACATTGTACCAACCAGTGAATAAACTGAATAAAATACACAGGGTCTCACATTCTTTCTGGCTGCGTTCTTGAACCCCGCGCATTAGAGGAACTACTCGGTGCACCGTCTACCTATGCCGAACAGTATGGCTCTGCTGCACCTCTCGGTCAACCTGCAACTAGTAGTAAAATGTTGTTTTTGACAGAGAAGCAGGCAATACCAATACCGCACCCTCCTCAAATGAGCAATAATGGTGCGTATCAGCCAGGAGAAGCCATTCGCCAGTTCTGACCGGAAACTCAGGCAACCATATTATCTCTTTATCTGGATTTACGAGATGGCTAGCTTCCGTGGCTGAGGAACACTATGGTGTAGAGATTTACCCCGGGTTCGCGGGGGCTGGTCTTCTATTCAGTGAGCAAGAAGATGCGGATGATCCTTGGACCGGCTGGGAAGGGAAGTGGGGTAAAGAGGTGACGAAGATTGGGTCAAGTACTATTCCATCCGCTAGTGCGTTCTGGTCTGCCTTCAGCTCTACTTCCTGCCTGACTTTGATTCTTTGCCTCTATTCTCTGTGAAGGTTCGAAGAAGGTCAAAAGCGTCCGGGGAGTTATCACCAATGATGTCGGCATCTCGCGTTCAGGGTACATGAAAGACAATTTCGAGCCCGGAATGATATTCCGTTCAAAGGTTACGCTTTTAGCAGAGGGTGCGCACGGTAGCTTGAGCAAGATTGCTCTCAGCAAATATGATTTGAGAAGGGAAAGTGAAGGTCCGACGTATGGCTTTGGTATGAAGGAGGTTTGGCGGATTGCACCGGATGGTGTGTTGCTCTTCCCCATTAACTCGCCTTTAACTCAATAACATAACAGATGGTTCTCCTGGGGATGGTCGGTACAAACCTGGCGAAGTTATTCACACTCTTGGTTTCCCTCTCGACATGCAAACTTATGGTGGAGGCTGGGTTTACCATATGGACAAGGGTCTTGTCAGCATTGGCCTGGTCCTTGGCGCCGACTGGAAGAATCCTCATCGCATTCCTTACCGTGACTTCCAAGTATGTTTTCGATTCACTGGTCACGCCCTGCGGTCTTAATCGCCTAGCTACCAGAAAATGAAACACCATCCATATCTTCGCAACCTTCTCACACCGTCTTCTTCACCTGACACATTTACACCCTCCCGCATAGCGTACGGCGCGCGCGTCCTCGTTGAAGGTGGACTGCAGTCGGTTCCGTTATTGCACTTCCCCGGTGGTGCAATCATTGGTGACTCTGCGGGCTTCGTTAACATTGCCAAAATCAAGGGTGTCCATAACTCGATGAAGACTGGTATGTTAGGCGGTGAAGGAGCATTTGCCGCTTTGGAGAACGAAGGTATAATCTTAATTGGTCTATCTTATCGCGAGTTACATATTGTATGCGTATAGGTGAATCTAAACCGGCCGATCTTTCCTCCTACACTCGGGCCTTCACCGAATCCTGGGTGTACAGCGATCTCCACGAAGTGCGCAACATGCGCCCCGCATTCAACACCGGGTTGGGCGTTTGGGGAGGAGCGATGTACTCTGGGTTTGACTCGTTGTTCTTGAAAGGCAAGACACCTTGGACGTTTAGGCATACCAAGGACGGTGAAAGGGCAAAGTACCTCTACGCGACGCCCTCAATGGACTCGAAGCACACAGAAACGGCCAACAAGCACAAGCCCATTGACTATCCGGCCTTTGAACCACCTCTCTCAACGGACTTGATGACAAGTGTCGCGTTGACGGGAACAAACCATGAAGAAGACCAGCCTGTGCACCTAAGGGTGGCTACGTTGAAGGAGTACGTGAAGGAATGGTATGGAGATGAAACGAGTGTTTTGGGTGCTGCTGCTGCCAGCGAAATGAAGGATATCAAGGACCCCAGGGAGAGACGGAGAGATCATGTGCAAAAGAATGTGGAAGAGTTTGCAGGGTTGCTTGGACGGGCTTGTCCTGCCGGTGTGTATGAGTATGTCGATGATGAGGTAGGTTCGGTTGAATATCGAGTGGTGACTCCTATGCTGACACCTTATGCCTTCTAGGCGTCTAACAAGAATGGTGAAGGCTGGAATGGGAAAAAGTTGGTTATCAACTCCCAGGTATGTAAAAATTTCTCGCTTGCTTGCCCCTTTCTCTCCACACTATCACGGCGCCGGGGGTCGTACATACAACCCCCAACCTGTCTGCTGTCAAAAATATCTTCTTCAAGCCTTTCCGCCTCATCGGCATTTCTCAGCGTTTCTTGTGGTCTCGTTGGCACCACATTCCTCTTTCCCTTTCGGCCTATCCGTGATCTTCATTCTGACATCACTATTCATTATCGCCACCTTGATTTTTAGAATTGTATACACTGCAAACTATGCGATGTCAAAGTCCCTACTCAGGATATTACATGGACTGTGCCCGAAGGTGGTGGCGGACCCAAGTATAGTGAGTAATATTTTGTTGCATCGCGGGTTCTCCCTGCAGTGCCTCATTTAAGGCACAATGGTATTTACATTTTCTTTCTAGCTGTTACTTAGGGTCTCTCAAACCTCATGGTAACCAAAACATCGGACATGAAGTTGATGCGCTGAAGAGACCGAGTTGATATGAATTGCGTAGTGGGCAATAAATCGGAGTGGGACCATTATACTCCCAGGTACTTCCAAGTAGACAGTATCCGATATTGGCTTTATTTGCACTGTTTTCTTTCCAATTCAACTTGACAACGTATTGATTTTTTTACATTTACCTGTACCCTACAGTAACCTTGTAATCAGCGCATTCCTACGCAGTTATGCTTTTTCAAGAATGGGCAAGCACGAATTTAAACTTGAATACCGTGTGAATACTTGAACAACTATACTCCTCGTGTCATCATGCCTCACAGTCACCATTCACATTCTGGGCAGTTCTGCCGCCACGCAGTGGGCGCCTTGGAAGAAGTAGTTCTTGAAGCGATACGTCAAGGTTTCGAGGTGTATGGCTTGACAGAACATGTGCCTCGTTATCGTAAAGAGGATCTATATCCCGAAGAGGTGATCTCAGTGTTTGCGTCCATCTCACGATTCTCAACTCGGCCATTTCTAGGAAGGAATAGACCCGGAGACGCTCATGAGCCAATTCATAGCATTCCTTGAAGAAGCTCATCGCCTAAAATTAGCCTATGAGACTCAAATCTCTCTGCTCGTTGGACTGGAAACAGATTTTATAACCGGAATGGACTTGGACAAGCTAGAAGACCTGTTAGTGCAACATCACGGGCGTGTGGACTATATTGTCGGATCCGTGCATCATGTTGCTGGGACACCTATCGATTTTGATTTGAAGACGTATCAAAATGTTCTCGACCAACCTGAAGTGAAGGGAGTCTCGGACTATGAGACCCTGCAGAACTTCTTATGTCGTTATTTTGATGCACAATGCGAGGTTCTCAAGAGATTCCAACCCGAAATCGTGGGGCACATCGACCTGTGCAGATTGTATACGCCCGCAATCTCAATCAAGGACTATCCAAAAGCTTGGGCACTTCTGGAGAGAAACATAGATTTTGCTATAGGATATGGTGCACTATTCGAGGTAAACGCGGCAGCATTTAGAAAGGGTTGGACTACGGCGTATCCTGGAGAAGATGTTATGAAGGTAAGTACTGCGCATTTCTGATAGCGCATTTTGTGCTGCTTTTTGACATAGTTGGTTAGATTATCCTCGAACGTCGAGGACGGCTGGCACTTTCAGACGATAGTCATGGGCCTCATGCGGTGGGCTTAAATTATCATCGAATGGAGCAGTACCTTCGTAGGATAAATGCTGAGCAGATTTGGTTCTTAAAACGGTCTGAAAATTCCAACGCGGCAGGGAGAAAGGTCGAGGCGACTAAGTTTATTGGAGATTGGTGGGATCACCGATTCTGGGATCAAAGAAGACAGTAATCAACGAAATAGATGATCATGTGCGCGTCTTTGGATGTGGCCAATGTAAACATCGTAACATCCTATCCTGTCGGATAAATCTATACTCTCCTAATCAGCTTCTCAATTCATGCCGCTTTAGAAGGCATATTTCTATGATTTACACGTTCGTTCTCGCAAAGTTCCGTTCTTTCTAGAAAGTGATCTACATAGTATAACTGACATCACTTATTGCTTCATTCAAGTGCTTTCCGCGACAACGCAAAGGTGCCTTTTCGCATCCGATATCCTCTTCCTCTCACCCTTCAACCGAAACTTAAACACATAACGCCACACCGAGAGATTACCGTGGATTCTCAAGATTGGAACACTCTCAAGATGTAGTTTTCCGCCAGACGCCAATCTATGTTTGAGCCTGACGTTGACAGTCAATGTCAGGCGGGTGGACGTCGACAGTCGCAAAGACGGCAAAACTAGATCCTTTTACTTGCTACCCAGAGGTCGTAAGTTCGTAATTGTACCTTTGATTTCGCGTGAATTCGATCAATTGTTGCGGTATCATCTTTTTGACCCCTTGCGCATCTATACCTTACAGGTAGAAGTCTTTTTTTACTGACTGATGTCATTGGATTATGGCACATACCTGCTTCTCGCCACTTGAGGATTCTCATCACGTACTTTTGCCACTCGTCCTCGAAGCTCGCTAGCTACTTTTCATATATTCTTTTTCTCGTCCTAAAAATTCTGGACTGCTTTATGCCTAGGGTCGCTCAATCGTGGTTTGCGGAATCATATTCATCATGTAATGTGAGTGATAGCACTAAGTGCTGATGCTAACCAAGAGTTTACGTTCAATTGTTCAGTCCGAGCTCGTCTAGACACCGCTCCCTACTCAAGCGTATACAACTATTCTACTCAACTCCCGTCTCTTCTGGAATATACCATTCTGTTGCCGACCTAAACTGTTGCCACACTTTTTTTCTAATGCGCGGACGTCTAGCATTTGGTCAGCCAATATAACACTTCGGTTATCTTAACTGAGATGCAAAGTTTAAAAGGGCCATAATTTGACCAGTAGACGACATCACCTCCTCCGGTTGAGCTCTCTCTTAAGGTGCACCGCGATCCACAATTTTGGTAGTTCCCTGAATATCTGACGCGGTTACTCCAGAATCTGTGTTTCAACGTTTAACAATGTGCTATCGCTCTGTCGACTACACCAAGTATTCTTGTGGTGACGAGACTCCAGATAATGTTGGCCAACGGGTGAGCAAGCTCCTTCGATTGCTACACTTTTCTCAACGCAATCAAGGTCGATTGCGGTCAACCCAACTGCACCTACAGCGATCGACATGAACAGAAGAAGCGCTCAAGTGGCTGTTCGAATTGTCAGTTGACATGTACTCATTGGTAGGTACATCTCAAGTCTAGTATGCTCGGTCATTTCAACTCCCGAGCATATGTGCCTATTGTGTTATTCAATTTCTTGTACTCTCCGGGGACTGACATCTTTTGAAGGATGAAACCACCCAAGAAAGGCAACATCCATTCTGCTTCAGGACCCTGCCCTAGATGCAGGGGACGATAGAATGTATAGAAGACTTGAATGCCGAAGTGTAGAAATAGTATCTAGAGACTAATAGAATGTAGGACGGCATCTTATTCTCGTACAATTGATGGCGAAGTCGTTCTGAATTCGCGGGTAGTTCAACCAACCGCTTCGTGAATTTATTGGTGGAGATTCTAATTCCAGAGATATTCATCCTTGCACTAGCCATGATTGTACCGCGTTGGTACTCATTCAAGCTCTTCTCCCGAACTTCTACATGTCATTTTCATCAGATTTCGTACAACCGATGGTATTGACAATTTTTCATCTAATACTCTCCAGGGAAATGGGTTACACGCATGCGGCATGGAAACATCAAGCAAATAGGCAGATTTCTGAATTAATCGCACCCGACTTCCACTTGATAAACAAGCAGTGCACAGACTAAACGTTAATTTGGGTTTTTTAATGAACCTAAATCAGATACCTCGTAGATCTCTATATATGTTTTTCTCACTGGAAAATTATTGTCCATGGTATCCTCGGGATTCAATTCTTGCAATTTCTCAAAAGAGGTGTTATGAGCACTTATGAACTTCTTCGGAGCCATGGCAGTATGTCATGTCAATGAAAGAATCTAATATTTTCGATGATACAACTAGATTCCCCCTCAGATCTTGTTCACAGGGAAGAAAATAAAGCTAGAAATCTTTTGGTTCGTACTTCGTCGGATTCGAACCCACGATCTGCCCGGTCCACATGACCAACGCGGCAAGTAATCTCGCTTACCAGTCGCCACGACACGAAAGGTTTGGACAACGTCCAGCACCATCTTGGTTCATTCTACGCTCATGACGGGCGGCGGCTTCACTTTGGTAGACCATAATGACTCTACAAATGCTGGTCATTTCTCTGGACACCCTTATATCCGCGGCCCTTCCTCTCTACATCTCCCATTTCTTACTTTAAGTCTGCTAGGTGTCCAGATATTCTGGTCTGTCGAAATGTCATATGGCTCGCCCTATCTACTCTCTCTGGGGCTTTCAAAGTCCCATATGGCCATCGTCTTTCTAGCAGGGCCCCTCTCAGGACTAGTGATGCAGCCGTTAATTGGCGTTATGGCAGACGGATGTACATCAAGATGGGGAAGAAGAAGGCCATACATGATGATAGGAACAGTATTGTGTGTATTGGCAATGTTGCTGTTAGGATGGACAAAATGGGTTGCGCAGTGGTTTACGAGCAACGTACGTGTCTAGTATGTCGTTAATATTCATGTGCCAACAACATCTTAACTCTAGCCTGGAACGCTGACACTATGGCTTGCAGTTTTGTCAATTTTCTTCATCGACTTCAGTATCAATGCAGGTATGTTTGGGTAGTTTTTTGGTGGTACTGTGACTCAAAGACTGTCCACAGTTCAAGCAGTAGACCGCGCTCTCCTTGTCGATACCATACCTTCGTCTCTGCAGCCTGCAGGAAATGCTTGGGCGGCCAGAATGTTGGGAATCGGAAGTGTCATTGGCTTTTTTGTGTGCGTGCAGTGCTCTGCTTGTGTTAAAGCAAAAACCGACTGAATATTAGCGGAAACCTCGATTTGCCTTCTATGCTTCCCTTCCTAGGCTCGACGGAGCTTCAAATAATCTCCATTCTCGTCAGCCTTATACTGCTAGGCTCTCAGTTGATAACAGGAATAATGGTTAACGAAAGAGTGTTATTGAAAAGTCCCGGAGGTGCCGGTGGGTGAGGATTGTTCGCTTTCATGCCTAGTCGTCTGTAGGGTCTCACTACTTTAACGCCAGACCACCGGCTAAATCCTTCTTACAAGAAATCAAGGATATCTTTACACACATGTGGACCCTTCCGAGAGTCATACGGCAAATTGTGTGTCTTCCTGACGTTCATAATGATCCCTAAACCTAACTTCTTTTAAACCCTCTAGTGTTTTATTCAATTTTTCGCTTGGATCTCCTGGTTCCCCATCTTGTTCTATACAACCGTTTACGTAGGCGATCTTCACAGAAGGTCGTTCTGGGAACATCTACGCGATGCTATAACCGAATCTGATGACTCCCAAAATGCAGCTCGGACGCTATTGAAACGTTTACTATACCACATCTCATCGCAGCTCTTGCCTACCCGAGACCCAGACTCATCCGACCCACTAGATCTTGCAGCTCACATCGACGAAGAAGCGACTCGTCTAGGCTCTCGAGCACTCTTCTATTCTGCACTTGTCACTCTTATTGTGAACATTGCCCTACCGTTCTTCGTCACAGAAGCCTCTTCGTCTTCAAGAAGGCGAAAACAAGAACGTCTGCATCCTCGTCGACAACAGACCAATGGCATCATGGGTGGGGGTAATGCAGACAGAATAGATGAATATGAGATGTCGCCTGGTAGCAGAAGCAGAAATTGGGATGACAAGAGACTCATGGATAGGCTAAAGGAGTTTAGCATCCCAGAAGCATTAAAACTACATCTCGCAAGTCTTTGGGCAGCAAGTCATGCAATTGTAGCAGCTTGTATGTTTGGAACATTGTGGGTTTTTTCTTCCTTACCTTCATATTCCCTAATATATCCTTTCCAGATTTGTTTCCTCTGTCGCAGGTGCAACATTGCTCATTACGATCACTGGCTTTTCTTGGGCCGTCACCCAATGGGCACCCTTTGCATTGTTGGGTGAAGCAATCCTGACTGAACCGGCAACGTCAATGAACGGTGGAGGAGACAGAACGTCTATCATGTTGACCGATACACGGACGCGCTTGTCAACATCTTCGCATAGAAGGAATTCTAGTATGGGTGCTCGCGAGAACAATTATGCTGAACCGTCGAATTTGGCCAGACGAAGAAGTGGAAGTCTTGGGAGGAATTCTAGAATAGGGGAAGATTCTGAGACGTTTGTCCCAGGACATTCTTCAGATTCAGAGAGCGATGGAGGAGAATCGGACGATGAAGCTTCTACGAGAAAGGCAGATGACGAGCGGAGGAAAAAGTTTCTAATGTTGGGTTCGACGGCCGGAGTATCCAGGGCTGATTTGAGGCCCAAAATTCAAATGTTCGGAGATGATTATGGTGATGCTGAAGAGGAGGCGGACGAGGAGGCTACGCTAGTTGGTGATAGGAGGGCAGGAGATAGAGATGAAGAGGAGGGGATTGATGTTGTTGCCAATCAAAGTGGTGGGCTCAGCGATAAGGCGGGCATCATACTTGTGCGTCTCTTTTCTCTATTCTTTGACACGTTAATGAATGACTTCACAAATAGGGAATACACAACATCTTCGTCGTTATACCCCAATTCATTGTAACAGGCATCTCCTCTATCATCTTTGCGGTATTTGATCCAGAAAAGAGTGCCGTACACCAAAAATCTAGAGCCTTGTCCGAAGACGATTTTCCAACGTTCTCAAACTCAATAGCTTATATCTTTTGGTGCGTGTCGTCTCGTCCTCAGAAAATATGGTGTATTGACCGTTCCAACAGTTTGGGCGGTGTCTCGGCGTTCATTGCGTTCATCCTATGCTGGCGTCTGGCTCGCGAGCTTAGACACCGGTGACGCCCAGTACTCCAACCTTCATTTGTTTATTTATTCACAGGTCTATTTGTCTACCTTGTACTATGAATGTTTACCATACAGATACTTTCAGTTTCTACCGGATAATGATGATACATTACAACTGTTTTGTCTTAGAGTGGCTTTACATGTACTGTTCAAAAATGCCTTTCCATCCCCCTATTCTGACTTGTTAAAAACATCAACCAAAAACCCCTAGAAAACGGTCCCGTCGCTCTCCAATTCTAGCGGAGGTCCGCCCGTTTGCGGCCTCTTTGCCTTGGCAATTTCTCGGCCACCCTTCCATGTTGCACTCTCCAAAACTTGAGCGAGGTTGAGTTGTTCGGCCGATAGTCCGAGTTTGGTACGAATAGAGTCGGCGATGCGGTCTCTAAAGGTGTACGAGAGATGAGCGACAGAAAGTAATAGATATAAGAGAAGGAAAGCCCACAGCATGATGACCGTCAACGCTCTCCATTCAACGATAGCAGGATGATCAGATGCAGCTTTGGGTAGGCCCGATACGGGGTCAGCAGGGAGAACGTTGGGTTTTAGGGAGAGGACACCGAGATCTAGGAGGAGACCGCCTGAATCGAATTATCTTATTAGTATACCCATGGCATTGGTAAGAGACAGAGGCACAACTTGCCATTCCTGTACTCTGGTAACCCCGTCATATCTTCCATCCCTACAATATCCCACTTCATAGTTTGTTTGATAGCTTCTACTACGCTATAGGTCATCCATTGGGTGAGTTTGTGGAATGGAACGAGGTCGTCCTGTAAATGGCACGTGAACCTATGTGACAAGGGGAACCAAGGCACTCACTCCTTCCTCTTGCGCACTTTCTTTGAGCGCCTGACAAGACCAGACGTCACCGAGAGACACGCCTGCTAGTTTTGTGCGAGTAGCAGGCCAGACGGAGTTGAGACCATCGATGAGAACGTGCCAGAGGGCTGCAAGAGGGACTTGACGTGTACTTCCATCAGGAGAAGGTTTAGATTCGGATTCGAGAAAGTCTGAGACGTGTAAGCAGTACGCAAAGCTGGCAAAAAAAACCCGTGACTTACCGAGCATGTTGCCAGGTCTACCTTCTTCACCAAATAGTTTGGGGTTGGAAAGAAGGGCGTTACTTAGGTTTTTGAGCAGCGAAGTACGACCTTCGAGTCCGACAAGAGGATTAGAATCTGATACTTGCATGTGCAAAGAAATTGATTCGACAGAGATTTTGGACAGGGCGGCAGCTAAAGAGCAATGAAGGTCAAACAATGCGGGGAAGGATGCAAAGGAAAAGTTCACCATCTACCCTATGCGGCTGACTCTGGTCACTAGAAAACAGCCCATCTTCAAACATATGGACACTCGCAATTGCTAAACCCTCGGATCTGCTATACTTTCCGCCGGTTTCTTTCTCAGTATAGGACCAGTCCTTGCCTGCACCAGCATCAAGCAGAACAGATACAACAAATAAATCGATGAGACGCTTGCTGGACTCTTTAGAGTCGGATAGGGATTGAGATTGCCATTTCGATAAGAGGGGTGCTACACGCGGTCGACCCAGGTCAAAGTGTCGCCAACGCCCGTGAGGAGGGATCTACAAGTACATCCCCTTGTTTGAGACGATAATATCAGGATACAGTGCTTTTGCACGTACTTGAGCGAAATTGTCGCCAAAATCGCGCTGAATACAAAACGACTGTTAACAGAAATCGAGAATTGATCATTCCGACACACATTCATAATTCCCAAACAGAAATCTGTCACATCTCCCTCCTTCTCCGGATGATATTCAAAGTACTGTAGCTTTCCCTGCTTTGCAAGTTCAAAAACGCGACCGCATCGTTCTCGGATGGCAGGAAGGGTACGGAGATATGCAGCCTTCTGCTCGAGAGTCATTGAGGTTGGGACAATCAAGGGCATCTTGAAGGAGGTCGAGATTATTGAGAGTGGCAAAAGAGCTTTGACTCTGTTTCGATTACGCTGGATGTGGTTGAAGTAGGAAAACAAGAGTTTGTCGGGAGACGCGTCGACGTCATGACTTGGTCCGACAAATTGTGGGAAAGTATAACTGTTCCGTCGTCTCCTTTGACCAGCATACTACAATCGTTCTTGAGTCCTCGTATACCACCCAGCTGTGATTCTTCAAACTACATATCCACCAGATGCAACTCGAAAGTGTTACGGAGGGATGTTTTTTCCGGCTTCTCTTAGATGCGCCAACGAGCTGCCATCTCATTCTGCCCACAGGGTCACCATCTACTAGCAGCACTCAGAAGAAGACTAAAGCGTATTGCGGAAGGGAAATCCTCCCGTTTCTCTGCCATGCGTCAATGAGCTCTTATCTCAGGTTTGTTTTCTTCCGCCGCCCAAAATTAACACAAAATCACCATGTACAGCGCCCAAAACTCAATGCAGAGATCTTTAGGGTCCGAAATTACAGTCAATTGGCCGTCCTTGAGACAGCAATTTAAATTTGGCTTATAACTTTCCTCATGGATGCTTTTGCATCAAAACTTTTTGTTCAACACATTCGAGACCCCTTAAAATACATTTCAGCAAAATTTGGATGAACAACATGTAGTCCCAACATCTGCTGCATAGAATCTGTAAAGGAGAACAAATGTCACGCTTTTGCAGTCCTTGAGACAGTGTGACATCACTCAAAATTGCCGCGTCTCTAGCTTCATTTTCGTCACGCTCAGGCCCCTTGCCCAACTTACTCGTCACTCCGTCACTTTTCTGCCTAAAAATGGTATTCAATATTGTAGCAAATGAGATATAATCGAACTTTGAGACCAAACTCAATCCAAATAGCTGTAAAGCAAAGGTCAAAATATGACTTTCAAATTTTCCGCGTCTCAAGCAGGCCGATTTCGAGTACTATTTTGTTCATGATTCATGAACCACAACTGCTACATTGTTCATACTTGTCCAGAATATGCTGCTATATGATATCTTCATTCTGGGAAAGGCTATTTTACATAGGGAATTGTATAGGAAACAAAAAATGCGAATGTCTCAAGGAGTACCACTGTCTCAAGGACGGCCAATTGACTGTATACACATTTATTGACTTTGCAATTGGCCGTGGGACAAGTTTCTAGAATCTTGCTCAAAGAAATCTCCTGAATTGTATATCTTCCTGCATCAGACAAATACTGCAATCACAGATTGTACGAGCAAGTAGTATAAACGCTTTTTATCAAAACTGTGGATAACTTTCAGTGCCGAAGGTGGTCTGCATACATTCATGCTTCATGGAACAAGGTACCTTTTGAAACGATGCCACCAAATTTCAATTTTCTGAGCTCTTCTTTGAACCAGATATCTGTAAGTGTTCAACCCGATCTGATGCATCTCTGTGACTAGGAAAGGCACTGAAGCATGTGCAATACTGCCTGTGGCAAGACTCTGTTCGTCATGTCCTTCATCATTGTGGTTGCTTCGCTCACCGACAGACTGGTACATACCTCTATCTATAATCAAACTAACAGTTTCCACGGAATCAGAAACAATTAGTATACAACACCCTATAACCACTTCTTTCCTCACATTGCCATCATATTCGATCTACGTCTTCTACTTCAGCGGTGATCCGCATTTCTATAACATCATCATGATTATGATTTCAGTTTCATTTCCAGAGGATCCAGGTTGACACTCGAGACGTCCCAATATGGTCGTCGCGTCGCAAAGGCTCGGGAAGCTGAGATATCTGCTGCGAGTACGCAAATTTATTTCGTACTCATATGACTTTCACTTCCTGATCCCCATCATTCAACGCTCAAAACCCCCTTGAAAAGGGTCTGCATGGTCCATAGAGATACTTCCTACTTAATAGTTTGAACCTCAGGGCCGTCAACAGCGATACCCATGTCTTCCCTCCCTGATCGTGTCACTCCCATCCCCCAGTTGCTGTTTGAGCAAAACTATGGCAAGCCGTCTGAAGATGTAGTTCACTGAAATTTCTCATAATTTTGCGTTTCAGGATCAGCATTCATATGTGTCGTCATTGGGGTCTGCTTATATGGTATCTCTATCCTGCAGGTAAATTCTTATGACGATCTCGGGGGAATGAGAACGACTAGATACCTTTTCATCACCTAGAGTTACATGTATTTCCTCAAGTATCCTCGGGATAGCATCGTCATGAAGCTTTTGGTATGTTTTCAAATCTATATCGAATGAATGCCCCTTGTAAACAGAGAAATTAACAGGTCTCCTCGTTGATGTACGTTTTATTTATTCATCTTGTAAAAGCACTGATTACGATCCTCATGTAAAGGATTCTGGAAACAGTTTTCACAGTCTTGAGTAAGCGCGCCTTTTTATTCTCCGGATACGCTGGTAAACCTAAAAGAGAACTCTAGGCTGCCATGACGTGTATTACTATCTGGTCATTAGTTACACTAGGCCCCAACTTTTGATTGACGGGCTATGGTTTGTAGCCAATTCTTAGTTATATCCGCGCCAAATTACTGATTACTAGTTCCGCACGTCAGGTCGCTCTATGTGCGTAGGGCATCTTTGCCACAGCGCTGCCTTTTATATAGTCAATTACTGATCGTTGCAAATGCAGACCTCTGCAGTTTTGGGGGTGAGTAATCTTATCAGCCTTTACAAGCGGTACAGGAGTTTTGATTGTATCTCCAGTCCATCATCTGCTTCTTCGTTCAAGCGTAAGTTGCTGTCAGAATCGTGTCTTTCTCCAGACTGACCAACCATGTAATTTGATAGCTTCTTTGTCCATATGATCTATAATTGTCAGTATAGTTCCATGTCAATGCGCAGGGAATCATGGTATTCAGAATTATTTGTATATAGTGACCAAAGGAAAATGGAGAATCGCCCTTACAGGAGTCCTGGTACGCCGACCTTCGAAAGAGGTCTTTCGCGTTAATCTAACTCTCATTGTTGCCAGGTTCCCTTGATTCTTGTCCAGCTGGCTTTTGGTATTTGTACGTGACCCGAATTGAATCCTGAGCGGTTTCTAACAGTCTCGAATGGATATAGCCGTCACAGCGAGACAGTAAGAATTCAATTCATTTGAGCACTCACAAGGTTCTCATTGCCTCTAGGTTCCAGCTTTGGTTTCCTGCACAGATGTCAACGCTCTTTGTGGTAAGTTGACAAGCTAAGAGAAATCAGTTCTTCGATCCTGTTGATCGTGACCCTCTCCAATTCACGCAGAACTCGACCATGGTGCCCATGTTGGCATTCAGGATAATCCCCGACACAATCATTTCCGTTGCTCTTTGTATCATTCTTTTTGATTCTCGAACCGATGTTAAGAAGTAAGTTTCTGGCCTGCGTCCTGTCATCCTACTCTTTCGACTTATACGACGCGCCTGCTATTTACAGGACGACAAAGCTGATAAATACGCTGATCGTCTATGCAGTCAACCGTTTCGTTCTTACTACGTGAGTTCTTTCTACTTAAATGATCGATCGTATCGAATGAAGCCAAACGTATGAATAGAGTGGTTATATTCTTCCAAATGGTTGTCCTGCTTGCAATACCCAATAATAAAGGAGCATTGAATATGGACTTTGTCACTGTTCACCGTAAGTTTTACCGCTTTACTAAGGCTTTGCAACTCATTTCTTTTCGCAGTGAAATTCAATACTCTTCTTGCTTCACTCAATGCCCGAAACCACCTTCGTCGTATGAACGGAGCCATCGTCACAGATAGTGGCATGGCAGTTTCTTCTGTGCCTTCTACTCAGGTCAAGTCAGGATCTGCGGTACAGTTTGCTGTAAGATCCTCTGTGCCTTCGCTCCAAAACCCAGGTTCTTTCGGCTCTACTACCAGTCAAGATTCCAGTCTCGAAGAGGGCATCGTTACCATTGAGAAGGAAACTTATGTCGTGTCCGATTTTTCCACGACTCCCACCCGAAAGGCTGGGGATTTTGTGTGATTGATACATCAGTACATATTTTCAGGGCTCTCCGGCTGGTTTGTTGGGTAGCTACGGCGTGAACGTTGCAGATCGTATTTATATGGGACGTGTATGTATATCCGACGAAGTTGTTAAAGTTCCTGTATCGAATCCATGAGCTTCATGGTTCACATTGTTAATGACCGCGCCGCCGCGGCCCAGAAACTTGGAGCCTTGGTACCGGCAGCCTACATATTACCTCCCCGCGCACGTTCGTAGCTTTCTACTGCACTTACGATGTAGTACGAGGTTTACTTACGCCAATGAGCGTCAAGTCCACCAAAAAGTAGGTGTTGAATCGGAAGCCGGTTGTTCCGGTTGAATCACTGCGGAGGCCCTTTCCTGATTTTGGCAGATCGGTAGTTTGGAGCTGCAGATACGTCCTAATTTAGAAGATTGGGTGAAGCACATAGACCATAAGCATCAGAACATCAGCAAGTTCTGATATTGAATATCCTCACAGCAATTTAAAGGGAAGGAAGGAAGCCTGAAGGCTCCAGGTTCCCTTTCGGAAGCGGTTTGGCTCATGCCACATGCACGGCGCGTCGGCATTTTCGTACGCGCCACTTATGACGGACATCCTGAGGCCTGAAGACCAGAATCCACGTACCAAACAAAATACTCGAAGCTCAGTTAAAATCGATGAAGTAAAAGCAAGATTCTCTAGGGAGCAACCGCTTTGATATGAGGTTTTTATTGACCCTCTGCTTCCTGATCTCTATCAGTATTCCCTTGATGAAAATTTGAATAGTCCCAGAATTTTGTTGCCACGAATTGAGTAGAATTTTACCATTTTCAGTAAGAATTTCTCTGTTGTCATCGATCACATTGGCGCATTGGTTGGATTCTATTTCGTTTGGAGTGAAGGGGGGAAATGTTAGGTCAGTGGTCAGATAAATGGAGTTTTCCCCCGTGGCGGGGCTTGCCAGTGTGAAAGAAGTGAAATCAAAACAGAAACGAGCGCTGCAATCGCTGCTTTGATTCGAGGAAGCTTCAATATACTCACTATCATGGATTCATGACATACTTTCTCTTAAAGACTTAAATAAGCACCCTAGACCTCGAGAATCTGATAGCTTCTCAGAACCCCAGAGGCCATCATGTCTACGCTACCCGATCGTATTACTCCCATCTCGCAAACTTCGTTCGAGCAAAGTTATGGTGAGCTACTTAGTGGTCACAGTCACGATGACTTGGCCAAGTTGATACTTCGTGTTTGTAGGATCGGCATTCGTATGCGTCACCATCGGGGTCTGCCTATATGGGATCTCTATCCTGCAGGTAATTACTTACTTTCATGGTAGACAATCTCGAGAACTTGGAATTCTTGTCTAGAGTTACATGTATTTCTTCAAGTACCCTCAAGACAGCATCTACTTGAAACTTTTGGTACGTACTTACCAAACACAACTTGAAATGTCTATGCCTTCTCAAGGGCAGAAAAACCTAGGTTTCTTCCTTAATGTATGTGCACTTCATTCCTCCTGCTAAAGATTGCAATTTTCATTCAGAATTGAAGGGTCCTGATAACAGTCTACACTGTATTGAGTAAGTGCTTCCTTTAACCTCTTCCGTGCTTTTTTCACTTTCCGTGGCTGACCTAGAAGCGATACTCTAGGTTGCCATGATATATATCATTATCTGGTACTTAGTTACACCAACCCTCAACTTTTGGTAGACGGATTATGGTCAGTGCGTTATTCCGGGATATAACTGCAAAACTTACCGAGTTTATATGTCAGGTCACTCTACGTGCGTACAATATTCATATTGTGATGTTTTCTTGGAACCGTGGAATTGACCAATTAAACACAGACTTCCTATGTTTTAGCAGTGAGTTTTCTATTTTACTGGCATCATGGCACGGGAATCGATCCTTATATTCCAAGTCAATAAACTGCTTCTTCGTTCAAGCGTAAGTTGGTTTTTTTAGGTCCGAGCTTCTCCCTCATAGCTGACCGCCCCACGATCTGACAGTTTCTTCGCAAAGGTGATCTATAAATGTTAGTATAATCCCATGGTGTTTGCATGGGATGATATCTGAAGGTTTATTCGCGTATAGTGCACACCGTTAAGTAATTTTGAGGTGTAGATCTGCCTTTCGCGTTGCTCGCACATCTGCTTGTCTGGAGTTGGTGTCAACAGCAGATCTGCCCTTCACGTCACTCGCACATCTGGACGTCTCGAGTTGGTTTCAACAGCAAATCTCCCCTGCACTGTTCTCTGTACGCTTCGGGCTGACGCTACCAATTTTAGGTGTCAGCGTTGAGACAATTGTCTATCACGCATGCCTTGCCATGTGTGAGCCGGAGCGTTAACTGTGCGTCAAATGATTGTGGGCATCGTACATGCCACGATGCTTTCATAGCACCGAACCGGCCGAAAAACGGCCATCATTTTACAACTATTGCCGTTAAATGGATTGCATTGGCCACTAAATGCCATGCGATGGATACTGATGGCCATGTAAATTCCATCATGGCATGCAATGGCATTGATTGTGATTTGATGGCCATTGCATACCATGAATGGCCATGTTTTTGCCGGTTCGGTGATTAGTAGAGTCAGTTCAAAATAACGCCACGGATCAACGTTCAACCGCCACGATTTCGGGGAGCAATAGTAGTACTTTCTCAGGTATAAGCACTCTACTTCTCCTGTCGACATTCGCACTACTTTCGTTTGCGTCATCTGTATTTCTGCAATATCCAATTCATTTCTAACAAACACTTTGCATCTCGCATCAGGCTTCGCATCTCTGGTACTTTACCACATGTCCATCCTATGGGCCTGCAGTGTCTATATATTTGCTATCGAACACTCTTACGATTCACGTCAACATTCGTGCCATTAGAACTCTCTTGCAGTGTCTATTTATCCGCTATCCAGCACTCTACAGCTCGCGTCACTGGTCTTTATCATGATGTATCATTCCTCGTTCTGCACTCTACAGCTCGCGTCACTGGTCTTTATCATGATGTATCATTCTTCGTTCTGCACCCTACTGCTCATGTCAACAATGTAGTAATGTCAAGTCGTATATTGCGACTTACTATGTGCCTGCAGTGTCTATTTTTCATTTGTGGAAAGTATAAGCACTCTGCCTCTTGCGTCAACGTTCGTGTCACTTGCAATCTCCAATCACAGGCACTTTGTATCTCGCGTCAGCCTTCACGTCACTTGTCCTTTACCATGATATCCATTCTATGGTGTTATTATGCACTCTACAGCTGGCGTCAACATCTGCGCCACTAGTACTTTACCGCGCGGTGTCTATTTCTTGCTATCAAGCACTCTACAGCTCGTGTCAACATTCGCGCCATTAATACCCCCCGCAGTGTCCATTTATCTATCACGCACTCTACAGCTCGCGTCAGCCTTTCGCGTCACTGATTTTATTACGTCACTAGTACTTTTGTTCGCGTCACCTGTACTTTTCTGCAATGTCCAATTCATTTCTAACAAGCACTTTGCATCTCGTGTCAGCCTTCACGTCACTTGTACTTTACCACGATATTCATTCTACGTTATTATGCACTCTACAGCTGACGTCAACATTTGCGCCACTAGTACTTTGCCGTGCAGTGTCTATTTTTTGCTATCAAACATTCTACAGCTCGCGTCAACATTCGCGCCATTAGTAACCCCCCTGCAGTGTCCATTTATTTGCTATCATGCGCTCTACAGCTCGCGTCAGCCTTTCGCGTCACTGGTTGTACTACGTGTTTATTCTAGAGTGTTATCTACAGCTCACGTCAATAGTAATGGGTAATGTCTATTCCTAGAGTACAGTTATATAACTGTGATTGATTCTTTGCTAATAAGCACTCTTGCGCCTCACATCAGCTATCGCACCAATAGTCCTTTACTATTTGATTGTAATTAAGCACCCAGTTTCATCGCAAAAAAGCAGGCATCTGAATGAGGCCAATAAGACAATGTAAACCACTGTAAGTAATATCAGCTACTGGACTTCAGATATTTATTATAATGGCTTATAGCCTTTCACTTTTCCTATACTTGGCTTATACTGTACTTATACATTGATTATATCAATATCATAGGGAGATTTTATTGGATTACATAGATATTACAATGAGATTATATTGGGATTATAAAGAGTATAGCGGAAGTGTGCATAAATTTAATATCACTATAGAGAGGAAGTGTAAGGAATGGGAACATGAGTCTCTGTCTTGAATGGAAAAAGAGTGAGGAGGGTCTGTAACAAGTATGCATGCAATTTGCAAAAGTAATGTACCAAGCAATTTTGTATGACTAACAAATAGGGAAATCTGGTTAAAGAGGGAAAAGGGGGTCACCAAGGTGGAGGCTACCTGTTGCCTCCCTCTTTGTGTTCTATTTCCTCTTCCTTTCTCCATTCCCATGAACTTATCCTGGCATACTCTTTCTACATGACCTGTCCTGGTGCAATATCAGCACTTTTCACCTTTCCAGCTACAGCTCTTTGATGTGGTCCATTGTTCCACACCCAGTGTTGGCTTTAAGGTTGTAATTAACCCCAGCTAACCAATTTAAGTCTTGAAGGATTAATTTAGGTTCTTAGTTAAGGGGAGTGTAAGGGTATTTTTAAGTCTTAAAAACAAAAAATTCAGTGGCCATCATATTCATCACCAGAACCTTCCAATTCCCCCTCATCTCTTCCTCTTCCTGAGCCAATAGCTCCAAAAGAAGCTGTTCTTCACTTGGTACCTTCCTCCGTGTCTGCCAAGACTGATTGTCTGGCATGTCCAATTCTGATCCTATAGTAGTGTTGACAACAGCTTGAGCTGTGAAAATTTATTTCGTCTCCCAGTTATTTCTCTGGAATTTTTTGGAAGTATTTCAATTCACCATACATCCCTTCAAACATATTATGGACAGGTGTCCTGTCTAGAGAGCCCACGAGCTGTTTTACTTGAGCCGTGAGCCATTTGGCATTTATGGTCTGTATTTTGACTCAAGCATCTAATCAATTATTGATTAATATCAGTGGATAGCCACTGTTTTTCTCTTTCTGATGAGCCCCAATAAGTGGGTGTTCATAGCACTTATTGGCACAAAAAACCTCTAAATCACTATCCCATAGTGGTTTTACCACCAAAAAGTAATTCCAATGATCTCAGCAACCATGTACTAGTAGGTTCCTCTGGCAAAGGTGGGGGAACTGTGTTGTCACCGGATAGCTCATCAAAATGCCATGCTTCCTTGATCCACTTGTCATGCTGTGCACACCATTTTTTCTGATTGTTTATAAGAAAAGAGCCACGAGAATGTTGCAAATTTACATCCTCGATGCAAAATGGAAGTATATGTTGGGAAAGGAAAGCATGTAGCACAGTGAATGTACTTTCTACTATGTATCTGCTTAATTATGTTACATTAAAATCAACAGGACTTTCTGAATGTAAATTGAAAGCAATAATTACCAGATACCTGGATACCCACAAATACCTGCAACTTCAAATTTCAATCTCTATCTGCAAGAGATTTACACTCATGTTATGCTTAATTACATATGGGGATGTAACCATTTGTCGGAAATTTCATTTTGGCATGATCATGCGCTAAGCATTATCATGGCGTCATCATGCCCTGGTCATGAATATTTTGTTACTTCAAAGTTGAGAAACACAACTGAACTTATCACACAAAATGACAATATATTATAACCCCATTATGAGGGTTATAACAATTCATGAACTTATCCATAACTAAGTTATAATCAGTTATAATGCAGTATTCAATTATAACCTGGCTAAAATGATTGTAGGCTGTTATAGCAAGTGTCATTTTCTCAGATGAAGGTGTGCCCAGAGTGTTAAGTATTGCTTGATACTCAATCGAGTTGTCCCAAAGCCAGTTGATCTTTGTAGCTGAGGCATGATACAGACTCACAAGGATGGATGGAAGGTTTTCATATGGACCTAAGGCTCTAAATAAAATACGGTACAGTAGTGGAGCTGTTATATTGCCATCCATGCTGTGACTTGAGTTGTCAAGGCTGCTGGTTTGATCCTGATCAGCACTTATCATCACTTATTGTCTAAAATGGAAATTTCTGACATTTTGCTGTACATCATGTACAGTATTGTTAACCATAACACTGAGTTGGTTTCAAAGATTAAATGAATGCAGCAGAAGTTTGTTATTAAAAATCTTTTTTGAATCACAGTAAAGTTATAATAGGTAAAATTTAAAACAATGGTGACAATTGGAGATGGGGCCATCAGTAAACTTCCAGCCTCATGATGGCATTCAGATCAGAGGATTTGAAATTTGGGGTGGAGGTAAAGTGTGGTGTTGTGCAAAGCAAGTTCAATGATACATGCTCAGTTAACTAGGGCTGCACACCATACTGTATACAGTCATGACTGTATACTTTACAGCTGTATATTTTGATTTCTAGAGCCTTGCCAGTATGGGTACAGGAAAATGTACAGTATACAGCTGTATTATACAGTTTCAACCCTCATCTTGAGGAACAAATTTATGAACTCACCTGAACTATCATTTATCAACTTCACATCAACTCTGAATATTCTACAAACTCCCAAAAGAGATATAATATTGCTCAAAGCCACCTATCAAGCCATGGTAAACCTTGACATCTCAGCATCAACCACTTTATCCAAGAGATATCTCATCAATATGAAAAATTTAAGGTGACTTTTAGCCTTGAAAGCAACTACAACCATATTCACGCAATCTGTTAATAAATGCAATGGACTGTTCAGCAGCCAGAGCACAGATAAATGAATATCAGTGGCTTACCATATATACAACTGTAAATATGGTATATGGACAGGTACTTTATGGGTCGGAAAATGATTTGGACAGTATGGTTACAGTGCCCATATAACTGTACTGTTGCCACCATATATATGGGTATGGTGTGCAGCCCTACAGTTAACTACTTCTGCCAACGTGGTGATCTTGCCTTGTCTGAGTTCATGTGGATATGGATGTTGGCATTTAGCCTATTACAGAATTGTTCCATTAGATCAGTGTCCAAGAAACCTGTCATTCCTCCTATATCTTGGAATTTTGCACCACTGAGAGCTCAATACCCTGTCTTATTCCTTTAATTTTCTCCTGGCCTCTGCTTCTTTGTCTACTGAACCAAAACTCAGCTTGAACTCATTTTTGAACTTGGTCCAGCTATTAGATGACAGGACTTTTGTCATGTCACCAGCTATGTTTGTCTGAGTCTGCTGAGATTAACTTTGTATTGATACTTGGGTATGTGGGCCAGCAGAGGCCTGCTGGCATTGATGAGACCTAAACTCAAAATAAAGCTGTAGAACTGTTTAAGATTACTTGCAAAAACAGTGGCCCATAAAAATAGACTTGTTTGGCACTGGTAAAATTGGAATTCTCTAATCCACTGCCTCATTAGGGATCTGCAACAGGAAATTTGACCATTTTTAAAGCTCGGATTCATTTAAATCTACCTTGTATGGTAGTTGGAGCCCTTCATAAATCCTGCTCATTGCAAATGCACCCTATTTGCAGAAAACAACTTGAGTAAGTACATTACTCAAAAATTTGGTAGGGTTGACTTTCAATTTTTGCTACTAAGGCTTTCCAAAGTAATCAGATATATATCTTTCACACTTACACCTGACCCTTTTAGTGAAGAACTTGAATGAGTACCTCAAAACCATTCAGTCCCAATTTGTGTCAGGGTTTTCTTAAGCAGTATCATCTTAGATATCCAAGTATCATAAAAATTATTTGACATAACAACTGATGCAATGTTTCACAAGCTACATGTGAGTCAATGGAAATTTTTAAAATGAAAAAATTTTCAGAAATGAAACTTCTTTAGCCATCCTTCAACTTCCTCTTCAGCAAACTGTAAGACATGAAGTTTGATTGATTAATGAGAAATTTAAAACACGAAAGTCTCAAGTATTGACTTGAAGTCTCTGGATTTCAGAACAGAATCAAGCAATTTAGTAATTTCATAATTGCAACACTTAGCTTCAGGCAGATCTTAAGCCCAAGAATCAGATCTGTGTATAAGCATTGAAGTTATGATTTAAAGAATTCAAATGTGAAGGTATGACAACAATACTCACACCCATTGGCCTTTTGACAGAGATCAAGAGCCTATAGTTTCTGAAAACCAGAAGACATTTAAATTCCTCTAGACAAAGTAAACAAATACAGTACCAATCTGTAACATAGGGCAGCTATGAACATGAATTAAGCTTATGAAACATGTTTCCATCAGATGAAAAGTGTGTGTGTAAATGAATATAATTAGCATAAAAATAAGAGAAGAGCATACATATTACAAGAGCCTTGAGCACTAGAATCAAGTAGAGGAATAATGATACTACATGTAAATATATTATATGTAGCTTGCTACTCACTATATAGGTCCATTATAAACTGATTATATTGAGGTTACATTGTTACTATCAGGAGATTACATTTGCTTACAACATGTGGCAATATAAGCACTATGTAAGAATCAAATCAGAAGCCTGGATTTTGATATTGAGAGTATCGACGGTGTATCAGAAAGCTATGATATTACACTTATAGTAATGAGAAAATATAAATTAAATATCAGACCCCCGCTTTTTGATATTACACTTATAGTAAAATATAACTTAAATATCAGACCCCCGCTTTTTTTGCCATGGCCTTCTCGCGCCACCACGTCACCTGAAATGTCTAATTCACTATGAACCTTGCACTCTACTATTCACGTTGAGCTTCGCGTCACTAGTACTTTTCTATTCTATAGTATTTATGCACCCTGCTTCCCGCGTCAACGTTCGCGTCACCAGTACTCTCCTCGAAGGTCTATTTTTCAATTAACAGTGCACCCTACTGATCGCGTTGAGCTCCACGTCACTAGTACTTTGCTATTCTATGATATAATTAAGCACCCAGACTCTTGCGTCAACATTCGTGTCACAGTACTGGGCACTTTACTGCTCGTGCCAAGCCTCGCGTTACTGGTACTTTACTATAGCTATTTTATGGTGTAATTTGGCACCCTACTTCTTGCGTCAACATTCACGTCACTAGCACTCTCCTGAAAACGTCTATTTCTCAATAAGCTGTGCACTCTACTGCTCACGTTGAGCTTTGCACCACTGGCACTTCGCTTTGGTGCCTATGTCTGGAGTATTATGCGTACTACTGCTTGCATCAATCTTTATGCCACTGGTACTTCACCATAATGTCTATTAAAGTGCTATGCCCACCACTCATACTGGATTATCAGGCATTCCCATTGCATGGAAAATTCCCCTCCCCGTTATAGATATATTAGGATATATCTTGGCTCAGCATAAGGCTCCTGCTTTGTACCCTCCGATGGATTGAATATGATACTAATCGAGCGTAAATGACATAGGTAGTTCCCATATAAGCCTGGGAAGTCAGGCTCCTCATATTCAGGTTCCATTAGAGTGCAGGTACGGTAAAAGATACAAACGGCAGTGTGAAAGCAAGTGTAACCTCCGGAGCCGTGCAATCTACCTACCGGCTGTGCCATTTCTGGCACCACTCCGTATATAAACCTTGCAGTTTAGTTGCTGTACCGCTTTATCTCCGAAAGGGGCTTTATTACAAACAGTGTTCTGGATCCCAAGCCCAGGCGGGAATGCTACATAAACTACACCTGGCCGCAGATGACATTTGCATAGATCTCCTCCGTACAAAAAGTAGTAAATGACCTTTCCACCATCAATCCTTCCACTCTGCCAAGGAGGTACGATGTACCACCTTTTTGGCTGGCCATCTGCAAAAAAAAAGTACAATCACAAGTCCCAAGTGGGACATGCTTGTAGACACGACCTTGGAGCACCCTTGACAGCAGCCGTCAAGCTAAACAGTGCCTCCTCCGACGAAATACGTGAGTCAGGATTGTCAGAGCACAACTTTCGCACCAATCTGTCAATCGGGTCGTCACCAGTCTATCGCCAAAGACAGTGGTCAATAACACAATTGCCATTTAGTATAGTGCTTACCGTAAATTTCCGTACACATAAACCATAACCTAATTGCCATACGTCAAGTTTAAATGGATCGTAAGCAAGTCCTTCGGACACGTCAGGGGGGCAAGGACGGATGTAGTGTCTGCCATCCGCAAAGGATCCGCCAATAGGTAAGCCAGAGCATACTTTCTTATCCGTTTCTTCGTTGACTGCAATGTGTATTCCAACTTCGAAGTCAATCAAATACACACGAGGCCGACAAGTGTACGCCTCTGGCGCAAGCAAAGATTCTGGTTGCCACTGTACGAGAAAGTTGTCATGAAACGCGTCCTGGAATAGCCACCAGGAAGTTAACTATTAACCGTCAATTAACTAACTTTGAAAGAGACAAACCCGGTGAGCAATGCTGAGCTGGTGTATAAAGACAAGGCCTTCAAGTGCCTGCAACATCATGTCCAGAACATCCTCTACAGAGTTCTGGGCGCATATTAATTCAGCCACCTCCATTGAAGAGCCTACCAGAGGGAAAACCCCAAAAACTACGTTGCCGAATACAATTTCCTGGAGCAAAGGCAAAGCATGGTTCCCGCTGACAAAAGAGTTGGGCCCTGTAGCTAGCTTTCGCAATATTTCGAGATGACCAGTGCCTTCGCCGTTGACTACGATCACCCGAATGCGTACGTCGTGTCCGCCATTTGTCCTCGCGAGGCGAAATAAAGGGTTCTGTAGGGTCTGGGTTAACACTAAGATTTGGGTATATAACTATTAGAACCAGCCTTGAGTTGAAAGGAACGTTGGGCTCCCAAGTACGGAGGTTCTTGGTTATTAGGATCCTGCCGCTTGGTATGCGCAAACACGTATCCATTTGGATAGCGTGCAAGCTCACCCGAGGGAGCCCGCGAGATATCAAAATGCCCATGTTTCCACAGCTCTAGCCCAGTAGAAGTGAAGAAAGGTCTTAACGATTCCCAAAGGTGTACACCATCGCGGCGGTTTCTCCAGGCCGTAAGACTTGAAGGTAACTGGGTTTAAAAAAATGTCAGTACGTACATTATAGGAGCCGAATTAAACGATACTGACCTGCAATTGCATGCTTTGCTCAGTCCCCTGCGTAACGGTCCTCAACAAAATATGAGCAGCTCCATTACAAATACTCACCCCAGGCAGTTTCGGGTCAGCGTTTCGGTCGTGGGTGCTTGGCTGGGACTAGTTTGCGAACACGGAACAATACGTGTTGTCAGCGAAAAACAAAATCTTAACGCAACCATCCTCACCTCAGGTCCATCGTCCTCTGCATATCGTCTCAGCTGAGAAATGATACGCAGCCTCGGCAAAAAAAGGATACCTATAAAACCTGAAGCCAGGCTCCAAAACAGCCCGCAATAGTTCATGGGAACAAGGCCGCGTAAGACAACGTTTCAATAAATATGACTGTATTTGTTGCGTAATCTCGCTTACATTATCTTATCTAAGTAAAACTGGAGCCCCTATCACCGAATCAGCCAAAAAAAAAATTGATGAAGAAGGTGATTGATTGCCTTTCGCTTGCAGCGGGGCGATAATACAGTATGGTCACGATGTTCCATAATAGAAGCAGTAACGACATCGGTAAATCTGAGTATCGAGAGCCTTAGCCACATACAGCAAATTCGTAACACGTTCCAAGCTTCCAATGACATGCGGAAGATTCATACCTCGAATGAAAACCTCAAGGCGTCTTGGAGAGGTTTTTTAGCTTCCTTCTGTATATCTTGACCTCGAGGCTCGTGAAGTGGCGGAACGAGTCATTCTGCACTGCCGATAAATGTCCGATACACGCCCACGGATAGATGTGTCGATCCCCTATATAAGGCTGTATAACACCATCCTTTAGCCTCACAACCCCATCATGAGCGTGCGTGACTCTCCTTCCTGTCTCTCTCTAACCGCCGCGACCTGACACACTCTTTCTATTTTAAGATCAGGATTGACGGCCAAAAACTAAACTCCCTCGATAAAAAGAATTATAGCACTGCAGTCTGTTCCCTCTGCCTCTTCAATTACCAGTTGTTCAACTATATTCAGGAAAACTACGAGTTAAGGTGCCTCTTCCGAACAACAAACCATGAAGTCTACATCCCGGTGTATTTTGTAGGATCATTTAAGAAACACACCGAGTCGTCCACCGTAAGTTCCCATCTCACCATTGTTTTCCATTCAGGTCTAATACTTGATATACTTCAAAGGGTGTGGTACTGTCACTTGAATTCGGGCCACGCAACAAAGTTCTTCGCGTCACCGAGGACGTCCAACTTACCGTAACAGAGTGAGTGGCAGTTGTAATGCAGGTTCACTCTAATCATTTCTTCCCCATCCAGCAAGGCAAGAAGTGTACAGCACCCCGACGAGGTGCTGCAAGAATATATTCTAGCGACCCGATACCCCGAATCGATGTGGAAAACATACTATGAAACTAAGGGAGGCTGGGTGCCCGCCTAAGCTATGGAACACATGTTTTTACGCAATGTTACTCTTGTATAACCTGTCTTAAAATACATACATTGATGAGTTTCTTCAACGATCGAGAGAAAAGTGTAAGCGTAAAAATTTGCCATTCAGGCAATATATGTCCTCAGATAATTGAGGATATGCAAGTGACTACCCAGACCCTTTTAGTATCGCTAGGCGACATGAAATGCAATCGTATCCCCGAGGTCTTGACTATTGATGAGAAACCTATGTTCTTGGAGTCCATGACTTGCATCTCCTTGGGAAATCCATTGTATTGCAACTAATAGTCGCGCCTCGTGGATATTCGTATCATGCATACGAATACAATACGAATACAAGGGTACTTTCCACTTGATCTCGATTAAAGTACAGGGAAAGGTTCGTTTTCCATATATACCTTTTGAAGGTTCGGCCCTCCGCCGCTTGCGGCCATATCTCCAACTCATCGAATGTGATATCCAAAAATCCGGCTAAATCTGATACAAGTCTTGAGGTAACTTAAGTGTTTGTACGTTGCCTCAGGGTTTGGACGTCGACGGAAAAAGTCCCAATCTTTGTTATTGAAGACAACACCGATAGATTCGGATTTCGAGGCAGCCGGAACGAGTTAAAGGTCGAACAAAGAAGAACTGAAGAGCATTCGAACCGTTCTTGCCAGCATGTATCTTGAAGGGTATCAAAGACGTTATGGCCCTGGGGTAGCATCTGTCTATAGCCAGGGAAAGACTCAGGCCGACATGATCAACGACATCAACAACGAGCTGCAAAGGGAAATTGCAGCAAAACTGCCAACGCCTCAATCTCTTTCAGAAGTCTCTGGGTTGATTATCGACCTTGGTGACACGCCGTATGGTCTGGGAACACTCGGGAGACGCTATGTCAACGTAAGTCAATATTAAAAACAGCAACCGGTTTTGAGGCTGACCATGCATTCTAGCAAGTTCACCGGGTAGGCCTAGGTCCAAGGGATTTCATTACCGGCAGAACATATTGCACGGGGCCAAGCATGATAGAAGCTTTTGGACTGTCCGTTATAAGTAGCGGAGTTATTGGTGAACTTCTTCGCATACGCCACGCCTTACAGAATTATGGAGAGAAGCTTGATATCACAAGGCAGGAAATCGGTTTCGGCCCCCCCGGGACATATCCATACCCAGATCGACGGAAGAAACGATCTCGATGTGATGTAAATACCCTGGGCACCATTACCCAGCCTACAGATACTTCAGAACAGTCGGCAACCGGAGGACGCCACAACCTTTCACCTAAGCGCAAAGCAAGTCTTACAATTACAGCTAAATTCTTTATGCAGGTTTGTGTCCATATCGGTCCCCAGCAATTGTCAGCGCTAAATGACAGTGTTCAGGATCATACCGATCCCATAGAGGCCGCTTTACCTTTACAGCATGGCCGTTTCAAGCTAGCGGCGCACAAGATCCTGTTAGGCGAGGTAGGAGTAGAGCGGTCGGGACGATGGCAATTGTGGAAAACAGTCCGAAGAGGAGGAGAATGGAAAGATATCACCTGGGAGGTTTCTGTACGCGGCAAGAAAGGTGATCTATTCTTTTTCAAAAGAAAAGAGGTTGATTTTCCGAAGAATCTCGATATGCACGTAGAGCACATATAGTACCATATATAGGAAACCAATGTCCGCCGACTTGAACATGAACTACATAAATGGTGGTTGTCCACAGAACTCAGTCAATTTCATTCTAAACATCTCACCAACTCGTCGGAAGAAGGCGGAAGGAGGTTGCCCAGAAGTCTATAAAAACGCCACCAAACATGATCGTTCGCATCCTCATCGAGCTGTACACTGTTTGAAGGTAAGTAACCATGCTGCCATTTAATGCGTGAAATGTGTTACAAATGACAGATAATGACGCCGAAATCGTTAAAAGTTCCGAAAGGAGTACCATGGGTGGAGACTGTTGACTGGGTCAGAGCAGAACTTCGGTTCAGTCAGAAAGAAAAAGTCGTGGAGCCAGAACGGGATGAAGCCGATCTATTACTCAGTGAATCGTGGGCCATGGAACAATGTATGTCACAGTTACTGAATGTTCGGAGCTCCAATTGACCAGATTCATGTAGTACGCTGCTGTCTTTTTGACAACAAGCCAATGCCGACAGTCACCCCCAGTGAATTGATCTTCAGGATCGATAATATCAACAAAGAAATAGCGTCTGTCGGAAATGAGCTCGGGCCACTGAATATCCGCAAAGACGACCCTTGCAACCAGCAGCTCTTGAAACGAATGGAGAAATTACGTATAACGCAGTGGAGATTACAGAAGTTGCAGAAGATAGTTACCGAGCATTGTGAAGTGTAGATAGTTAAATGGACGTGTCAGAGTCAAGTTGCGCACTCTGGACTCTTCCTTAATGCCTGTCCTTCTTCCTGAATATTCACTCCCAGACATAGCATGTCTGCAAGACAATCAAACGCGGCGGGAGCCCTGGAGGATAGTCCACGCTCTGGACCGACTTCCTTTGGAGATTTGGGAAGAGATACTTGGGTGGGTACCTGTGGATAACGTAGGGGTCTTCAAGGCTGTCTCCGAAGCCGCGAATCAGCTCTGCGTGACAGGCCGAAGACGACTCTACAGGAAGCTACAGCTACAGCACCGGGAACATGTTATCAGAGTCGCGAGAGTCAGTTCACAGTCAAGAGAAGTGGCTCTTGCTATCAAGAAAGTTCACCTACGCTGGAGTTGGGGCAATTGCCCGCACACAAGAGGCTGCGACGATATATCCGCGATCATGGCAACAGCCAGAAATTTGACTTCACTACAGGTATTGTCCACCGGCTTCAAAAATTCGATTAACGAATCTTTTCCATCTAGATTCAAGGAACATTTGAACACGCGAGGTCTGGTGCAGAGCTTGGTAAAATGCTGTCTGTTACAGGCAGCGCTCTGCTTGAAGTTGCCTTCTTGAACATGGAAATCGTAGAGTTTGAGAATCTGTTTCTGGCGATCACTACTCGTCAGAAGCGCATTGACCAGGCAAGTTTTCACGTAATAGAACGCTTTCCATGAGGACCTTGACCAAAAAAATTAGCTCGAATTCAAGAATTGCCGGGTCACAGATATTGCATCAAGGGTCATGACGAAACAACCAATCCGTAGCTTAGGAGATGTCGACCCGAATGAGGATAAGCAAACAGTCACTATCGGGCGTCTTGCCGTTGTTGATTGTATTGGCATTTCGGCGGCGTTAGCGCACCTGCTTGGGCCTTTTCCATCACTTCGCGGCGAAGAGACAACTCCATGGCGTGTCAAAACCCTGCATTTTCGCGATGAAGGGGATAGTATTAATATGGAAAAAATAGTTCTTGCCCAAAAGAAACACTTAACTATTTTGAGTGGGGGTATTCGACGAAACAGCCGTAAGTGAAGTGAATAATGCACCAACCACAACTGATCAGTTTTCCCGTAACAGGAAGCTTCTCTACGGAGGAGTTGTTTTTTACTGTGATGGATGCACATTGGAATGGATTTCGGACGCTGGAAAAAGCCAAGATAGACATTGAGCTATCTAGTCGACGTAAGCTGTGGCTAGACTTCTCTTTCGTGGAAGGGCATTTAGGATTTACGGTTGAAGAACGGCGAAGGGAAAGCGGGGAATACGTCCGAGCTACCAAACGGCTTAATCATCAATCCGAGGTGTGGCAAGCATTAAGCCTGGCTTGCGATCATGGGCACAACATACGTACGATTGAAGAATTCGTCAAGTCGATATGCGATGAGAATGGGTGGCGTGCTGAAATGGAGGTTTGTCAGAGTCATTAGAAGCAGTGTTTGTAGCCGGGCCCGTGGGATAAATATGCTCATTTTGCTATCGTGAGAACTTGGGGTGAAACGTAGTTCATAGTGACTCACATTCAGCCAATATCTACTCCGGCTGGGTATAGCCTCGTCTCAGAAGACTCTCATGATATTACGAACCTGGATATTTACACCCGTCAGGGATAGAATGAAAACAGCATTGAATTACGCTTGCTACAAAGTCAGCGAAGCACCTGCCGTTCAATCTTCTGGAACAAGGGTATGGTTTATCGGAGCAAACAGTGTCATGTAAGGTGCTAGCCCAGCCCATTTCACGACTACCATCTTAACCGACACCCTGGCTATGTCTCTAGGGTTATGTGCCATATTTGCTCTGCAAAGTAGAAAAGAAAAGTTACCTCGGGTCATATCTCGATTGACGATTAGGGTCATCAGCGCCATGTTTTCGCTGAAAAGAGGTATGATATCAGCTAAAATATGTCTTCACCAACAGTTAACGACTCCGCGATGGCATCCTCTTCCACTGTTGTACCTTCGAGACAACAGTACCTCGCTATTGACAGATTTGTCAAAGGGTTGATCAGTGGGCCTATCTTCATCCTCTACTACAAATCTTTAGACGGCTGTAGCCAAGCTTGCGAGAAACAAGGTGCATTATTGACATTCTGTCAGAATAGCGCCCAAAGGGCCATCTCAGCTGGTACGATAGCGGAAATACCTTCCACGGTTACAATCGGTGACCTACGCTCTGTGAGTTACAATCTATAATTATTCTTTTTACGGTGTTTAACTGAGGTTTTAGGGAATCACAACCTTGATCGAACAACTCAGACGAAACGAGGAGGTTGAATCATGTTTATCTCGTGAGTCCATGAGTGCTAACTATCAACTTTTCCAGTTCATACAAAAATGTGAGAGAGATGTGGAAAGACAGGTATGACCCTGGGTCGTATTTGAGTGTTTACCAAGTTTGATATCACTATCAGGGCCTTGACGTACGGGAATGTGGAGAACACTTTGTGAACGTAGCGAAGGACTGGGGTTCAATCACCGCTGGGCCCGCCGGCGACACAGACCCGGAAAACCCATTGGACACATCCGCAAATGCGCCTTCGAGGATGACCCCGCCGACTGGCTCTTCCGAGAAAACGCAAATCTTCTACCAGCAACGAGATATGTCTCATTTAGCGCCGAGACGTACTCCGTGGAAAGATGGTCAAGCGAATCCAAGGCGTCTGGCCCACCGGTTGAATCCGGAGCTGTACGAAAGCATTGTTAAAAACGTTGCACCAGGCTCGGGGATTGTAAAGTGGAACAAAGCCATGGAGTTGATGGAAAAGGTATTGGGTGAGGCAGAGTGGAGCCGTTATCAGGAGATTGCAGGAAAGGTTAACTCTGGCAAGCTAGAATCTACTAATGTAGATCGAGGGTGCGCTGTCTTTATCTTTTTGAAATGTTTGTTCTGATTTCCGTGATGTTCAGCACAATGCTTAAACGTGCTGCTCGCTATCTCGATGGCAGTCTTGGCACATTGGATGTGCGATATGATGTTCAAGCTCTGGTATTGCTTAGTTGGAAGAACGAAGAAGGGACACCAACAGTTGGCGTTCAACATACTCCGAATTTTCTTGGTAATCTGAAAGGGTATAAAAAGTTCCAGACTAAAGTCACCGAGTTGTTCATCGATCTTCTGGAATCCGAGGACATAGATGTGGTAGAGCATGATTCCGATTCCCCAGGTTTGTTAACCCCCAAAATCATTATATATGCCACTGAATTTGCTTTTCCCTTTAGGCACGATTTCTACGCAACCACCCAAGCTTCCGCAGCCTCGCCCCGACAATAAAAGAGACATAGTGAAATTAATGACTAAGTACCTCCTTGACGTTGCTGGTGAGTAAGAATTTCCTTCTTCAACACTGTATCTCATAACACCCATTTATAGAATGGCAGGGAGGTGGCTTAAAATCCAAACGCTCTGTGCCCTGGTCCAAGTTAGGAAGTGAACCACGGGGAACGATCCTTACGGCTGCTTCTGTACCAGAAAATGTGACCCTTGGCCAAACTAATATTGTACAAGGGGATGTTTGGAACTTATGGTATGATTATTTAGTTCGCAGGGAGAACGATGGTCACGTACCAGCGGTGGAGTGGGTTACCGAGGCTTTGAAAAAGCCAGAGCAGCAGAGGTCCGGCAAAACTGTATTTGACCCAGTTGGACTGTGGTCAGGTAGCGATGATGATGATGTTGAGTGGTCCCGCAAACTTGACCAGCTGCAACCATTTTTGGAGGACTCAAATGGCGACACATCAAGTGATAAAACTCGGGAACAGGATCCTGTCCCTATTGATCCACAGCTGGCTTCCCAATCCGCTGGTATAATGCCTACCGTCCTCGCTCCATATATTCCAACACAGCATCTTCCTATCACCGTCTCTAACGAGGACTCAAATGGCGACACATCAAGTGATAAAACTCGGGAACAGGATCCTGTCCCTATTGATCCACAGCTAGCTTCCCAATCCGCTGGTATAATGCCTACCGTCCTCGCTCCATATATTCCAACACAGAATCTTCCTATCACCGTCTCTAACGAGAATGGAGTGGCCGCAGAGTCAGCCCAGCGTCCTTCTATCCCGGTCAGTGAAAATGAGGCAGCAGAGCACCATGCCCACGTCTTTTCACTTCCTCCAATGCCAGAGCCACCGACTTTGATGGGTAGAAGAGGGAAGACCGGTCGTCCTGTCAGGTCACCAAATAACGGAGCTTCCTCTAAGGCCAAGGCGGCTATTCGAAAACGTGCAGCAATAGAAGCCAGAGACACTGGAGGAGACGACGAGACTCGTGTCTCAAGAAAACGAACGCGCCGAGAACCAGAGGCTTACGCTACTTCCAATCGCATAGCTATTGTAAAGTGGAGTTTTGCAGGGCTATTGTGGGCTCTTGATCTCGACGCAGGTGGAGCTAAAGATATCGCAGACCAAGTCCCGACATCTCTTCGGGCTGATTTCAAGGATGTTGTCAAGAAATTTCTTACCGTTGACAACGCGGTTTGTGCGAGGTATGGCCGGATGCCAGATTCGGCATTCAAGGCTGCTGAGCCCGAAGGACTTCCGCCTTTGATTTTGAGGTGGGTTCGCCATTTTAACAACAATTTAGCGAGCCCCAGTCCTTTCCCGGTCGATGAAGACGTTATGGGGGAAGCCAATATCCGAGTTCTGGAAGAGTGGCTGCTCGGCTTGCCTTTGGCTAACCTGGATTCGGTTCCAGACGAAAACTTACTCGATACTCCATGGTTTCGTCCGCTAGGACAGGGTCTGTCTCACGTCATCTGGGCCTTCAGTATATGGGCACGATCCTTTGATTCTAAGATAAAGAGATTTGACGTCCCCGAATCATTTGGACTGCTGGTGTCTCGGCTCCACAAGTTGTTGCAGAGACTGCAGGTATCCAAGAAGCGAACGGAAGAAAACCCAGTGTGAGTATTAGGTTGTGTTATCCTTCGTTCCTCTTTCATTCGTCACTCTCGCAGATTCCGAACTTTACAATCTTCAGGCTCAAGCAATGCTAATCTTTTCCCACAACAGCCGATGTAGTTACTTCTTTGATGTGTCATAATTACCCCGTGCTAAAAAAACTGATTCCGATTACGTCTTAAGATGTGAGAAATGTAAGGGCGCCGGGTAGGAATCGGTTCTGCCTGTTTTGGGTGTGTTTAAGACGGCGATCGAAGTTAAGCGACTCCCAACCAATCCTGGGAATGTTGTTGTGTTTTCTCTTGAACCAGTCAACATTGGAGAGGTCCCGTGGGCTAGGTCGATGGAAACGGTCATGATATCATGGGGCCCCCGTTTCCCTTCCTTCCTTCGTGTTTGGGCTCTTCTTTCATATAGCAGTCCGTGTGGCTGCCGTGGCCTCGGTCACGTATCATCAGTTCACCTGAAATCGGTGTTGCCGTCTCGTTGGCCATATCCATGGTCTACCCGCTTGCTTTCGACACCACGTCGTGAGCACTTATAGAACAATTCTCGTCGTTGGCCGTATCTATGGTCGTACCTGCTTCGACGTAATGTTGTGCAGGTCTATGGCACTTATGCCTGAAACGGTCTTGCCGTCTCGTTGGCCATATCTATGGTCTTCCCGCTTGCTTTCGACACAAGGTCGTGAGCGTTAATGGATCAAGTCTAGTCGTTGGCCGTATCTATGGTCTTACCTGCTTCGACGTAATGTTGTGCAGGTCCATGGATCAATTCCAGTCTCCTCCGTTCAGTAAAATTTTCTTCTCTGCGTACTCAGAACTTCATTCCGCTCTCCCTCAAGTTTTATTCTGGTTATTATGTCTCCGTTTCGCCTGCCTTGTTTTTGGGGACCTCTCCGGCATTCGACAAAGTATCGTTCAACTTCATAACTTCTTGGTCTCGATATCCACTCCGTTTTTTCTCATTTTGTGGGCAGAGGCGAAACGTCAAAATACCCCACCCAAGATACGTCTAGGCTTCCACGCAAGTTTGTATTCTCATTGCCGTTTTTACTGCAGCTCATATGTGACAAATCATTCAAGGGGGGTTCACAGATAAATTTGTATATCTTTGTCGGTTTCATTTTGTTGTGCTTTTCGGTCTTTTTGTCAAGACCTATGTCTCTGGATATCTGATAAGTTCTCAACTCTTTCTATACAACTGTGTCCTTATATTTTACAGGTTGCCGTTCGAATGGGATTGGGTCTGTTTTACATTTTGTCAGCTTCTGATATAGTGCTTTTGATTCAAGGATGAGACTCAACGCGAGCAAGGTACGTTGCGCAACCTTTCTGGCTACTTTTTGACCTTATGCTTTGCTTATAGTTCTGGGACTGTCGACGTGGTAGTTATTCTTCATTGCCAACGTGCCACGTGCTGCCGCAGATGATGCTTTGCTTATAGATTTGGGACTGTCGACGTGGTAGTTATAGTTATTCTTCTTTGCCAACGTGCCACGTGCTGCCGCAGATGATGCGAAGAAACTGCAGTTCTTCGTTTCATCTGGGTCAGCATGTAACCCCTTGGTTTCTTATGTATAGTACTCTGTTCACCCTAGAGGAAATAAAATATCTGAGTATCGGTCTTCGGTGATCTTCGCTAGTCACGTGATCGTGGTATACTCGTTTCTGAGTCCTTTTAACATCATTCTTGTTCGCCTCGTTGGGTCAATGGCTTCGTCTGGCAATTCTTCGCAAACGGGTGCCGCTGCTGTAGCTGGTTCTTTAGTCGGCAAATCTCTGAAACGCGCGCGCAAGTCTATCGCCGTTCCAGCCAGCAAGAGTAAAACGAAGACCAGAACTCGACGCACTAGAAAACCCTGGAATGCTGGCAAGAGTACTGGCGGAGAAGCTCCTCGACTGCCGATGGGCGCGGGGCTACCTTCAGACGGCAAGGTGCGGTCCGATAAGCGCTCATTGAGTTTGTATCAATTAATAACAGGATTCAATTTTAGTATGGAGAAGACCGGGCCGATGACTCCCTTGATATTGAGATGGAGGGATTTTCCGACAGCGAAGGGTTACATTCTGGTTCCTCAACCCTTGATTATACGGTGGAATTTGCGCGTTTCACGCCGGGCGTTCAGGTAAGTTAGTCGGACTGTTTCCAACCAACCCTTTAATTCTGTACAGTGGTGCGTAGGATGCGGCGACTGTACTTCCTACACACAAAAGGCGAAGTGCAGAATATGTGGCCAAATTGTATGCTTTGCTGGGCCTGGATCAAGAGCATGTCTTGAGGTAGACTCCTCTTATGCCAAGAACGGAATGCCAGAAAGCCATCAATTTGAATGCCCAACTTGCACCAAGAGCGATCATTATATGCGCAAGTTGCCGGGGGGTGTGGTATACTCTGTATGTTTCCTTCGGCTCATTCTTTCGCCTGCTTAACACACGTCAGGGATTTTTTGATGGCAACGGGGCGCCCATAGACGTCATTCAAAATATCCGATGGACCGAATTTCGCTTCTTTCGAGCCCCTAAACTTCCTACTCTGGGACTTCTGCAAATAGAACTTGACGAAGAAATGCTAGAGCAGCAAGTTCCTTTCCGCAAAACGAAAATAGTTGCGGAGGGTTATGCCTCCGGGGTTGTTTGTGTAACGGATATCATCACCCACGGCTTGAAAGCACCAGATATTCCTTTGGATAATGTTGCTTCCCCGCGGCCTTTGGTGATTCAAGTTGTGAAGTTTAACCTGTTAACGGAAGCGGGGTCTGTGAGTTATACAAACCGAATTCATCAAGCTATGAATGCGTTTCGAAGGTTAGTTTGTCTGTTTGTTTTTCTGACTTCTGATGGAAAATAGCGACCCACAGCATGGGCGTTGATCAGGTTGTTGTGTTTTTAGCCTCACATGCCGACCCTGACCGAGGCGATATACATTTTGCCCCCTATGGTGGTGGTGCCCTACAATTGGAGGAGGCAAGTTGTTCAGTTATTCGATGCTCCCATATCTCCTAATCTACGCAAGAAAGGTTTTTCCATCCCTTTTTCCTGTCAACGTAAGACAGTGGCTATGCAATGTAAAGAGTCACCTCTTCATGCTGGTGTGTGGTGCCAAACCTTTAAGCGAGGTAGGATATAGGTATCTTTCGGGACTGGTTAAGAGGCGCGTCCATCTAATTCCGATGAGAATTCTTTCTGACATGTCAACTCTAGTGAAGTATTCAACAACATTATTTGTTTTCCTACTGCCAACTTGCAACCCAGATTGGTTGCAGACTTTGCAGCACGCTACGTTGAGCAAGCCATATATCGGCAAAACCCGACTGACGCTGCTTTGCACCTGATTCTCGAAGGTGACAGCAGGCTGGGTATTCACTCAAAGATTCTTCGCTTGGGTCATTCCGTTAATGATAAGGGTGAGCCGTTCTGCCGCGCACTGCGCTATGTATGGTGCCAAGAGTCTCGTCGACCGTGGGGGCTGGAATACCCAATGAGATGCCCGAAATGCAAAACTCTTCAATCGTTCGCCCCCCTCGGAGACTTGACTACGCACAAAAGGCTCAAACGTTGGATTTGTAAGGCAAGGACAGCAGAAGGGCCTTGTCTCCAGCTGTTCTCCGTCGAACTGACGGTGTCCGAGAGCAAGCTGTTGATGGGGACCAAGCTAGGCACCTGGCAGCAACATGATTTCAAATGGAGTGAAGAACTCATGGGCCGCTTTTGAATCTCTGGGAAGGAAAAAAGGTATCTTTTTATAAGGATATCCCTGCCTTATCCACCGCACTAAGCGCTCTCTCTTATCGTTTTCACCGCTTCCCCACCCTCCTTACTTTGTGGAAATAATTCTTCTACAGTAGTTTTGGTTGTTAGAACCTGTTCTGGTGCTCGGACGTTTTATTTTAGCATTCAAATGAAGAAATTACCCTGGAAGTTCTGTTTGTGATTTCGGTGAGCTGGCAGTGGCGGTGCACTTGTGCGGGAACCTTGCGTCTCGCAAAGGAACATTGCTCCACCCTCCTAGAACTCTACAGATCGCAGCACTTGGTGTCTATGATTACGGGACTGTATAAGGTTTCGGTATATAAGGTTTCGGCGTATCCAGGCGGGTCCTAATCACCTGACTGAACGTGTCTAGTTCAGTGGCTGTGGTCGGCTTCTTCTGCTCAATGACGAGGCGCAAGCCTGTTCTTAATGTCTTCTCAGATGGCCGTATTCGCAGGGCGGTTGATGCACTCCGAAGAAGAGTTTCGGATCCTGACAGGTTTGTAAACTCCCTGTGTCATGACTATCGCTGCCATATTAATGTATCATAGTGCAGATACTCTAGGCTGGACACTTGGTGTTGATCTCGAGCATTTAGCTAGAGTTATTCGGAAAGCTATCGAGCACAAGGGTAAGCGATCTTACCGGTGGTTTTGGTACATCTCACGGTGTTTGCTCCCAGTTGTATTGCCGATTGTGGCTTCAGAATATTTCGGACTCACTGTTCCAGAACGCCATTCATTACTTGCAACGTGGCGACCTGCAGCACGCCAAGTGTATGCCCAAAATGTGGCCTTTGTAGACCAAAATGGTGTTTCCCTCATTTGGTACTTGCCGGATCTTATACCCACTGGCATCAAGGTAGGCAGTCAATACACGCTGAGCGGAAAGGTTGACATTGATATCTTGCCTCTAAGAATAAACTATTCCGAAAGACAGCGTTGATCCAACCAAAAATAGTCACTCTTGCACTTGAGCCGACTCCGCCCGGCCTCGTAGCAATTCCTCATAGTGCTAGCGATCATGGGCGTTTTCTTGACAACTATATGCGTCCTGTAGTTTTCCCTGGGATTTGTGAGTTTTCTTATGGACTGCGACACGAGGTGGGCATGCGTTCATATCCTTTATCAATGCTTTAACACTGGCTTTCTAGCAGTCGGATATAATTGTTGAGCCTAGCGCTAGTTTGCGGCATCCACCAGAGTTGAAGCCAGAGACTGAGGAATGGCTCTTTCAAATATCACCATTGCAGATTGCTGTGTCTTTGGTACTTTCTGTTATACACCCGGATTTGTTCGATGGAGGGAAGGCTGTCCTGGATCAATGCTGCCTCTCTACCTCACTACACACGTCTGAGTGGGCGAAAAATTGGAACAGCGTCTTCACGTCGCTCACAGTGTCAGCTGGCCGCGTTACTGAACCTCACGTCCACAACAAGGGCGCTTCCAATTATTTTGATGCTTTCGTGGGACTAGGGACCGCTTCGAAACCCAAAATGATCTTGCAGGAGTTGAATGCTTGCTTTTCATACAAAGCAGGGGCTGGCATGTTCTTTGCCGGGAATAGCTGGACCCACGAAGTGCCGGATTGGGGAAGAGGGGAACGTGTTTCGTACACATCATGCATACTGCCAGAGATGATTGAGTTTGGTACAGAAAGAATTGATAGCTATGGACTTAAAATAACCTTATGAGAAGTGTACAAGTCCATGTTTTTAGATGCAAAACAAGTCATACCTGTGTCTCCGCGCGAAAACGATAGTCCAATGTAAAGTTAACCGAGTTTATTGTTTATACCGAGTTCATTGTTTATATCGAGTTGCAACGCTCCTCCGCTGCAAATGGGTCGCGATAATCCTCTATGGCCTGCCAGTTCCTCACCCTCCAAAGTCCAGCGTACGCCTAAACGGCGCAGAGAAACTATAGTTGCTCCGTCACTTGGATTGTCGCCGTTACTTGTACCGCCTATTCCGGAAACACCGCAAAAACCAAAACAACGCACTTCCTCGGTATATCCAACGGCAGAATCATTTCTGAATCAATCAGTATCAGGTCTCAACCTGGACCCGGACTCCAGAAGATCAAAGCGTCAGAAAAATTTGGAGCATAAGGATGCCGAGGAAAATATGGAGGATGAGGGTGCCGAGGGAAATATGGAGGACGAGGATGCCAAGAAAACTAGCAAAGGCATTAAATTTGGTGTTTTTGGTAAGAAAGAAGCACCGAAGGAGGGGATTGGGTCTGCGCATATGGTAACCTTCGAACATTTACCTCCTACGGCACGCAGTCTTTGATATGATTTATATTTCTTTTCAGACACAGAATGACTATGTCCGGGGGTTCCTCTTTCATGAGAGAGATTTTCAGCGAATACGTATGGATACCAGTGCACCACCCTCAAAACTAGTCCGTTGTGATTCGTGTCATGCTTCACAAGCTACCAATAGGCCACTTTTGCCTTTGTTTCGTTGCAAGGACTGTCATGGACAAAGGCATCTCTGCCGTGTTTGCTGTTTAGAAGCTCACACGTACCTTCCATTCCATCGACTTCAAGTGTGGAGAAATGGAGAGTTCTACGAGGACATGGACTTGGTGCAGCTGGATTTTGTCATGCATATGGGTCACGGAGGACAACCTTGTCCGAACAAACGATTACTCTCACCAAAGCCTTCAAGAGTGATGTTCGGGGATGTGGGCGGTTTTTATCCTCGTGACGTGGTCTGGTGTGACTGTGATGTTGATGAAAATGAACATTGGAAGCAACTACTTCGGATGGGATATATCCCGGCATCTTTTAAGAGACCTACAACAGCTTTTACAACCCAACTTCTGGACCGCATGCACTTGGAGTCAATGGAATGCCACTCTTCCATGAAGCAGATCTATGAAGTACTGCAACGGTTAACATTAGAAGAGGACACAGAACGCATTGATGTGAGTTTCTTCAATCTAATTCATTGTAACAAGAAAATAATCACTCATATTGACAGAATCGCTACCTTGAACTTATGAGAATCTATCGTTGTTTTGCAAGTGTTGAATACAAGGCAAAAGGTGGTGGATACCATGAACCAGAGCTGTGTAATACACCAGGTGGACTTGCACTGTTCTGTACAAGTTGCCCACAGCCTGGGATCAATGTAGGGCAGCGGCAGCCAGATGATGAGGATTGGATGTATAATACCAACTGGGTGCTAGATGGGAACTTTAAGATGGAGCAGATGAAAATGCGGAATCCAGGTCAAGATGTCAGGTTGAGACCAGGAACTGGATTTATGGTAGAGGATAAGGGGTACCAATCTTTTTTGAAGCAGACAGAGTCATGGGTGGTTCCTGTATGCTGTATATTTTCTCAGATTAAAAGTGGTTTTGATTTCTGATTATGTTTTGGACAGAAATCCACATGCAATGGTTTTGTAAATCAAGACAATTGCAACATTCCAATGGACCATTTGCTGTACCGAGGACTAGCATCAATTGCATGTGCCCGCCATGGGTGTTTTGTACCTAGTTGTTCTATGAACATCAAGGATGGAGAACAGTATGTGAAGGTTTTCTTATTTCAGGGTTGTACTTATGATTTGATCAGGCAGAGGATTTTTGATTATGGCTTGGCAGCACTTTTTCATATTCTCAATGCACTCAATAACATGCAGAGCCACCAGGGTGAAAGAATACGTGTGGTGAACATCATATATGATTTGATGTGTCAATATTGCATTCATTTTAGATCAAGGCTTAAAAAGGGAGAACTGGAGGAGCCAGTTGACATGAAGTTGCAGTATTTTATTGGCAAATTCCATCTTGGTTGCCACAGAGAGGAATGTTGGGCCCTATATACGCTGGATCTACTGCTAGGAGGGGCAAGGATAGATGGGGAAGTGCTAGAGTCACTGTGGTCTGATTTGAACAAGTCAAAAAGCACAGTGAGGGCATGCTCAGAAGGACATAGACAAGAGTATTTGGATGACCTCATGCAGTACTCCAATTACAAAAAGCTTTTGAAAGGAGGTCAGTTTGCTTTGATATATTGTCACAATTGGCTGAGGTTATTATCAGATAGACAATTAGCTGAGAGGTGGACTCATGCTGTGTGCTCAGAAAGGGACACAAGGATAGCATTACATCAGATGCAGGAAAGGATAGAGGAAACTGACAGATACCAGTGGGAGTCAGAAGCAAAACAAGCAGAAACCCATCGACTGCCTGAAGACCTTAAAATGTATGAAAGTGTCAAGGAAAATGGTATTTTGGTTAATTTCTAATTGCCTGACAAATGCCTCACTAGTCACTTAGCAAAAACTTTTGCACAGGTTCAAGAGGAGATAGCCAAGTCTGAGCTACAAGCAAAAACAAAGTTTGGTGGTGACATGGCTTTCTTATGTGAGGGACTTGGAATTGAACTCACTCAGTAAGTAGTAAAGCTTCCCTGTTTGAAGATTTCAAAAGGTGATTTATGATTTCAAGGTACTCACTTAAAGAAAGGCTTTTTGCACTCAAAAACAAGCCAACCATCAAGGAAATATATGCCTTGGTAGATGACATCAGGTCCTGGACCCAACAGTACAAGTGTTTTCAAGAGAAGGCTGTTACAAAAATGTGTCTTCATGAACATGAAGCACTACCATCTCTCACACCAAGTCAACCTCAAAAAGCAGAGAAGCAGATACAATGGGAGCTCCTACAGGAGTATGTCACATCTGAGGAGATGATTGACCCAGAGTCACTGCTTCTGGCTTTGCCGTCAAATATATCTCCAGCTGATCGAGTTCGTGTAGGATGGAGGGGATTTGCAGACACAGAAGCCAAACTTCGACAAGGAGTTCTACAGAATACCCTTACTGAGCTGAGGATACTCCTGGGAGAAAAATTGATGCGGTACAGGGATCTGCGGAACAATGACAGCCAAATGAGACGAGGAAGAAGTCAAATGGGAATAAACTCATTGCAGAAGAAGTTAAAGGCAATCCAGAAGGTCTATGTTAGCCAGGTAAATGCACTGAGCAGATTATTGGATCCAAAAGTGGTTAAAGAGAAGTGGAAAGAGATATCTGATGATGACCTCAATGTAACAAGTCATGTACCTTTGAAAAAAGGTGACTTAGCATGGTTTTGGGAATCTACAGATGTTTCCATTGACACTGATCTGGAATACAGTCCTGCAATGAAGAAATGTGAGTTTTATCAACTTTGTGTTTATGTCTGAAAATATTCATGTAATCATCTAGTCTACAAAGTGAGCTATCTTCGTGGCTTGGCAAGATGGCAAAGGTGGAGAGAGGAGGTCTTGTTAGTGAGAAAGGAGATGGGATGGAGAATAGAATGGTTTAAGAAGGCTAGCAACACCTGGAGAAGCAGAGCAAACACAGAAAGTCTTTCTTATGGTGGAAAGGCATATGCATTGGCACAAGCAGCTAGATGGAAGGGATTTATGGAAAGGAGTCAGAGAAGATTTGCAAAACTTCAAACTGATAAGTGGGATGGTACTGACACATATTTTAGCATGTGTGCTATTAGTGGTGTCATGGCTGAAGGAGAGGATTAGATAATTTTTAGTGTTAAACTGTAAAAGACTTCAAATTCTGGCACCCACACCTTGAGTACTAATGGTAAACTATGATTGTGCGTGTCTACAGCCACAACGCAGCCTGCTAATAAGGTTTGATCCAAGTTGAATAGACTCGGATAACGAGAGTACATATGAAAGAAAATCAGAATGAAAACACTCAGCAGCTCTGTCATCATTGGACAACTCATTATGTAGAAAGGCTTGAAAACTCAAGTGAGATGATAGTGGTTGCAAGTCAAGAGAGGACTGAAATTTTGGGGATATGCTCCCAACAGTACAAATGAACACAAGCGTGACTAACTACCAAAATAAGTAATTGAAAGAAGCTATACTAATGACCTTTGGGGTACTCCCAAGAATGAATTGATTCAGGCTCGGATCCGGTTCCCGTTGTCCATCAGGAAAAACCTCATTTGGGAATCCGGGCATATTTGCAGGCATTATCAAAGGAAGCGGCTTTTTGCCGAAATACCATCAAATAGCTGATCTATTTACTTTGGCAGACGCCGCATACCTCAAATTATCTGGAATTGTTGCCGATTTCTGTATTTTAGCACTAGGATTAGTGCATGTTGATTCAGAATCCAATGTTACTCAGAGTCAAAGGGGCCAATGTAGACAAAGACTGTCAACTGCTCGGAACGAACTTCGTGAATTATTGCATTTAAAGGGTTGTATGATAACAATACTAGTTAGTAGTCATGATAATGAAGTTTTATAATAAGTCCAATCAAGTAAGTAGAAACGAGGAAGTTGGGGTTCAGAAGGACAACTTGACCTCTGAGCGCTGAGCACTGGGAACTTTGTAAAAATGGGAAATGGTGCGATTTTTATTAATGATGACATCACCAAATTTATTTAAGCGGCGCAGTTACTTAATGGTTGCTGATGCGACCGTAATTCGCTTGATTACTCTCTTACCTCAACCACCATCGTCTCTGCATCCCCTTCACGTCCCCTCCAAACTTCTACCTCAAGTCTCTACCTCTCCACTGCAAGTTTGTTGTTAACACGACTGGAAACAATGTCACCAACATATTCTACTTGAGGCTTGATGAATGGATCCGCCTTGGTGCGTTACAGTAACTTGTTCTTGCTGATAATCAATGCTAACATTCCTTCCACTCGATGACCACAGTGATTATCGGCAGAAGTTAGAACTATTGGTACGTGCTCTGTTCTAGCAGCTTTAGTTTTTGCTGACCTCCCTTTAGATGATCTTGTATTCCTTGCACTATGCGCAGTGGGCCTGTAATGTAAATGTTTTCATTAGTGTTGTATGTTTTCGTAGCTGTAGTTATGGATGTATTTATTATAAGCAATATAACTCTTTTACTTGCATCACACAACGAAATGATCATGGTCTCAAGAAATGGAATTGAATGGATTGTGCAGTATTCCTTGGTTTTACTAGGTATTTTGAGGTATGGTGCGATAGTCTCAAAAGACACTAAATAAATCCGGGCGGATTTGTAGTATTCCGTAGATCTCCAATTTTACCTGAAAATCTTTGGGATTTTCCCATAACCTCGCTTATCGGAGATATTCTGAGATATTCTGAGAATGGGGTCTTTCCTGATGTCAGTCCTGCTGAGTGCATTCAATGAGAATGAGGGTGCCCCAAGCCCTTGCACTTGCTCAAGGTGCACTCAGAACAGCATACTACAGCAAGGAGGACTATGTTTCCCTTCACTCTGCCCTTGTCCATTTGTAAGTAAGTAGAAGATAAGAGAAAAAGTGATGAGTAAGTATTGACTAATTGAAGAACTGAAGAGAAGCATTGCAAGATAAGTGTTTGGTTATTTTTAGAGAGGGATTAGAGGTAAGAGAGTGAAAAGAAAGTGATGGAACAACATGAAGAAAAGGAAATAGAGAAACATATGGTATTCTAGATTTTTAGTTTTATCATTGTATTGAGGTGAAAAGTAAAGTTGTATGTGGAATTGACACGATAAAAGAAGTGAGTGCATAGTCTGGTATTTTGGCAGCTTGGCATTCTTGGTACTGAAAGCACCAAGGAGAATTCAATTGAAGGAAGGAATTGGTGGTTGTGCCTCATAGAAGATCATTGTGACCTAAAAAAGAAATATGGATGGGAAGCACTGCATAGGGTCTGAACATCGTGGTCTGAACTTGATTTTGCCACTGATATTTTCTCATGCCTCCATCCAAATAAAATTTTGGTTGTTTTTTCGGTTCAACCACCTTTCAAGCCATAAAAGAAAGAGCAAGTATCTGCATTGTATTGAGATAGATACTATCTACTTAACAATACTTTATGTACATATGCTAATAGTAGTTAAATAAGTACTTGAGCAATAAGATTGAAAATAAGAAAAGTCTACTGCACAGTAGACAAGGGGGGGGGAGAAAGGACTTATCAAAGTTGTGCTCAAAGGACTTCTGAGGTCCCCAATTTATATGTCTGGCACTGGAGACTATTGGAAACGGATATTTTGTCAGGGCTGATGTCCTTTGTGAATGTCAGAAGGACAGGATCTGAGCTGATCTTAGATGGGAAGGGTTAACTCTGAGCAATCTGCTCTATGCACTCTACCTGAGCTACTCGACTATCTACACTATGCAAAGCTATGTAGGGAGGCCATCTCTACTGTAGCCAAGACCTCATTCCAGATGTAGGTAGGACATACAGTAGAAAAGTAGTGACACATTGTATGGTACACTAGCGAGCATCTGGAGCTTATAGCTTTGGACCATTGTGAATATAACCTACTAGTGGACCACCCAGGATGTTATCTGATGCAACAACATCAGGAAAAACCCCATTCTGGGATTAGTGACTATTACTTGGAAAATCTGAAAATGACCACAAATTTCAGGTAATCCGACGAGTATAGGGCAATACCTCATGGCATCTTAGCACAGAGCCGAATCCCTGTAATTCCATATGATGCATACTTCAAGTTTTTAATTGAAAAGGGCCTCCTAAATAAATCTTTTAATTGTAAAGTTATTGATTATCATGACAGAGTAGACTTCCTTGACCTTAACTGTAATCACACTATACTAATCTAACATAAACGAAGGTAACTTGAGGTAATTCCTAGTAATCCACGTCAATTGAGGTAATGACATGGATTACCCGGAAACTGGGGTAATTTACCTGAATTTGCAAATGGGGGTTTTCCTGATGAATTGTCTGTAGGAATGTTTGATTTGTTTGTATTTGGATCTCTGTGAGTTGCAAGGAGCAGAAACCCAGCAGAGACCATGCTGAAACTGTAAAAAGTCATGGAACTGTGTGGACCAAAAGTCCAGTCCAGCATTCAACGAGTTGTAAAATTTTGTGAACCTGTTCAGACATGTCCAAACTCAACCTTCTGAACATCCATTTCCCTGCTTTTGCAAGCCTTTTGACAAATTTTCTGTAAAGTTCTGATGAAATCACAGTACAACTGCTTCAATTTATATGTAATGCATGCTCGGCATTGCATTCGGCATTGTATACCTAATGATTTGTGCTGTCAGCAGCATCTTGGCATTTATTACGTGTGAGTAAATGTTGAAAAATTTTCTTTTCTCAATGTTGTTGATAGAAAATATAGGTTTTGGACACTCAATATTATGTTGAAAACAATCAAGATCCTTTAGAAATGTCTAGGTACCCGTAGTCAAAAAAGATTATAAGAACATTCTCGAAAAAAGTTCAGATGTGTCCGAACGCAATTTGAACTTGAACTGGACCAAAGTTCAGTGGACGCAAAGTCTGGTTCAAAGTTCAGAAAATTGCTGGACTGGACCAAAAGTCCAGTTCAAGGTTCAAAAAATTTCAGCCTGAACCAGACTGAACTGGACTTTCCGTACACTAGACAATCAGCATGTCGTCTTTTATTTGCTGGTGGACCGTATGCTCAGGCTTCTGACAGGCAATGCCAATACTTCTGAAGGCAAAAAGTTCGCTTAGCTTGGATTTGTGTCCCAAAGAGCTCTCATCTGAATTTGCCAAGCATCCTGTGAAGCAAAGGATGCTTGGTTACCAGGCTAGAAAAACCCGACCCTTGTGGCAGGTACAGGTTTTCTCATGGGTCTACTAAATTCGCATATGGGTCCAGGTCCTGGTGGGTTACCTGCCACTAACCTTTCTTTTTAAGGATTCAGGGGCTTACAGAGCCACGCAACACAGCTGGTTTGAACTTGTTGTATCTGGGCCACCGGAGTCCAGTGGCATGTACAAGTCCATATTCACCTGTCACATTAGTGGATATAGTCGAGGTCCAGTTCACCTTGATGTTGATTTCTGTTGGCAAACGGAATGAGCAGAAATTCAAGACAATACCAGTTCTCAGAGTGTTGGCTTTGATTGAAGGAAAATACATGGAGGTGAGAGACCATAACATGTGTAAAAGTATCCAACTGAAAAGAGCAACAGGAGATGCAACGGGACGTGGCACCGGTACCAAAACCGAGACCACTGAAGAGGAGGATCAGTAACTTTGACGAAGCTGAAAGCGAGACGAGAGCCCAAATTGACCACCTTGCCATTAATGGGAGACTGTCCACTAGTTAGTGGATAGACAGTCAAATGTATAGATAACAAACTCGTATATTCTCGTCCTGCCAGAATGAACTCGGAGTCAGAAGCGCGTCAAAATGTTTACTAATAAGACTGATGACAAACAAATACAAACAGGTACAACTTCACGGTTAACGTTGCATTGAGTCCAATAAGGAACGAATCCTCATTACATTCGGACTTGTAACTTGACACCTCTGAGAGGCAAGTAAAATTAAGATTAAACTTACCATTAAGCCAAACTGACCATTGAAAATGTAATGTATTAATTAAATCTAACTACTTTTTTATTGTGACGGGTCCAGTTCACAGGTATGGGTTGGCTCAGGTCAGGATTCTTGTACCCGAACCCATACCCACCAGACCCATACCCACAACCCGTGGCAACCCATGAAACCCATGCTGTTCACTAACAATTATGCAAAGGGAAAGGATTTGGAAAGGAACATGTAAGAATTCTGAATGTGGTGGAAAGTGAAAGAAAGAAAGTGAATGGAAAGGTTCCAAATAGACACAGCCACCATTACAAACAGACAGCAGTAAGGTTATACTATTAGAACAAACTGCAAGTTAGCTAGTGTCACTCTTTGCGACAGACAATGTCGTGAGAGGCAATAGCCTGAGAAACAAATACTGCTTAATCATTTGCCGCTGTCGCAGAAATTGCCGGCAAATGCCGTGATTATCGCCGAACTAGCGGGTGACCAAATAGACCATTACATTCACCCCGTCCTCGTAACATGAGCACCTAAAGTAACAGCAAAAGATGACCTCTCGGTCAATATCGCTCTTCCAATATCAGTTAGCATCTTTTGCAATCGAGACATTCCACGCCTTCAATCCTCGCTGTCAAGGGTCATTCTGAGCTGTTGGTTCTTTGTCACTGCCATAGGAAAACTCTACCCCTTGAAACACTGATTTAGCCACACACGAGAACTCTTAAGGTATTTCTTTCTCATCCATTTCATCACTTTATGCAATTAGTTCTTTGTTCTACTTACGATATCTAAGTAGGAATCAGAGTTTGGAAATTCCCTTTACCTGCCATTCTAAACATTGATTCTGACCAAACTCCCATAAATCATCTTTCTATTGTTGAAATCAACACACGTTTATGTGGCTCTATCATACCTAGGTAGCCTGCAATGCTGATATCAAATTGACTCCGCCAAAATGATCCCTCATGGAATGAACAATCTTACTTCTACTAGAAAAAGAAAGTCCAGGTGTGTATCCAAAGCTACAGAATTGGATGATAGCTCCACTTACTTTTTTTCCCTCCGGCAGGGCATACCAGGAGACGAGTGTTCCCAGACACTTCAACCTTCCTCTGGCCATTCAAAACAGCTCTCAAAGTTCATCCACATGTACCTTTCTTTGTGTCGAAAATCCTTTCTACTTGCACTCTTCAAATCTGACCTGACCCTATCCCATCACTTCTCATGTCACTCACAATTCGTTGGAGACAGTTCAACACATTCCCGACACAAAAATTATGTAACTCAGAACTTTTCGCCGGTCAGTGTAATTAAACGCGCGCATTCCCCCCTTGACTCCGATTCTCGGTAAGAACTGAAGAAATGCCCACCTGACTCGAAGAAAGGGGAAAGTGCCAGTTTTTGAACCCGAAGTTGACTTCAACAGGTCTCGAAACGGATTCCGGAATATTCAAAATTTTCTACCGACCTTAAATCCCGAAAGCGTTCATTTCGAAGCGCCCAGTACGCCTAAAAACGAAATTTATTCAAGCTGTTAACACGTCCAAAATCTCTCTGGAAACACAACAAATCGATCTTCACATAAGATGTATCAAGCGCGCGCAACAAAGCGCCCTAGAGGGGCGTGACCAAGCCCGGGAAAATGCTTTATTTTCTCTTCTTCAACCCCATTACAGCTTCCTCTGTCCTCGATGCCTACCATGTCCTCTCCGACTGCTTCTTTCTTCCAAGGGGCGTACCAAAACACCCTAAGCAACATGCAAATCACTCAGATTGGAAGAGACCAACATACGACTGTAAGTAGATTTTCTGTTTAGACCTGCTTTTCTACCTCTGACCCTGTACCTCCCTTCTAATATCGTCCCAATTGGACTCAAAACTTCTTCCTACAATCCTTTTCCGTCTTCAAATCCGAATCCAACGGCTGACTTTGGCCTGGAACCACGCTATGGATCCAACATTGCCACTTCAACCTCGAAATGCGCAGACGGTTATATTCAACAACGTCACGATAGATGACCTTGTCATCATTACAGATGGAGAGGCGGAGAATGACGATAGTGAAGGTGTATTGGCAGGAATGAAGAAAGGATGGGTCTGGTTGAAGAATCTGGTTTTCGACTGCCTTCGCTGAAGGGTGCGTTCTCCGCTTTCTTTTCTGTAGCCGTGAATCTTGACGCAGCATTCAGCTCATGTTGGAGCCATCCCTGTCGTGTTGTCCGCCAATTGCAACGATCAGTGCTACAGTAGCATGCAAAACTTTTTGGAAAAAACCTGATTTATCATTGCCCGTAGCTAAGAAATGTACTCTATCCTACCAAAATCACCGCTACCCACCAGAAATCCTACGAATCCTACGCTCCAAACAACTGGTTATATTGTTTGGAAGACCCCGGCGTGTGTCTGTCGATCAAAAACACTAAGTCTTTAGACTTCTGTTGGCGTGAATGGTGACGCAAACCGCAGTCTGCACAAGTCTGCATACAGCGGAGACTACTGTTGGCGTCAAATGGTAGCGGAAAGGTAAAAAAGGGCCCTGAAGAACAGTGCATTCGACGTGTATGGGTGACGCGAAGACGCGAAATGCAGTCTACAGAATAAAGGGCCCTGAAGAACAGTGCATTTGACGTGGATGGTGACGCGAAATGCAGTCTACAGAAAGCACAGTATTGCGTAGACGTCAAGCGCACATCTGCGTCTAAAGGGCCCTGAAGAACAGTGCATTTGACGTGGATGGTGACGCGAAATGTAGTCTACAGAAAGCACAGTACTGCGTAGACGTCAAGCGCACATCTGCGTCTGACGTCTACTGCACAACCGCAGATGTGCGCTTGACGTCTACAGCACTTCTGCGTTAAAAGTTACTTAACACACTCTATAGTGAGCAGAGGAAAGTGGAGAATCATTATTATGGGAACTTTGGTGGGCTAATGTTGGACTCTGATGGACATCCGATTGCAATTTTAATCATCGATCAGGTTCCTCTTATTTTCTCTCAGCTGGCCGCCGGCATTTGTGCGTCGCACATATCAATGTTCTGGACTGATTTGTAGTTTCTGACTATTTCGATACGGGTACCAATAGTCTTCACTGCAAGACGGTAAGCATCGTTTAGTCTATTAGAGCACCTCAGGATGTTCATCGTCTCTAGAATCCAGTTTTGGTTTCCTTCACAAATGGCACCGCTCTTCGTAGTAAGTCACTAGTAAAGTGTCTCATCATAAAGCCTTGAACCATTGAGTGAACATCAAACTCACACAGAAATCCACGCTGATTCCTGAACTAGTACTCAAGATATCACCCGATGTGATTATTTCTGTTTCTCTTTGTTCCATTCTTTTGGATTCCCGTACCGAGGTCAAGAAGTGAGTGTCGATTTTGCGTTTAATTATAGACATTTCATGAACTCATCATAATCACTTTAGAACGACAAAGCAGCTCATCAATACGCTGATTGTTTATGCAGTAAATCGTTTTATCCTAACTACGTCAGTACCTTCTTCGCGTGAACGATTGGAGTAGCTTGATTCGTGCTGATTCGCACCAAATCGATGTAAGGACCTACACGGCTTGCAACAATCCCGTTGGTATCTTGGAGCCAAACATATGGTAGCATTCTATTCCAATGCCGTCGTAAAATTTCTGAGTGGTGGTTCAAATTTTTGATTTGGTGTGAATCGGCTCGAACTAACATCTGCTCTGACTTATCCTAGTATTATTTGATATTCATGTGCTGATAATATAATTTGAGAACAGGACATTTTTGTTGATCGAAATGGTTGTCGTACTCACAGTACCTGACAATGGCAAAGGGATCATGGCTATAGACTTCATCACCATTCATCGTAAGCTATTTAACAACCTTAGTCGGGTCTCGTTCAGTCTAGCTTCTCACTCCTTCTCTTAGTCAAACTTAATAGTCTTCTCGCTACACTCAACGCCAGAAACCATCTTCGTAGTCTGGATAGACCAGTTTCGACTGCCAATACCGAGATGCGCTCTAATCAGCTTCAGACAAGACCTATGCAGTTTGTTGCTGTAGAGTCTTCTAGCTCTGACGGTCGACAAGAATCCAGTGAGAAAGCTGATATTGCAAATGTTAAGGAGACTTTTGTTTTGAGTGATTTCTCCATGGTACCCGATCAAAGAACCGGGAACTTTGTATGATTCAACGGTGCACATATACCTTCTAGGTGGATACATGTACCTTGCATATTGTAGCTAGTACAACATTTATGGATATTCAGCAGAAATTTTATAAATACGGTATCATCACTCCCACACCGTAGCAATCGAACCCGCTACCTTCAGGCCCTGAAGCATCTTTGATCCAAGGCGAATTTTAAAAGCTAGCGGCTATGTAGCCTACTTACAGACCATTTCGAAAGGACAGACAAGCACATGGGATATACATGAGAGAAATTGAAAAACGAATTGAATTCGGAAAGTGGCCCTTTGATCGTGAGAAATTATTTTCCGTCACCGGGACCTTCACTTGCTTCACATCCGACCGACCAACCTGGGCCAGACCGCGTGGCGCTGTAACGATTTCGCAACTACTATCTGCAGTGGAACTAATATGCACTTAGCCTCCAGAGGAAAAGTGAACAGCAGGACCCATTCTAGTCTGACACGTAGTAGTGACCGACGGAAGTCCGCTTGACCTTAGTCGTAACTCAGGCCTATGAGTGCCGATGCCTGAGCGCCTGAGCTCCTACCTCAGTTTCAGGCTCTATCAAGCTGGGTCGTGCGCAGCGCTTCCAAGAGAACTTCTGTCTTCTCTCCTTCAAGTTGACATCTTGACATCACGATTTTCCTTCTGAACTGTGCGGACCTGCTCCAAAGTCTATCAAATTACGATGATAAGTTCTCTGCGCTAGCTTTGCATGATTAGGTTTGATTGGGTCTCTTCGATTGGTTTTCTGCTTTCGCTACATATTACTCCCTGCACCACAACAGAAATCGAAGTCGAACTGTGGGGTAGAGATTCTAATGCATCATGATTGTGATGACATTGATTTTGCGAAACAGGATTCCAAAACGAATATAATGCCGCTCCTACGGACAAGGGTGGGAGGTTTGGAGGCCTTGAATATTCTCATGATGCTTTATGCTAATTTGGCATTGACTCCTCCAATGTTTTAATTGGAAATCTTTCCACTGACTGGTATAAAGCTAGATTAAATGAACTCACGTATCTCCCATCCTCCCGGACCCCACAGTTACTGTCCATAATGTCTGGACTTCCCGCCGATCGTTCTACACCTATCTCCCAGGTTGCATTCGAACAGAGCTATGGCATGGCATTTTATCTATACTATCCCGATACTGTATTCATCTGCTCTCTAGGAGTGACGTATATATGCACTGTCATCTCAGCTGTATTATACGGTATTTCTGTGCTGCAGGTAGGGCAGATTCGTCTTGATGTTTCCTGCTTCTAATTCCCTTTTATGGGGCATTAGAGTTACATATACTTTCTCAAGTACCCCAGGGATGCTGGTTTTGTGAAACTCTTTGTATGTATCTGATTCGATTACTGTTTGATATATTCTGGCTCACTTGGGTGGGCTAACCCGAAAAACAACTAGGTGTTTTCGTTATTGTATGCCTGTTCAACTTGACCATTCAAACCTTCATTGACCGATTATTGTTCCAAAGGCTTATGGGAACAATTCACGCCGTTTTTAGTGAGTAAAACCTCTTGCTGATGAGAGTAAAGGCGAATTGAGGAATTCTAAAATTTCCCTCAGTCTGCCATGATGTATATCACTACCTGGTAAGTGGAGGCCCTGTCGAGGCTCGAAAAATGAATTGGGTATCTAAATCTCGAAATAGGTACTTAGTTACACTAACCCGCAGCTTCTGCTGGAGGGAGAATGGTTAGTGTCTTGAATCGCTATAGGTTTATAGAAAAATGTTCAACTATCTTTTCACTATCAGGTCACTCTATGTACGTACCTTTGCTACAAGCCTTCTTCCAACTCCCATATCACTATAACTTCTCGTCGGCTTGTAGACATCAAATGTGTTTGGTGTAGGTCTTAGGACTTCTCTGCAATGAACGAGGACTGATCTTCGTTATACGAAAAGGCCACCATCTGTTGCTTAATCCAAGCGTAAGTTTTTTCCCCCAAGTCGGCTTTGTGGCAGCGTTTCACATGAAGATAAACCAGATATTATGCGAAAATGATTTATCATTGTCAGTATAGCAACTTCCTCATCGACGCGTCGGAGTGAAGATACTTACTGCACTGTCTAGTGACTCGTGGAATGTGGCGGTTCATCATTACGGCTACCTTTGTGCGCTGAGCTCGTTCAACTTGAAAGACCTGGTATTGAATGACTTTTTTTTAGATTCCGCTCATCCTAAGTCAGCTCGCTTTTGGTTACTGTACGTCTTTGCATTCAACCTTTGCATTTAATACCAACTACTTAACTGTGAATGTGGAACTGGATATTGCAGATTACACTGGGAAACAGTGCGTGCTTGTCTTGCGATGCGGAAGAACTTATCACTGAGTACATACTCATCCTAGATTCCAGCTTTGGTTCCCTGCAAAGATGGGCCCGTTGATGCTGGTATGTCAAATCTAGGTTGTATATGGCTAAGCTAATAATAATCGTCTATCCTCGTCCACATAGAACACGACCTTGATCCCCATGCTTGTTCTCCGAATTATCAGTACCACTATGATCGCTGCTTCTCTATGCCTCACCCTTTGGGATTCGCGAACTGATGTCAAGCAGTGTGTCGAAATTTTTCTTTTCTGTTGTGGCACAATCAGGCTTACTCAGGATTGTAAATGTCTTATAGAACGAGAAGGCTTATCTACAAGCTTATGTTCTACGCGGTCAACCAGTTTGTTTTGGTCACGTAAGTCCTGCTTAACGGAACCCATCGCACTAGTAACTGACTTGGGTTCTATTATTAAGTGTATTTTTCATTGTGCAAATGATCCTCGTTCTCGCTATCCCACAAAATAGGGGCTTCTTGCTTATGGATCTGGTCGTGGTTCATTGTGAGTATTCAACTGAATCGTTCCTCAGGAAGTCGGATTTATATCCTTCCGCTCTATCTAGTGAAAACAAACAGCGTCCTAGCCACCATAAACGCGCGCACTCATCTCCGTCGTATGAATGACCTGAGCGTCATCACAAATAGCGATGTGCCAAGTTCTAGTCGGGTTGGAACCCTTTCTACGCCTCGATTCGTTGTGGGCAGCGTGCAACCGGTTGATTCTCTCCCTCCGTTGAATCCTGTAGCTTCATTCGGTAGCGACTCTCGTTCTAGCGACAAGGAAAGTGGTGTCAATGTCCAGAAAGAAACCTATGTCGTTTAGGAAAGTATTTTCCTGAGGGCAATCTATAAAGACTACAAAATTGTATCTATGTATATGCTCCAGTTTTTGTATTTATATTCGCCAACAATCGACGCTCATTTTTAAAATGCATCGCTTTGCGGTAGGCATATTGCGAGACGTCCATTTTCAGACTGTTCCCATTCCCGTCACGGTCGATGTCGTCTCTAGTAGTATTCAGTGATATTACAAAACGTGTAAGTACACGAATCTGGCCGGATGCCTCAGGTTGTTCTAGGTTGTTCTTATGGATAACTCGGAGAGTTCTTGACTTGACGAGTTCTTCATTTATATTGTCGCAAAATTTAAGGTATGTTCTTGCCTAATCCGACGTCCTTCTTTTCTATTTGCTTCCCAAGTTTTTCTTTGGCAGCGACATACTCGTGCCGAACTAGGGTTTTGACACGTTTTTGGAAATGCTATTGTCGTTTCCTAACCGCCGAGTTCCCGGAACAGCAGGACAAGTGAAGGGTGTGCCTTCAAAAGACGTATCGTATCAATCATCATATGTTCCTGTTCGGGCAGCGGGAAGTGGTTATCCTTGGCTCCCACTGTATCTGCATCTATCAACGGGCGCCACTAGCCACCACCGTTCTCTTAGCGTACGAGTTGGAGTTACGCTGTAGGGAGCCTTTCATGATTCTATGTATGACGACGTTCCCTATAGCAGTTTGCAATTAACGAGATGCTCGTCTCCCAAAAGGACTTTTAGAGGACTTTACAAGGCCTATTATGGGCCGATCTATTCACAGATCACAGTTCTCATGACAGTTGGTGCTGCGGATTGCATACTGTCGCACTGCGCGCACGGGCAGGGCTTTTTAAAGAACAGAACTTGGACCTAACCGCTGGTACATTAATCGACCGTCTACCTATAAACCAAGAGTATTCATCGCACGAATTGCTCAACAGCTCGGCCGTATCACCAAACGCTATCGACACCGTTTGCGGGAGAAATCAGGGCATCGCTGAGTGTCATCCCACAGCCACTAACTAGCCATGAACCGGCAATCACCACTTTTTCTTGGCTCATCCTGAGAGTTCTTTTACCCTGTTCCATATAATCTGAATGAAGCTAGAGCAGTTGCAGGTTTTTCTCCCCATTCCCTACCTGCTTTCCAGCAATGGCACCTCTTACTGCCGAGGTAGACCCAGTTCGGGGAAAGAGAAGTGACGGGTCCGATGACGGAACTGACCATCATTCAGGTCACTCCAGTATGCCTACCAGTAGCAACACTTCCAGCGGCCCTCCTCCTCCTACAGGTGTGCCAGCTTCTCAAGATTCTCAAAGCAACACTGGCGCTATAGCAGGCGGTACAATCGGAGCTGTTGCTGCAGTAGCGGCGATTATGGGTTTGTTATGGTGGTGGTGGAGAAAGCGGACATTTGGAAAGAGAGTATACAAGGAGAAGCCGGAAATTGATCCTGATGACAGTGAGTGTATCTCTTTCTTCTTTTGTTTCCGATTTCAACTCGTATATGACAGCTGTGCCAGTACCTGCAACTCTTCTCGCTGTACCGGCCACAGCTCATCCTCCTTCTGACTCTGACCCCAGCACAGGACTTGCTACGGCACCAGTACCGCAGGGTCCTCGTCATTGGCAGGTTCATAACGCGTCGTCGCCTTCACTTCAAAATGCTGTTCCGGCGGAGAAAAGTGCCAAGGCCGCACTGTTATCCATACCTTCGACTCCTTCGGACCCCTTCTCGAGTCCAACACTCTCCAGTCCGACATCGTCCTCAGCACCTTGGTCCCATCACGGTCATAGTACAACGGAAGATGGCACTGCTCCTACGACTATGGAATCAACGTCGGCCGAATCCGAAATCGCTGATTTACGAAGACGCGTTACTCTACTTACACAAGAGAATGCACGGTTGAGTGCTGCACAGAACATCATGGGAGTCCCCGCTGGTGCAGAGGCTCCTCCTGCTTACGACCCTTCAAGGGGGACTTAGCTGCAGAGTTATGCCGATCGATGGTAAGTGTCCAGACTATTCCCAACGACAACTTTCTCATTATCCACTCAGTATTAGTATCCGTAATGTGTGTATTATTAGCATGAACAACTATGAGCGTGGCGTTAAATACGACTCAAAAAGAGTTTCTAATGAAATGGCCTGACAATCGCGGTAAGGCCGGGAATATGACCATGGGGAACATTCAACTTCTATCTTGACTCTAATTACTCTGACTCGTCCGAGTCTATTCAAGTGAATGCCAAAATTTTAGGGTCTTTAATTCGACGCGAACTGAAAAAAGCTGGACAGTCCTAAGTATCTTTTCTCACGGCGAGGATTCTCACAGAAAGCTGCCAACAGTGTGGCTTGTTGAGGTTTTGTCGACATTTCGACTCTTGAGTCTGAAAACCGGTTTTGCGATCTAAATAAAACGGATATATGAAAACACCGCTCGATGCGATCTGGCTAATCGTGATTGGCCCTATTAAAACAAACTCGGAGAGAATGACGGGACTACAATGTTCTCTTTACTGTCTCTTTGTTTAACCCTCTCTCTAGTGAGCTGGATCCTGGCTGCACCCCGTCGCCGTCGTCATCGTGTAAATCTTCCTCCAGGTTCGAACAGTTCTCGCGATCATTTTTCGTCAAACTCAAATGTATATCAGGTCCAAGAGCAATACCAGTGCTAGGAAATCTACACCAACTTCCGAGAGTGAATCCTTTTGAGACCTATGCAGAATGGTCCAAAGTGTATGGTAAACACTGGAGGTCCACTCGAGACTTCGATTCCGACTAATGACTTTTTCCCATTAGGACCGCTACTATACTTTCATGTTCTTGGAAGAGAATTTGTCATTGTTAACAGTCTGAAGGCTACTATGGATCTTTTCGAAAGTCGTTCGAACCTGTATTGTCATAAACCACGCATGGTTAGTACTATGAACTCCTTTTTCCTTAAAAGATGTTCGCTCATCTATCGCTTTAGGTGATGGCAGGCGAACTGGTTGGGAAAGAACAAACTTCGATGGTTTTCTCTAGGTATAATGACCGACTGAAGGAGTGCCGCAAAATCACACACTCGTGGATGGGAAAATCGTCTATTGTTGCATCATATCCAGCCCAGGAAGCGGGGGCAGTCAACCTCCTTGAGACGCTGCTAGACGATCCTGAATGTTTCTCTGATCATGTTCGTACGTGAGTGACATCGGTCAGTTCTCTTTTCTTTCAATGACCCCTTTCGGACCGTCAGGTACGCAGGAACAGTGTTACTTGGATTGATATATGGAACGAAATGTCTTCCAAGGAACGACCCTCACATTGCATTGTCTGAGCATGTCTGTAGGCTTACTGCGGAGGCGATGAGACCTGGGAGATGGTTTTGTGATTTCTTGCCCTGGAGTGCGTGATACCTTCATTGCTTTACTCTCAACTGAATTGAGAATGGTGCACTAGTGAAATACATTCCCCGCTGGCTCCCTGGAGCCGATTTCAAAGTCTGGGCAGAACAAACACGAGAAACAACCATGGAACTTATACACGAACCATACGAAGCTGTCAAGAATTCTGTGGTCTGTAGCCGCATGCCTTTTACTTTCAAGGTGATCTTATTAGAATAATTGCACTCCAGGTAAATGGTACAGCACCAAAGTCATGGCTCGCAGGCAAGATTCTCGACGAATCGGGCCAGATCAAAGGTGGCGAAGAAGCTTATAACCTCATGATGGCATCGGGGAGTCTTTACGCCGCTGGCATTGACACAGTGAGTCCGTTTGTCCCAATTAGAAATCTCGAGTGCTCACGCTTATCCTCACAGACCGTTTCGGCCATAAGAACATTCTTCCTCATGATGATCCGAAATCCTGAAACTCAGAAGAAAGCTCAAGCTGAAATCGATAGCGTCATTGGCCCAGATCGTCTTCCCAGCATATCGGACCGGGATTCCCTTCCCTATGTCAATGCCATTATCAAAGAATGTCTTCGTATCAATTCTATCGTTCCTATTCTGCCTCATAGCTCAGACACCGACGATGTAAGCGATTCCTCCCTGAATCTGATTCCGAAATGCTGACGTTTGTTGTCCATTGAAGATCTACGAAGGTTATTTGATACCAAAAGGTTCTTTCGTTATGGTGAATGTCTGGTAAGTGTGTATAAATCATGGCATCACTGGCAGCTGGATTCGATTGGAACATCTTGAATTTTTAGGAAGATTCTGCATGACCCAGAGATCTACCCTGAACCCGGAACTTTCCTCCCTGAAAGGTTCATCGCTACTCCTGACGGAAAAACGCAAATGGATCCCGAACAGCTTACTTTCGGTCTCGGAAGACGGTGAGGGGATACTCATTCAAATCTATATACGTACATGCGTATCTTACTAGATCTTACTGTTCTCTTGTACAGCACTTGCGCAGGGTTGCATTTCGCACAATCCTGGCTGTTTTTGAACGTCGCCCAGGTCCTCTGTACTTTCGATATCGGTCCTGCGGAATCTCCGACGACCGGTAAGGTAGAAATACCTCCAGCTCACTTTGAGACCGCCGGTCATATCAGGTAGGGTTGCTGAAAATCTTTTGTGATAAGATTAGACGATCAGATTTGTTACTTTTACAGAGTGCCGGCTGACTTTAAATGTTCAATACTACCTCGAACTCAAGAGAAGGTTAGGCTCATTCGGGAAGTGGCTACAATGGTTAGAGATGATTGAACTACAAGAAGTTTGTACATCCTGTATCATTAAGGTCAGTAGATTAAGTAGGTCGATATATTACAGTAATGTACTTGAGCACTATTTGGTTTGATAAAAGGACGTCTGTCTACATTTTCGAACATCTTACCCTCTGCGATCCGTCTAAAATAGAAAAAATCTCTTCCGAACATTGCGTAGGATGTGTCAATGGGAACTGGGCGGAGAATCGAAAATGGCATGTGAGCATAAGAGCGCACAGGGCGGATAACACAAACTCACATAATGACCGACACCGTCAACGATTTTGACGCCCGCATACGATGCCAGATTTCCCTGGAGATGCTGGTCCATCATCTCGTATAGAGGCTGGGGCCTAAGGATATCAAGTTAATCAATAGGCCAGAAAAGAATTCAAAGATACGTACCATATATCCCTCTCAGATCCCAGAACGAGGTACGTCGGAACAACGTGAAGGATTGTTTGTAGATAAGGAAGCGCACTAAGATGTGATCCATCACAGAGATAATTCGTGGTCTCTCGCTGAACCGTCGTCTTTGTCGTTGTTCGATCCGGATATGACGGATCCGAGCGGAAGTAGGTTTCCTCTACAATGCGAAGAACGTCGCCGTGGAATGTTCGCCAAGGAAAATGGCTCTTGATCCAGTTCATTGCTGTCTGTTTAGAATCCCAGTTTGTTGGTCGGCGGGAGTTGGAACGATCAACAGCCTTCCAGAGTATCGTAAAGAATTTCTGAGCTTCGTGAGATACCAGGGGCAGTTCAACAAAGATAAAGGTGGAGAAGGGGAGTTTGTCTTTTGGAGTGTAACCTGCGAGCTCTAAGGCTTGCATGCTAGAATGATAGATTTGTAAAAATCCGATTCCAAGACAAGGGTGCTTACATAGAGCCGCATCCTCCGGAATGACCTACACCGACCAGGTTCTTGCGCTCGCACGTAGAAAGAAAGTCCATTTCAAGAAAGGTACGAATGGCTTGAGCATATTCTAAACTGCGAACTGGCGCTATATTAGTTCAGGGGGACCAGTTCAAGTAGCGCTGCGCATACACATAACCAAGTAATGTTTCTGAAGGGTTTCTTCGTTTAAAACTCCTGCGTCGCCATGGTCGGGCCGCTCTAGGACCCATATTGAATGTATGTGTATACCACTCGAATATTCAGCTGAAAGACGAAATAGCTCTGTGACAATAGGAATATAGGTTGGTTCGTCTAGGAACAGTGAGTTTAGACCACGTTAAGAATGATTACGACGCACTAAAAGAAATACCGCCAGCCAAAAGTACCGTACAAGTTTTCTTTCCAGCTGGTATATTGGACTGAGGGTATGTGTACCGTTTAGCGATGCATTCCAGCGGATGATCGTAGCAATAGGTGAACCGATATGAGGACGCGGAAAGGGCAACGTTTTGCTTGGATATAGGGGGTACGGTTCTCGTCAAATTCATGGCAGAAAAAGAAACAAGAAATAGATACTCTACAAAATTGTGGTGTTGCATTCTTATACCTACTTATTCGGTTTCATTCCAAGCGACTTAGGGAGATCTCGAGGTCGTCACCGAATCGAATCTAAGATGGCAGAAAATTGGCAGATAGAATGCCGTCGAGCCTCCCCAGAAACACTCTGAGTAGGACTGATTCCATTTAAATTGTAGGAATATCGCAATAAAATTCAGTAAGATAGTCCCATGCAGTGGCGTAATGGACCCAGAGAGGAACGGAGACAACGCGTTCGCAGATCCGTAGACGGCAACTGGCATATGAAATAGCAGGATACACTTTCGCATGCAGGCGCGTTCATCAAGCATACGGCCCTTTAGAAATTTGAGAAAAAAACATACTGAGAATCAAGATGGAACCATGCCATGGTGGTCACGTGGTATGATGACGTAACACTCAGCCACCGACCAACTGTACAGTTGCTTTCCCACCTTCTTTCTCACACAACACCGTCGTCCAACAGTGAGCGAATTTCTTCTGTAGACGTCCTGTCCCGCTAATTCGTCTCCAAAGAATGCAAATCTTCGTCAAGACCCTCACGGGCAAGACTATCACCCTCGAGGTTGAGTCGTCCGACACTATCGATAATGTCAAAGCCAAAATCCAGGACAAGGAAGGGTATGTAGGAGCGGTCTCAGCAAAACAGCCCACTTCACTGAATATTCTATATCAGTATCCCTCCTGACCAGCAGCGTTTGATCTTTGCCGGAAAGCAGCTCGAGGATGGCCGTACTTTGAGCGACTACAACATTCAGAAGGAATCGACCCTGCACTTGGTACTCCGGTGCGTCTACAGCTGGACTTTGGGTTTAGCGAAAGTCTGATGTGTCATTTATTTTGTGCAGTCTCCGTGGCGGTATCATTGAGCCTTCGTTGAAGGTTCTTGCTTCAAAATACAACTGTGACAAACAAATCTGCCGCAAGTGTTACGCCCGTCTTCCTCCTCGTGCTACCAACTGCAGGAAGAGGTCCTGTGGACACTCTTCTCAGCTCCGCCCGTTAGTACCATCGTTTTGACTCTCAGATCTGTTGATATATCTTTCTTACAGCAAGAAGAAGCTCAAGTAGTCTACTCGCCCCCGTGGTACTGGATCTTGGCTTGGTTCGTCGGGTTTCTTGGGCACGAGCGATGGTCGGAAAGGTGCTTCGCATAACATCGTCTCTTATATGTACCATGTCATCATTTTTAACATCTGTAACTCCCATGCCCATTATCAAACCATCACTTTTTCGCTGTCACCACGTCTTGAATGGTTCTAGGGATGACGCCAGACAATAAGTTCCGCATCTTGTGCTCTCATGGAGCGGCTCAGTGCACAGGACGCGGTATGGTAAAAGACGCGTCCGCTTTGTTGGGTCATGCCTAAAGTTAGAGGCACTATATAACACTCAATATACAGTTTGAAATCCAAAATCCTCGTCGTATGGTATCCTAAACTATCCCAATTAAAGCTTCGCCCTAATCTCTCCATCCTTGTCCATCTCGGCTTCCCTAATCTTCCTCGCCCTCAATGCCTTTCCAGCCCGACTAACACTTTCCCTTCCTAGTCTTTCACTGATCCACCACCCAATCTCCGTCATCTTGTCCAAATCAATTGTACCTTGGCCATATTCCGAACCAGCGACGTGGTACTTGGATCCTCGTAGTGCGTAAAGAACGTCTTCGGTCGCGACGTTTCCCGTTGCACCAGGCGAGTAAGGGCATCCACCGAGTCCGCCGACAGAAGAATCGATAGTACGAACTCCGTGTTCCAGGGCCGTGAATACGTTGGCAATGGCCGTACCGAAGGTATCATGGAACTAGGTCGGAAGTGAGTATTTGGGTAATACGAAGAGAGGCGTCCGACTTACATGCCCTGCCAACATCTCCACAGGCACACTCTTCTTCACCTCTTCCAACATCTCTGCCACCTGTGTGGGTGTCCCCTGACCAACAGTATCGCCTAAACTGACCTCATAACATCCCATTTCACTCAATTCCTTTGCAACCTCTCTGACTTTCTTATAATCCACCTGTCCCGAATATGGACACGCTACAACCACACTAACATATCCCCTCACTCTTAATCCACGGTCCAAAGCCGCCCGAGCGACAGGTCGGAGTTTTGCAAGCGACTCTGTAATAGACGTATTAAGATTTGCTTTTGTGAACGCATCCGTAGCAGCGGTGAAAATAGATATTTCGTCTGAAGGAGGAGGGATGGTTTCTGCGTCGGAAGTGGATGAAGATGCGTTGTATGCTGAGAGTAGAGTGTTGAGATTATCTAGTCCCTTTTGGTTCGGAACTAGAACAGCGTAATGGACGTCGGGGAGACGGGTCATACGGGTTATGACTTCTGCAGTTCCTGCCATCTACAAATTTAGTATCAATGAGTAATTTATCCCATGATGAGTTATTCGATTATACTCACCTGCGGTACCCACTTGGGACTCACGAAGCTCCCTGCCTCGATATTTTGACATCCAGCTAGTGCAAGTCTTTCAATTAGTTCCACCTTGACATCCACGGGAATGATTCCCTTTTCATTCTGCAGTCCATCCCTCGGACCAACTTCGACAATGTTTACGAGATTTGACGTCGAGGCTTCCTTTGCGTACCCTCGACTCTGGGTCCTAGTAGAAGCCCGAAGAGCATATACGCGTGAGGCCGATGCCCCACGCAAAAGACGGGTCGATTGAGAGAGCATGGGTGACTTCAGCTTTGAGGTCCGTAGACTTGGAGTAGAGTTGGAGCTGGTTGGTGGTGGTGAGAAGACAGAAGAGCGAGGTAGGTTATGTATAAGTTAGAGAAGGTCCCAGGTAGGTCACATTCACTCGCGGTATTTATTGTACGCTTGCGTCGCGAGTATCGCCGAAAATGCAAGTAAAGACACTGGTTGTCGGTGGTAATTGCTCTCAAGACAATGTCGGTCTGGGGTCGGACTCCTCATCCGTTTTCCGAAAGTCCGAACCATAAAGTGTAAGCTCGGCCGATATCGTCCGAAAAAGAACTACGACCGTCGTCGACTGCTCCTCGAGACAGTAAATTAGAAAATAAACAGCTGGGACTTTGCAGTACTTCTGGCCTCTTGGTAGAGATTGAAATATAGTTAGAAGCGAAGTGATCCGGACCTAGAGAGTCCATGTTGAGCAGGACTACAAAATGCAAAGTGAATGAGAGCTGGAAACTGACAACTTGAACGCCATTCCCCACGTTTTGAAGCTTGGCAGCCTGCAGCTACATAGACTAACAGGGACGATGCAGTCACTGCGTCGCCCATGAACGTGCACGAACACTTCAATACATCTTAGCTTCTTAGACTTGCACAAGGCGGGACCGAGAACCAGCCTTGTGGAATAGAAGTCCGCCTTGTAGGCCAAAAACGCATTCAAGTAAAGGACTAGAGTGATTATTTTGTGCTTTGGCTCTTGTTCAAGAAGGACACTGGTTGCCGGTGTTTGCCATCGACCGGCAATAAACCGAACCGAGTTTCTCTTTCTTCTGATCAACCTGTACTAGGCAGTGCCACTAGGGTCATCGCAGTCCATCTATCATGCAGCCATTGGCTTTTGGGACGCTACTTAGGCTATTGCCGTCACTTTCGATTCGATAGTACCATTCATCATGTGAATTCTTTCGTCCTTGCTTCTAAACAGTATGGACAGCTACTCGACTCTCTGTCTCGGTGTAGGACTTATTGCCTCTACCTTCGTCTATCTCGGTCGACAAGAGAAAAGGTCGAGTGCGTCTCTCCCACCTGGTCCGAAAGGTCTTCCCTTTCTTGGAAACGTAGCGGACCTGCCTCAGACCCAACCATGGATAACTTTCTCGAGATTTGGAGAAAAATACGGTGAGTACATTACATTTCGTCGTGAATACATCTAACCCATAATACCAGGTGGTATCACTTACCTCACTGTACTCGGAAAACACATCATCGTTCTCAATGACCCCAAATACGCAACTGAAATGCTCGACAAGAAGAGTCGCATCTACAGTGACCGACCAGTTTTGGTAATGGCCGGTCAGCTTGTTGGATGGGACAAGGGTCCCGCTCTTATTCCTTTCTGTCAAACCTGGAGTGAATACCGCCGACTCTTTGCTCAGCTCATGGGCACACGTTCAAAAATTGACGCATTTAATGACCTACTTTACGAAGAAACCCATACATTTATGAAGCACATCTTAGAAACGCCCAACAGCTGGCAGGACCACGTTCGTCGATACGCAGGCGCTATCGTCTTGCAAATTGCTTATGGATACAAGGCCAAGGAGAAGGATGATCAGTTGGTGAAACTTGTGGATGAAGCGATGGAAAACTTCTCCGAGACCACCGCATCAAACGCGTTTCTCGTGGATGTTTTCCCCAGTCGTGAGTTGATTTTAATTCAACGGTTCCTGCCTTGGTTTATGAAACTGGTGTAGTACAATACGTTCCGGCATGGTTCCCCGGCGCAGGATGGAAACGAAAGGCGCTGAGGTACCATAAGACATTGGCAGAGATGCTGGAAGCGCCTTATGAGTGGGTCAAGCAACAGATGGTAGATCGAACTTTCATTTGTTCATAACATTCTAATAACAAGTATAGGTCATCGGTACAGCTAACTCTTGCTTCGTTTCAAGACAACTGGAAGCCAAGCCGATGTCTCTAGAAGAAGAATCTACAATCAAGTGGACAGCCGCAGGAATCTACAGCGGTTCGTAGATTCTTTTGATTTACAACACAATCCCAAACTGACATTTTCTAAAGGTGGTGCAGATACGGCAGGGCTTTTAGAAAATTTACTGGTAAAAAGTACTGACATCCGCAACAGACAGTGGCACACATCGAGGCCTTCTTTTTGGCAATGACTCTACATGTTGAGGCCCAGCAAAAAGCCCAAGCAGAAATGGAATCTGTCCTTGGCACTGGTGTGCTTCCAACCCTCACTGATAGAGACCGCCTGCCTTATTTTGAAGCGATGTTCACCGAAGTGTACCGATGCTATCCCCTGGCTCCAACAGGTGCCCTTCTACTGCTTTTCTCGCTTTCCGAATGCAAGTTCAGAATTTTGTTTGATAGGTCTTCCTCATGTTTGTATACAAGACGATATACATGACGGCTACTTCATCCCCAGAGGCTCTATCATATTTTCTAACGTTTGGTATGCCATGCCTTTGGAGTCTAACAGATGACACATACTGACTAGATAATCTGCAATTTCTAAATGAATCATTCTTTCTGGCTAAATATCAACGAACGCCGTCTTCCATACCCCATTTCTCCTCGGTGGTTTCGTTGGCGAAATTCAAATTTCAAAAACTGTCAATCAGGCAATTCTTACACGACCCTGGTACCTATTCAGACCCCGAGAAGTTCTCACCTGAGAGGTTCATCGAGTCTCCCGGCCATCCCAAAGAGAAGGACCCTAAAGACTATGTGTTTGGTTTCGGTCGTCGGTATGCCTATGCCCACAACTATGTGTCTTGCTCACAACTAACCTGTGGTATTCTCATCAGAGCTTGTCCAGGTGTGTACTTTAGTTTGAGGTACAACTACCGAATGTGAACATAACCCGCACTTTGCTCCTGAAGGAATACATTTCGCAGATGCGTCGATGTGGATATTGTTGGCGTGTCTAGTTGCAGGATTTGACATTCGTCCACCTGTCAAAGATGGAAAACCTGTGCTTCCTTCTGGGAAATTTGCAGATGGATCTATTAGGTATGTTTTGATTTTTGTCGTGATGTTTATTTTGCTGATTCTTCTCGTAGCCATCCAGAGCCTTTCGAATGCATGATTACACCGCGTCCAGGGACTTTGCAGTGAAAATAGAGTCCGAGTTCAATCGCACCGCTTTCCTTTAGAAATATGTATATTCTTCATTCACACTGTCGTTTGTATAGACTTCGGAAATTTTGATTCCTTGTGACGTCGTCAGAGGCAGGGAAATAAACTCGTTCCGTTCTACATGTTCCGCCCACTGTTGTGTTGATTTAATGTAGATCTTGGAACCAGGAGGCCCAGCATCCGACGTACTGAATGAACCACTAGGTTCGGGATCGAATCGGCAAATAGGGTGCCGAAATGCTTTTAGTCTGTCGGCAAGGCATTCCGAAACAGAATCCTACATTTTCGGAACATCGGCAACTGGTCAACAGTTAGGAGTATGGCCTAGATGGCCGAATCTCCTAGATTATTCGTTTCTCAGAATCGGGGACCTACGTTTCCCTTGTTATAATTACGAGTAAACTCCTCTTGAACACTAAGCTTACGTCGTTTTCATACCGGGCGTGATCATGACTCAATCTAAGTCAAGGCCCTAAATCATTTAGAGCCTTGACTTTCATTATTATAATGACGGGTCCTGGTACTTATTCAATTGCATATTAGCGAAACAGAAACGAGATTTTCTGTCAATGAAGCGGGCTGTCCACTAAGGCTGTTAGTGCAGCTCCGACTCCGAATGGCGCCAATCACAATTAAGCTACGGAAAATTTCCGCGCCGAGTGAGATTTTCACTGACTGCTTGCAGATTCTGAATTATATATAGACATCTTTGCATGCATTCTATCCAGACGTGTTCTTATAATTATAAGGATCAGTCGACGCTACCCCACGCTCGTTGAGTTCTTTCCAACTTGGTCCCTCGCAAATCATGTCCTCATCACTGGTTCCCGACCGCGTTTCACCCGTTCCCCAAGATATTTTTGATGATACTTATGGTAGATATTATGATCAAAGCTATTGGATGATCACTGACTCTGCTCGTCAGGTGGATCCCTCATCTGCTGTATGATCATGCTTGTCCTCTACGGTCTAGCCGTTCTCCAGGTGAGGATTCTGAGAACTTGTAAAGGAAAGTTCGAGAATTGAGCGTTCAATTACCCAGACATATATGTATTTCATCAATTACGGCGGAGATAGCTTTGCAATGAAAGCCTTGGTAAGTGCTTATCTGCGCTCTCAATTCCCAGATTCTGATAGTCTATCTAAGGTTGGCGTTGTCTGGTAAATCTTTTGGCCGTACTATAACTTCTTCTGGATACTCATCAATGTGATAATGATCGCTTTCAGGTCTATGGCAACAGTGCATGCTGTATTTGGTGTGTTTCATGCTTAACTTTGATGAAAACGTATGCTGTAGCTGTCTTTCGTTTTTTTCTTTCAGTTTGCCACACGGTCTATCATTACACGGTGGGTGCTTACTGTGAATTAGTAGTACTAGATCGAAAGATGCTAATCGTTTTTCATTAGATCCTTACTTACAGCAATCCACTTGCTTTGATTGACGGAGAATGGTAAGTTCATTATGGTTCAGTGCTGTTCACAGAGCTGATCAGAGGATGAAATACCAATAGGTCGGTATACGTGAGTGCCTGATACTAATGCAATTCCCGAATCACGTACCTACGATGACTAGGCGGCTACATGCATCGGAGTGATCCTTTGTTTCTTTATTCAAATGTGAGCGTGGCGAATATTCAAAAGACGTTTCTAAAGCATGATTTCCTATAGGTTTTTCGCCCGAATGCTTTTTCTCCGTACGTACATCAGATTCAAACTCGATTATATATTCCTTATCTTCTTATCTAGTGACCAGGCAGAAATGGCGTTGGATTGTCACCTCCACTTTGGGTGCATTTATCCTCGGACAGGTCGGTAAGTAGCCTTGAAATTTCTTGGAAAGATTGCTGTAGGATTGACCTCCTTTACGTTACCGGCAGGATATGGAATATGTGAGCTTGATTCGAATCTGAGACCATGGAAGAGACACTTATCGAGGTACTGTTTTGTCGAATAGATACTTCCTACAGACTCTACAGCATCTGGGTACTTCCCGACCTCTACCAAATGGTGTACGATGCTATGGTTCCTCTGTTCGTGATCAGGGTGCTTTCGGATACCGTTACCGCCGTCGCACTCTGCGTCATCTTGTTCGACTCACGGACTGCCTTTGCAAGATCTCTGAGACTTATTAAGACGCTTATGATCTATGCAATGGAGCGTTTTGTCTTGACTACGTTCGTATCTACAGATTTTTTATGCAAACTAAGCTGACGAACAAGGTTCGTCTTATAGGCTCGTTGTGTTTGTTCAAACCATCATCGTACGTGTTCTCCTTGTTCAGTCGATATCAAAGTGATATTGAACTTACATAGTTGATCGCCAAACCTAAATCTATCTGGGCTATGGTCATTGAATTTGTTACTGCCCAACGTAGGTCTACGGCTCAATTCATATGATCATGATGTACTCATCAATCCCGCTCTTTTTATTATTATCATAACAGTTTACACCAACAGCTTTTTGGCCACTCTCAACTCCCGCAACCACCTCCGTGGCATTGGTAGCGGAGACTCTGAATATGTCTCAGTTTCTGGATTCCGAAGCAAGATCGAAATAAAGCGCAGTATTCAAATAAGCACCAACAGCACCGGTAGTGGGGTGAAGATTGGCACGGAGACTTTGGTGATGAGTGATATAGTGGATGATAAGAGATTAAGTGGGTGGTCGCCTGATGTATAGATGCAACAGCATAATTCGGAGATAAAACACAGTGGGGAGCGCCTTCCAGCTATCATGTCTCAATAATCTAGAGTAGATTAATTTCAAATGTACTTTCTGGTTTCGACTATTCAATTAAGATCCTCATTTTTTTAATCTAAACAATGATGCTCATGCTGTTGAGAGCAATTTATCTTGGCATAATAACATAGTGCGGGATTTACTAGATAGACCTTTAGGAGGTTTTAACTTGGTCACCGTCTTGATTAATGTACATTGTCAAAGGGCACAATATAGTCGAATGAAGTACCGCTCTCGATCGACAATACGATTCATAGCGGTTAGACATCTTGTTCGGATCCTTTGCGATGCTCTTCGAAAGCGATGTGGTTCATGGAATGCAAATCGTTTTGCTCGGACCAGGTGTCGCCACAAATCGCGAACGCGTCTCATAGTTTCACTGTATCGAGTAAATAGACGGCGTATGTACATACTTGTGTATAGATCCAACCGCATGGCTAATACTACACCGGGCCGCACTCAGACCAGAATTCAAAGCAAGGCATGAACATGAACTCGATGATCGCGCGCATCTTCATTGGAATTGTATGAAAAATACAGCTATAACCCAATCACATCCTTCAACTGCGTCCGAGGTACTGCCTCAGCATATGCCTTCTTAGAGAGCCTAACTCTAGTCTTTTGCTCGAAAGCATACGCAAAGCCAATGAGATCAAATTCTGAAAATGCTGTACCGTAGAATGAGAGACCTATTGGACTTCCGGGCGTTGGGTAAGATGTTTTCGGACCGATGTCTATGGCTGGAGTGTCGTCTAGATAGAATCCGAGGGGGACTACGTAGAATAAGATACGTATGCGATTAACGGAATGATAGAACCCGAACAATCTGAGTACCGACCTGTCACGATGGGATATCCCGCAAGGGCTATAGAAAAAATGAGATAATGATCAGAGAGGGGATCTTCAGAGATTCTTGCCTGCGGGTGTATGGGTTTCTTCGGCAGGTAAGACCAGGGCATCCAGACCATGTTCTTTGAGAGCGGCGTCGATACCTTTTGTTGCGCCTGCTTCCAAATTCTGAGCTAAGACTTTGCCATAGGCCGCATCTCTTCCATTTGTCGCATCGCTTGCAATGAGACTGTTCCACGGTATATCAGCGAACAGCTCCACTTCTAAAGAAGATTACTACATAGACTGATCCTGATAATGTTCGGGCAGCTCCAAATCACTATGCTTTTTATTGAAATCAATCACGTCTGTGAGAGTTCGAACGCCGGTCGGCACATCCCTGAGTGCCGCCAAATACTCGTTGAGCTCAATCTACAGTGTTGATTGTTAAAGCAGTAGAAATAGAAATGAACGGAACCAGAATAAATAACCTTGAAATCGACTTTCAGCACCAGATTCTCATCCCAACTTTTGATATCTTCAGCAGAGGGGAGATTTGCTGGATCTACTATAGTTGCCCCCAAGCTTTCTAGAGTTTTCAGTGCTTTTTGGAAAACTTCAATGACGTGGGGATTGATGGGATGCCCATGGTGAGTCTTGTTTGGGATCGAACTTCGCGGGACGCCTATTCGCTTGCCTTGCAGTGCATTGACATTGAGGGCTTTGAGGTAATCTGGGAGAGGCTTGGGTTGAGAAATTGTTCGTTTATCGTTTTGATCCTCGCCTGCTATAACGGATAGCACGATGGCTGCGTCTTCGACACAACGAGTCATTGGACCTACGGTATCTTGAGCTGCAGCAATGGGAATGACTGCAGCGTTTCAGTCAGTAGGGGTTACGATAACTGATGATTAATGCTTGCCGCCAGCGCGGGAGGTCAGTCCCACAGTTGGTTTGATCCCGACAACGTTATTGGTAGATGAAGGGGAACTGATGCTGCCATCAGTTTCCGTTCCAATTGAAACTGTGGCAAGGCCAATGGACGTAGCTACCCCAGAGCCCGAGGAAGATCCGCAAGGGTCTCCTCGGGGGTGATAGGCAGTCTTGCACTGTCCACCTCTGGCGGACCAACCACATATCATGTCTCCACGAAAGTGTGCCCATTCAGACATGTTGGTTTTGCCTGGCCCCGAATGTAACTAGTTGAGTGTCAAGTGAGTGGAGTATCACTGATCTTTTTACCTAGAATGATTGCCCCTGCTTCTCGGAGGCGCTTTACCACCCCTGCGTCATCCGGTACAACTGATCCCAACAAAGCATAGGAACCAGCAGTGGTGTTGAGACCTAAATGCATTCGGTGAGAGGACTTTTCCGTCGATGCCTTTCAACCGGATACTTGCCTTCAGACGAGTGTGTAGACATATTATCCTTCAACACATTTAGTTGGATCAAAATGAAACGCTACAACTGTCATCGCCACGGACCTTGAGCAAGATCGGTATACCGTGGAGCATGGTCCGCTTTCCTTTATTCTTGCGTTCTTCATCAAGAAAGGCAGCATCCTTGAGCGCGCTCTGATTGACTTCTAATACAGCATGCAGTTCTGGACCCTGCAAATTCACTTCTTCAATGCGAGCTGTGTATGCCTGAGCCATGCTATCAGTAAACCAAAATTACAGTCGCTGTTGTCCATACCAATTTACCTTTACTAGATCACCGCTGGTAAAGTGCCCATTATCCAGCCCGTGCTGTAGCTCCTTTATACTAGCTTCGTACAGATCTGGTAATTCTGCAGCTGGATTGATAGACGGTAACAAGTTCTCCATGTTTGTGTCAAATGGTGAAGATAGGAAACAACCGCGGTATCGCCGTCTGGGAAAATACCCCGCGTCATCACGGAAACACTTCAGGATGGGAATGGAACTAATCCACAAAGAATTCCCTACTCACATATCTGCTGTACTAGTAGTACTTACACTGAGCGAGTCGAGAGTATCTGCTTGAAGACGCATTGCCGCTTGTTAGATTGAAATCAAATCATTTCTTTCTGTTTACAGGGGATCGTACAGAATCATTTGATTCAAGGTTGTGTTATGCGCGACAGAGTGAGCTTTCAGATCGAAATCTCGGTCATTGCTGGGTAGCTAAGGTTGCACAGCGTCGTGCCGTGTCACACTGGTTGCAAAGTGACCTAGTGTCACATTCATCATCTATCATGGGCATTCTTGTCCGACTACTTATACATTGCTTCTACTCGCTTTCTCCATAAACCTCTGATTATACCCGACATCCCTTCTGGAAGAATGGCTTTGGCCGCGTTGAAAGAAGAACTGGAGGTCTGGGACAGTGCTCTCAGTGCCTTTGACACGAAGGATTATGAAACTGCCTTGAAGATATTTGAGGTGTGTTATGTTGTGTTCTTCCGTGGCGGTTGTGCTAAATGCTTTTCTTCTGATAGTCATTCGCTGATACTTCGAAAATCGTCGCGAACATTGGCTTGATTCGGATACTCCAAGGTGAATATGGACTGGCTGTTGAGAGTTTCACAGTCGCCATTGATTTGGACAAGTTTTTGGCAATGGCGTATGTATCACAGGTTCAAACTGGAGCTTTCCACTGAAAAGTATTGCTTACAGCTACTTTCAACGCGGTGTATGTCGTTTACACCTCCAGCAGTTTGAAGAGGCTTTGCAAGATTTTGTCGACGCAGAAATCCGACTGAGAGGCAATGCTCATATGTTTGTTTTCCATTCTCTACATGATTTCTTCTGACTGAATTCGCTTTCCCCTTCCAGTAATTACGAGGAATTGGGTCTCAACTTTGTTCTTTACGCCGCCGAAGTTCACTTCAACCGAGCCAAGGCACTCATACACGTTGGTTATAAAGAAGAAGCGTCCACATATTTGCGCCGAGCTGTCTCGAGCAGCTCTGAGGAACGTCACGCAAGAATAAAGGATGCTACCGTTGATACGATCCAGGACATGGATACCTTCACCATAGTGGGTGCTCTACCTATGTCACCTTTTGGCTGGGCTAATGGTCTTCTTAGCCCAAAGGTATTCTATTCCGACCTTCCCCTAGCAAAAGAAAATTTCTGCAAGAATATGAAATTTCCGCTTCCCAGTCCATCACGAATGCCGAGTCAACTGCTTCACCACCGTCACCCAGAATCTCGGAACGTGCCAGATCCGATGCATCAAGCACTTGTGCTCCAAGCAGCGGGAGCGAGGCAGCATCTAACAAGAAATCATTTCGGTCATTTTCTGCGGCTCTGACGTCGTCATCTTCATCATGTAATTTCCCTTGTTCATCTCTGTATTCTGATGCCTGACCAATTTTCGGACAGCCCGCCCTTTACGTTCTGATCTGACCAAAGTAATGGGGCCTGACCCTATACTCCCTACGACAGAAATATCCACCGTTCCTTGTGCTGGTGTGCGCATACCGTACGGCAAGCTCACAGGACTCATGGCATGGCGTTTTGTTGTCGAGCTCGACGATCCACCTGACTCTTCGCATCGTCAAAAACAAAAGCAAAAGTTGAAGAATATCCCTCGGCCTGGGATTGTGTCCAACTTTATTCTTGACACTGGATCGTCAGAGTCGCATGTATCACAAGAAACACTGAGAGCTCTGGGTTACAAAGGCAGCTACAAAGGTGTGTCCTGACGTGCCGGAAGTAGACTAAGATCTGACTATCTTTGGGATAGCTGGGACAGAAATATCCCTGAGAGTCCAAGGTGTCTGTACAAAATGTCTTGTCGCCCGTTATGGAGAAGCTGGACGACTAGGTGGAAAGTTCATGACCTCAGGTTCATTGACATTTTATTTTGACCACAAACTTGCGGCTCCTGTCCTCTATTGTGCGTTTTTGTGCATATCTTTGAAACTTGCTTGTCTAATCGTCAAACTTAGCTGGAGATACCAACGACCGCCCGAGTAACATTCCAAGGACTGTAAACATCGATCCTCAGCGTAAGGCTCGTCGACACTCGCTCAGAAACAGTGTCTACTCAATTATGACTTCATTGCATCTAATGCGAGCGGCCGAGACCGAAGCTTAAGTGCCCTGGCATGAATCTGTCGTTCATTTTCTATGCTATTCCTGTGGATATTGGATATGGATTTGTTTGGAACATTTAGACTATGGATATTGGATACTCGAATACATGTACGTTCTGTCTGTTAAATCTTGAATATGATAATTACCTTCTCGGAGCTGTCTCAGTCAACATGATCGTCTGCTCGTCCCGCGCTTTCTATGGTAAAATCTATCGTCGATGTTCCCCGTTCTTCAGTCCATGTGACACTTCCCTGCGTCTATTTGAATTCGCCCGTGGGTGCGGATGCTATAATGACCGAATCCTGTGAGATATCTGGAGATATTCAAAGCTTCCCCACTCGACGATACGCATGACATTAACCCCTAGTGTGGTCTTCCCCTCCCTCGTTATCAGTGCATTTCTGCACCCTGCACGCGTCGGAGAGGTGATTGGCATCTTATGGGACTGTATTCTCATATATTTGCAATCATACATATAGCTTCTTGGCCGTGGAGCTTTTTTCTTTCTTGACCTGCCCTCGTCTCGTCGTTTTTCAGGAACGCCCTTCGAGTCAGCTCTGCTTGAGATCAACACCAAATTTCCAGTCTTGATTGTTCAGTCAAGATGTTTGGTATAACGAGATGGGTTTGTATTGGGTGTTGGGTCACTTTGACGGTGAATGGGTTTGTGCAACCACAATCTAGGGTAGAAACAGTGGAACTCAAAAAGCAGCCTGCTCTGCCTGACCTGTATGAGGCTTCGGTACTGGAATTGCAGGAAGGTTTGGATGCTGGTCTGTTCACGAGTGTGGATCTCATCAAGGTGTGCAAGGCTATTTTTGGTCATTATGCTAAATTGAAGCAAATGTTTTATCCCAGGCATACTTTGCTCGTATTGATGAGGTCAACCTCAAAGGTCCCGAACTGCGCGCCGTTATCGAGACCAACCCGTCAGCATTGGCTCAAGCTGCTGCCTTGGACTATGAAAGGAAAACAAGCGGAAAAAGGAGTTTGATGCATGGTATTCCGATTCTTCTCAAAGTATGTAATCGTTACCTGAAGGCGTTGGTAGTATTCTTAATGATTTTCTAGGATAACATCGCGACAGTGGCCGAAGAAGGTGAACTTCAGCCATCGTTTGCAATATTTATAAATGCTTGACGAAGTATTGTGTAGGCATGAACACTACAGCCGGGTCTTTCAGTCTCCTCAGCTCTGTCGTACCGGATGATGCTGGCGTTGTAAAGAGACTGCGAAAAGCTGGCGCGATCATCTTGGGTAAAGTCAAGTCATCACAGTCTCCGCTTTGGACTCAACCCGTTTTTGGGCTGTAGGAAAAGCGAATCTATCAGAATTTGCACACTTTAGAGGCAACCTTGCTTCTGGGTGGTCAGGACGAGGAGGTCAATGCACGGCGGCGTATTTCCCGGGATCAGATCCATGTGGTTCATCATCTGGTTCCGGTGTTGCTGCATCTATTGGACTCGCGGCCGGTGAGACCAAGCGTCTTTGGGTCCATACATGTTAAAACATTTCTCTTTAGTCACTCTCGGCTCAGAAACTGACGGCAGTATTACTTGCCCAAGTAGCCAGAATAACTTGGCTGGAATCAAGCCAACAGTAGGATTAACATCTCGAGCTGGCGGTTTGTTCTGCAATTATTCCTGCTTACAACGATAACTAGCCATTATTTTTCAGTCATTCCCATCTCTCAAAATCAAGATACGGTCGGCCCTATAGTACGATCCATCAGTGATGCTGCTATCGTACTTTCTGTCATTGCCGGAAAAGACCCCAACGACAACTTCACTTTGGCACAACCCAACGTCGTTCCCAATTACATCAAAGCTCTCAAGAAAGATGCTCTCGTCGGAAAACGGATCGGAGTTCCTCGGAAAGTTTTCTTGGATGTCCCTGACATTATTGACGAGACCGTCGCCGCTGCATTTGAAACTGCTTTGACAACTATCAAGGAACTGGGTGCAACCGTTGTGGACCCTGCAGACTTACCCTCAGCGGAAGAAATCTTGACGTCTAACAACGAAACCATTGTTTTGGATGTTGATTTCAAAGTGTGTCCCTTGATTTATGACGGAGTTGTACAGTATTGACATCATTCTTCAGGTTCAGCTGAATGAGTGGTACGAGTCACTGCTAGAAAACCCCTCTGGAGTACGCAGCCTGGCCGACTTGATCGCCTTCAACGATGCAAATCCGGAACTGGAAGAACCTACCAACTTTACTGATCAATCCGAGTATGTCTTTCTGTGTCTGCAGTACAAACTATTTACATACTATGAGCAGACTCATCGAGTCCGAAGCAACAACTGGATTCAATGCAACATATTTCCAGGCCTTGGCCTTTGACCATGACCTTGGGAGGACTAGAGGAATCGACGCTACTCTGCAAGAGTTTAACCTTGATGCTCTGTTATTACCTGCACCTGGACTTACAACGGTACCTGCAGGTATGACCCATTTTGTTTCTTTGCATGAGACCGCGCTGATTTGACGTAGCCATCGCTGGATATCCTATTGTAACCGTTCCTCTTGGATTCTACCCAGACAATACCACGACCCAAAGTGCAGGCCCTCTGACAGTCTACCCTGCTCCGGGTGTTCCGTTTGGATTATCATTCCTTGGAACCGCATTTTCAGAATTTGATCTAATTGGCTTTGCGTTTGCCTATGAACAGAAGACTCAGACTCGACTGGCCAGGAAAGCTTTTCCCGCAGCTATTCCTTCCACGCAGTTGGCAGATGTGATAGGAAAGTAATGAAAGACGCCTCCAAATCTGGTGTTGTATGTATGTATACCAAACGATTAACGGGATTGGTTATCGTATAGTCATCTTGCATATATTCATCGATATCGGCAGTGTTAAGTTGCCCCTCGGACCTCTTTCATCTTATTGAACGAGAATGAACCACCTAGAACTTGAAGGTAACGGCCACAGGCTACATGTGCATCGATGAACCTGAAATCTTCATATGACGGTGAAGGTCCGGAATGACGAGTGGCAGTATGTAGATTCAAAGTTGCAAACGCGTAAGGTGGAAGATACTCGTGTCGGAAACTAGGCGGAAAGCTGCATTGCAGATGGAAGTCAACGAGGCCGACATCGTTCTGTCATGCAATGACCACGTGTCATAGTCTCTTTGCCCGTCCCAACTCTTCTACGCTCATTGCTCTTGCTGCGCTGAAGAGCCGTTCACACCGGAAAATCGACGGTTTCTCAAAATCAAGTCTGAATTGATTGTTCGCTTGCTTGTTCCAGCCTCATGAGAAAAGGTTGTTTCCTACCGAATCTACAGGGTATCATTCGTGTATTCGAATGGCTCATATGGCACTTCAGCCAACGACGGCATTTCAAGTTGCGGGTAAAACTAACTTCCATGGGTCAGAACCACCCAACGTGTTGATGGAAACTTCTCTCCAGCTCAACTCCAGTTCTTCTCCATTGTTCTAACGCTCAAATACAGAAGTAAATGCTCTAGCAACACAAGCTCCAAAATACCTCCAGCCTTAGACATAGGTGCATAGGCAGTGAGGCAGCTTTTGCAGTACGCATTCGAAAAGACCTTTTCTCAACACCATGGTAACTTGTTGAAAGGTCAGGGGCAAAGGGTGCCTGCTCAGTACAGCCGCATTTTCGTGGAAGCTCTCCTGTTCATCTTCGATCAACAATCTTCCTTTACTTACTTACGTGCAGAAGTCAATGCAAATTACTCTCCTTCATAGCGGCAAACTACGTGCGGTGTTCATGAGTTTCGTTGGACCCAGCACGTTTTGCTTGCATCATGGCCCCAGCTGCTTTCCTTTATGAACCTTTCCGTTCTACCCCACTCCAGCAAGCTCTGCACGCTTTCATCTCTTCCTTCGAGCTATACCGCCTCTTCAGTGTCATAGCAACCTCTCGGTCTCACCTTGAGAGCGTTCGTTGTTCCACACTGCCACAGTAGTCGGCGCGGGTCAGACTAGCCCCTATTTCCTTGCTTGGGTGCTCCTATTCCGCGAAAATTTTCGTGTATAAAGACCAGCCCTTTTTCCGAAGTCAGGACCGAATTTCAGCTCTTCCCATCCCGCGAATCTCTTTCTTAAAGTTTCCTGCCCTATTCACCATTCTCGAAATGTCTTCGCAAGCACTCTATATCAACACCACCCAGTACAATATGGTTTGTGCATTCTATGCTCATCCTGATTGAAGTCATCTAAGCTGCTTCTCACAGAACAAGATTATTAAACCTACGCCGACTGTCCCCGCCATTCCAGTGACACATACCAGACGTGGTAGTGACAACCTTGCCATCCCCAAGCCTCATACCAAGAATGCCCCAAACTCCAAGTCTGACCGCTTAGCCGCCGACGCCCGCAAGCTACAAGAACTTTTGGCCTCCGTACGCCCTTGGGAAACTGTCGGCCACGTCGATCCTTGGAGTCCCATTAGCTCTCGTGCTACCACTCCTTCTCTTACTCCCGATGACGGAAGGTCTCCTACTAGTTCTCGTAGATCCTCTTTCATCAGCTCCACTAGCCCTTCCCATGCTCGTCGCCCTTCGTTTGCTAGTGGACTCTCGGAAAGCTTGACACGCGTATCTGAAGAACAGGCAAGGCAGAAGACAGAAATGTTGAAATCCGAACTCAAACCCAAACTTGCTCAGGCCAGCAAGTCTCAGGCAAAAATGCCTTCCAGTGCTCCCTCTAGACAAGAAGTGGACGCGTTCAGACTTTTGGCTTGCAGTGTCAATGGTGTCCCGTATAGATTCTTTAAATAAACAACCACCTCGGAGAGAATGTAGAGAGGCTGGTGTCAACTTGTGGTCAGTGTCCTTTATTTTATTCCTAGCTGCATCCTGCTGACGGGTCCTTTTTCGTCCAGGAACTAAATATTTAGCATTATCCAAGATCACACTGTATAGCAAACGACAAGGGCATCGTGTCCCCGCTGTTAGATATCCAGGGCAAGCCGCGTCAGACTGCGTGGTGTTTGAGATCGACAACCTGACCGTTTTCGGGGCGAAGCGATTGTGGTGCGCATACTGCGGCACCGCGACAAGCAGGAGGACGTGATAATGAAACGGTACTTTTGATTCTTCAACCCGTAGTGTGGATGTACATATTACATATTCAATCTGTAACTCTGTACTTGATGATACATTTTTTTGCGAGCAGCACATATCTAATACTTGTTCGATTTTGTCAGCCCTTGCCATATCAAACAAGTTTTGAGACTCGGCCAACGTGAAAATCGCCTCGGGTATCGGCCATCGTGACATCCGAATAACCATCATTTTTCAACGTCTAGCACGAATAATGGTTTGCACACTTTTCTGTCCTGAGCCTCGTTCTCCTGAAGATGCCAGATATCCAATCAGAATCCTTTGTTTTTGACCCTAGACCCAACTTTCCTCTTGTCACAACCGCAAACCGATATTGGGCCACCTCTTCTAGGTCTGCCGACGACCCCACGGCTTTGACTCTTATATTTGCTCATGGCACGGGCTTTCACAAGGAGATTTGGTTGCCAATTATAGAGGACTTGTACACTCTTGTGGGGAATCATGGAGGTCTCAGGATACGCGAAGTATGGTCTATAGACGCGCCTAATCATGGTGATGCAGCGGTATTGAATGAAAAGGATTTGCAGTGGGGTTATGAGCCTATATGTACGCTATTCTTTTGATTCTTGTCGGCGTAATGACCTAAATTCTCATATCAGTCCGCTGGGAGGATTACGGACGTGTTCTTCACTCATTCTTAGCTGGCCTGGGGAAAGGCGTCAACGTCGATTTTACAAAGCATAGACTCGTTGGCATTGGACACTCCATGGGTGCTATATCTATGTGAGTCCTCTCTGCTTTTCCAATCAAAACCAATCTTCCAATCATGCAAAACTCTAGGCTCCTTTCCACCAATTTCTACCCTTCCGTCAAATTCGAATCTATCGTTCTTGTCGAACCGATGATCTTCTCTAAAGAAGCAGCTTTGGCCCCTGGTGCCCATTTCCTCTCTGAAGGTTCTGCTAAACGAAGAGATGCATGGCCCTCGAAAGAAGAAGCGTATACTTCTTTGAAAAGTAGAAAGGCGTGGCAGTCTTGGGATGATAGAGTTTTAAGAATTTATGTCGACAAGGGTATGCGACCGCTCCCGACTGCAGAGTATCCAGATAAGCAGGGAGTCACGCTCAAGTGTACGAGGAAACAGGAAACGGCGAGTCTGTTGTATTTTTCGTTTTATATATGTTGCTTGCTAAATCACACGATCGCAGGCAAGCTACAACGATCCGCTCGGCCATAGTCTTGTCTATCGCAACTTCGCTGGATTCACGAAGCGACTCCCGGTTCATTTGATGTACGGGGAGATTGATGATTATGTGTAAGACATCCTCTGCGTCTTTTCGGAGCCGAGTTGGCTGATGCATGTCTCGCTTTCAGTCCATGGGAAATCAAAGACAACGTTATCAACAAAGCAGGAGGAGGCGTACATAATTTCGCGTCGTTTGCAAAGGTGCCTTCTGCTGGTCATCTCGTGAGTCTTCCTCTACATTCGTATGCATTTGCGTTGCTAAAAAGTAGTCTTGTAGGCCCCGCAAACAAATCCGAAAGGAGTAGCGCAGAAGATTTACGAGGCATTGGCTGGCCAAAGGGGAGAGTCCAGATCAAAACTCTGATTAGGCATTCATTCACATATACGACTACAATTATTATATTTACTCTGCAAGTATAATAGTACTCGACCGACCTATACTCGATACCCCATACTAAGCAGTAGGTGCATGACACCAACAACCAGAAATCGTCCTATAATGAGAAAGAGAAAAGAAAACTAGTAGCTACATTGCAAATGGAGTAAATGATACATGAATGCAAAATATTGACAGAATTAAATATTAAACAAAGGTAGATAGCATAGAAGAGAACGCATGATGAGCAACAAGACAGCTGTAAAACTTCATATGTACGTTGGTCCATAGGCATGATAGCATGTTGTCAATAAGGAAGGAGAATGCAGTGCCAGAGGGTATGAGAGCGGATGAAAGCAGAGTAGGTTAGGGCAAGGTGTGCTCAAACCGTGGTCCTAGCCGTCTTCCTTGCTCTTCTTGGCACGCTTTCGGGTGTATTAATTCCTTCGACCTGGGATAGTATTCTTTTGGCTTGATCTTCGACCTGGAATTTGAGATGTGTGATCGTGCTCAGATGCTCGTTTGTCTGTTGGGACAGCTCGTCGTAATCATTCTCCACTCCTTCCAAGTCTTGCCTCAGGCCGACAACCTCCTTCTGACTCTCTGCAAGCTCCGAGTTACGTTCGTCGAGCTGGTTAGAAAGCCGCGAGATTTCGCCCCGGTACTCGGCGGACTTGGCAGCAAGTTCTGCTTGGAGTTTCTCGATGCGAACTTCGGAGGATGAGAGTGAAGTTTGGAGGTTGGCAGCTTCAGTTTGGGAGGCAGAGAGTTCATCTCGGAGAGAGGCGATGGTAGAATCGTACTGGGAAACCTGGCTTTCGTATTGTGCCTTAGTGTTAGCTAGCTCAGCGCAAATAGCCTCTTTTTCGTCAGAGGTCCTTTGAGCCTGAGACCGGAGCTGTGCCAGCTCAGCGTTCTTGACACCAACTTCAGCTTCCAAAACGCGAATCCTCTCCTGAGCGTCGGCAGCTTGCTGAGCCTTGGTTTCTACGTCAATCTCGGCAAGGAAGAGCTGATTCCTAAGGTCATCGTTTTCGGTATTGAGAAGCATCTCGCCAGCTTCTGTCATCTCTTGCATTTCCTTTAATTCGCGTTGTGCAGCTTCAAGATCTGATGACTGAATTTTCGCAAGATTCTGCTCGGCTTCTAGCTGCTGGCGCAGGTTCTCGAGATCGACAGCTTTGCCCTGACCCTGAGCTTCCAATGCCGTGACCAAGTTCCATGCTTCCTCAAGATTGGTTTCCAAGCGGGAAACCTTTTCCGCAGAGTCGGCCAACCTTGCCTCGAGTTCATCCACCTCCGCCTCAAGTTCTCTTCGCCGACGAAGCAGAGCAGTTTCAGAAGCAGTAAGACGAGCTACCTGGGCTGTCAAGTATGCGAGCTGAGCTTCAAGGGCGAGGATATGGGCATCCTTTTCGGCGTGATTAGAGTTGCTGGAGGTCTGCAATCGATCCAATTCTGCAGAACGCGCATTTAGCTGGGCGCTGAGGGAACCGATCTAAAAATCGTATGTCAGATGAAGGTTACAGTGTGGAAATGTAATCTGACCTCCTGGAGATTTTCGACCTCTCTAGCGCGCGCTTGGGAAAGAAGTGCTTCACATTTGTCCAACTCCTCCCTCAGATCCGGTCCGCGAGTTTGCATCGAAGTGCCAAATGTGGATGCTTGGTAGACATTGCTACTGGAACCAGGCCTCGAAGGTGTAGATTCAGGTGTAGCTAGACCACCCTCGAAACGAGGAGTAGCCGCGCGAGGAGGAGTAGGAGCATCGTCGTCCATCATGCAGTCGTGGAAAGTGTCATTATCGTCCCCGATGTCACTGCCTGCAGAGCTCGGGGCTGGTGTCGGTTGTTTACTGATACGATAAATGAAGGAACCAGATTTGGTGGGGACCAGACGTCGAGGAGCAGGTGTTGTCGGTACTTGAGCAACGGAGAATGCACTGATAACGAGAGTTAGCTCCGTCAGAATAGGCAAAGATAGATGTAGGAAACTTACATCGAAGGTGGGATAATTGGAGAGGAAGCGGGTTCTAGCTGAGATGAATCATCTTGAAGGGTCTGGTCTGCATCAATCTCAATACCATCGTCATCATCCTCTCCAATATCAGTGAGAGGTGAGACTCCACGGAGGAAGGGATGGACACGTTGTTCTGTCTTTTCCAAGTTTGCGATACGGGCCTGAAGATCTTCGATTCGGGCATTACTCTCATCAAGTGAATCAAGAAGCTGACAAGTAAGATGTGAGAAAGTGCTTCAACACAACGTGCAAAACACGAGTATAGACACACCTGAGCCTTGGTCTGCCTTGAAGAACGTCTCGGTCTCTTCTTCGTGGGCGAGTTATGGTCAAGAGAGAGTGAAGCATGACTGCGTTTTGTTCCCTTGATCACTTCCCGGGTGATCTCGTCCGACTCTCTAGGAGATGGGTCCCAAGTGATACCAAGATTGCTCTTCACGTTGGATAGCCTTATAAACAGTTAGCAGGCGAACAGAACAGCGAACGGTCACAACATACATCCTTTTGCCTTTGGGAGTCAAGGCTACACCTCCTGAGAACGATGCAGACAATTCAGCGATACCTTCTTCGTGCTATGAATATAACCATGATGGTGAGTGTCAGTGAGAAGAAGTAACAGATCTAGATGCACCAATTGTTCAAGAGCCTTGTCAGCCCATTTCTGCCAAGCTGGACCCAATGGCTCCCCCCGAGATTGAGCTTGCTCCTTCACTGTAACCTCGTGTAAACGACGACGAAGAATGTTATTGTTAACACCAAGACGTACCTCGTGCTCGAAAAGCTCTCTTGTGTATTGGGCTCTTTGCACCCTTCTGCATGAGTGCCCGAAGGGCGCCTAGCCGGACAGATCGATTCAGTACCAAGCGATGGAGTGAAGTGCCACTCCACTCACGTTCTTTATAAGTCATTTTAGTTTTGTGAGCAACCATGTTGTTCTGTAGGGGTCGTTAGTAGTGCTTGATAGTTGTGTCGTTGATCCAGAGTCGTAAGATAAAGAGGAAGAATAGTGAAAAAGAAAGATTGCGCGGGTGTTGCAGAATTTGAAGATGGGATTTGAAGTGAAAGTGTTAGAGAGCGAAACGCCAAATGAAAAGGCGGAGCGCATGCGTCAGACCACGTGGATGTCACGCGGATGAGGCGTTTAGGTGTCGCTCCAAACTGTCGTAAGATTTGCCACCCACAAGTATAGTAAACGGGAAAGCCATAAAATGGGATCAGTTATTACTACAAAAACAGAAAACTACTAAATTTGTCTGTAGGCTTGTTCATCTACATGAACGCATTGTAGCCATACCATAAGTAAAAGATGTAAGATGCGAAAACGTAGTCCTAGCCATGTAGCTAGCGAGTAATTCTGTACACTGGAGCTTGCCAACCCTACCCTCGACTGTCTCTTTTTTTTTGTTATGGAATCATACACTCTGTTAGTCCACCCTTGTCTTCCTCAATCATGAACATACTCGCTCCGTGCCGAAACCAGGACTAGAGCACGCAGATCTAGGTAGACCGGCGTTCCTTGTCCTTTTCTTCTAGGTTTGCCTTGGCAAGCTTGTTCTCCAAAGATTGCCCGTTGTCCACAGAAAGATCATCCACCTTCTTCAATTCCTCCGAGTTTTTCTTGGGAGGCCTGGGAGAATCGGGAGAAGGAGGCTGTCCTTCGTTGTGGTGATGCATTATTGAAGACTCTTCCATTAATTCCTGTTTGAGTAACGGAGGCGAAGATAAGGATCGCGGGATTAAATGGGGGTTCGGGTACGCAGGGAAAGAGTAGAAAATAGGAAAAAATCAGTAGGCTGTCTTCCTTTCATTAATAGCCATAGAATACGTACCTTCTCACTTTCTTCCTTGAACTTTATAACATTTTCTTGCAAGTTCTGCCTCTCCGGGTCGGGATGTCCAGCAGCGAGAGTTGACATGCGGTTGAGCGCACGGATACTGAAAGCTGCTTTACGCCCTATTATTAGAGAGGTTAGCTCAGTGTTACAGAAGCGCAAGCAGAGTACCCACATAGCTTCTTAGCATTGAATGCTTTTTTGACGTGAGGTAGCAGATCAGCAGGACCTCCATTGCCCATGGGATCGGGAACATAGTGGGGTGTTGAGTCGGCTAACCACTAAAATAGCATTCCGTCAGCCATAAAGATGGCAGCAAATTAAAGGAATGGCAAGAGCAGCGACAGGTCTGCTCTGACAGATTGATTGGAGGAAGAAACCGCAGCCCACCTTATGTTTCAGAGCTTCCTCTGCCGTGGGCCTATTTGCTGGGTCTATTGTGAGACATTCACGCACAAAGTCGCGCGCGGTTTCCGATACATTTGCCCAGTACTCGTGAGGCTCAAATTTGTAGTCCTAGATAAGACGAGGATATCAGGACTAGTGTAACAATCAATAGAAACAAAGTGAATAGGAAAGATAATTTGAATACGCGTGTAGCGGAGAGTAGTTGACATGCAGGCAAGTAATAATAGAATAGCGGATAGAAACCAAAAGGAGACTTACCCCAGCAATGATAGCCTCCATCTCGGCCTGTTGGCTGTCCCGGTCAAAGGGAGTGTATCCAGCGAGCAAGAAATAGGTGATGACACCCATTGCCCAAATATCGACAGGCTTTCCGTGACCAGCTGCAAAAAGTCTGAGATCTTGAAGAGTGGCATGAGCAGAATTATAACGTACTCTTCTTGAAGATTTCCGGAGCCATATACTGTGAAATAGGCGAGACGACGGAACAGTGTAAGCGAGCGTCGCGAAAAGACAGCACGATTCCAGTTTGTACCGACAACCTCGCAACAATCAGATAGATTTACTCACCCCGGGTGTCCCGCATATCTCGGTCAATAGGCTCAGTTTCTCTTCCTCCATTATCCTGGACAATCCAAAGTCGGCGATCATGATATCAGCATCTTCAGCAACAGTTCGGAAAAGGAGGTTTTCGGGCTTGAGGTCACGGTGTACAATTCCAGCACTATGGATATAGGCTACGGCCTTCATGATGGTTCGGACGAGGCCTGCAGCGTCGGCTTCATAGTAGTTGCCTTTAGCACATATGCGGTCGAAAAGTTCTCCACCAGTACACAGGTCAAAGCAGAGGTATAGATTATGGGCGGTCTATGGGATAAACGCCGACACATCGGAAAATAAAATGAATTCAGATCGATGTCTGATGGGATGGAAAGAGTCGAGCGCACCTCGAAGTAATCATGCAAGGTTACAATATTCGGATGACCGCTCGAGATCCTCTTGAGAACTGCAATTTCGTTCCGAACCATGTACTCGCGACCCTCCATGAGTTTCTTGTTGATAACCTTGCAAGCATAGTATTTGTTGGTCTTGATATGAATAGCCTCCTTCACGATAGCGTACGTCCCGGAACCTAGAGTCTTTCCTGTACGATACTATTGGGTGTCCGTTACCATATGATATAGATTGACAGTTGCGAAACCATCGAAGAGCGGGATATCAACGTTGTCAACGTCGGTTTCAAGGATGATTTCAAAGCAGAATTAGGAAGCGGTGTCTCAGTCAGTGACTCTGCCTACAATTTCCGTCGAGCTCTGACACACACCTGGCAAGGTACTGTAGCAGTGGGGGGCATGATAAAATCTATTTGCTCTTCGCTGTTTGATGAATCTGAGTAACTGTAGCGTTCGCTTGGAGCGTTTTCGATGAAGATGCCGGGTACTTGTGTGTTGGGGATACTCGACGCGGTCGACGATGAGGAGAACTGTCGCTGAACTGGATGAGAAGGAAGCTAGATGGTGGTAGTCAGAGACTAGGTTTGAAATATAAGGCCGCTGGGAGTATCAGTTCACACTGATCACCCGCACAGCCACCTAGCATATATCACTGCTTTAACCACTCACCTCTGCCGATTTCCCCATTAATTCGGCCCTCCCCCCATGATTTTCTGAACCCTTAAACCACCCCTTAACAGAAAATTTCGAGGTCGCTTTTTTTATGCCATGATTCCAGCCATTTCCTACCGGCCAATTCGTGCTTGTCCAAGATGTCGCAGATCCAGTTGATTGTAGGCTTGGCGCCACCGGGATTGCAGTCGAATCCTTGTGTCCAAGAGTAGCCTTCCTCGACGAAGCTGCCGTTGATGGGGACCCTGGTCTACTGTGCTGGTTTCCCATGACCCTGAGCGAGAAGAATAAAGCGAATCGAGCGCTCGAGCTACTTGTACTTGTACTACAAAAATAGCAATGAGGCGGTGATGAGCCGTGGCTAGTACAAGTTGAAGGATTCAAAAGACACTGCTACGCTGCGGAGCTACCGCTCGAATGGTACTTGGACCCTCATACGCCATACACGTTACACACATGCCCACAGACCTGTGCACTGTGCAGCTTACTAGACGTCCGTGCTGACAGAATCAGCATTCCATCTTTAACCTCATGCCTTGTCATTCACGTCTTCACAGAACGCAGCATCAAGTTTCAAAACACGTTCCTCTCTTGGCCAACTCTCACATCCAGCAATTTTACCTTGTGCTTCTTTTGCTTGGACTCGATTGTTCTATCAAATCAAGGTCGCGATTTTCCGAGTCTCTTATCACAAATTTAAAACATCGCAAGCTCCAAATGCCCTACGCTTACGCACAATTCCATCATACTTAAACGACATTGACATTCTACGCCGCACTTATCAATCTCCTGCCGAAACTTCCAATAGCTACGTGCTGATGAAATGACTCATTATGACTCACTTGTACTCATATTTGATACTAAGCCCATTACCAAGTCTGTCGGTGAGACGGCAAACAAGTAGGCGTGATGTCTTTCAACCTTGTTCCGAGACATTCCGAGGACTCGCTATATCATTAAAGCGCTTCGGTGCGCGTCTTGGAAAATAACCCTCTACCCGGACTGTGCCCCAAAACTGCTTCAAAGTTCGGGGAGTTTTCTAGACCTTCAAAGCAATCTAGCAACTCGTGAATTGTTCAGCCAGCATGCTGGGTTATCTTTTCCTTTTCTGTACGATAACTATCACTTCTTTATGATAATGACCAGTGGCCGGCCTCCTGATCTTCCAACGAATGTCGTTAACTTGCGGATTATTAGCACCCGCACTACGTACTTACTCTGAATGGCTGCATATGTTGTCTTTGTGCTATTTTCAGAATTTGAAACTCAAATCGACTTGGAAAGGATTGAGGAGCCCGAGAATCACATAACCTTCTGGTACTTAAAGCTATAGAAGTTCTCGGAGATCTTTTCCCCGGATTAGGAACATCCCTGACTGGTACTTCCCTGCGGAACCATAGCTCGAACTGCTTCGAATTCATTCCTGGCTTCGGACTACGCCAAAATTGTGTTCAAACCAGTACCTTTCGACTTGAGGTTTTTGATCTTCATGGACCTAGACTTATTCGCGATAGAATGATTCACCAGGTCGGCATCGATTACTGGACACGCTTGTCCGTATGTCCGAGGTACTCGTTGAAAGTAGAATTCTGCTACCTGTGTCAAGTCCATATTATTACTCAGTAGTAGCTATCGGCCTCGCACCTATACTTCGAGTTACTTCCGGCAACTTCAGGCTGGCACTGGGCAGACTTTGCTCGGGCTACGGAAAAGATCAATTTATGTCTTTAGTAATTAGCGACAAAGTACAATTTTCTAGTCAGACGATCAAGTCTGTAAGTGCATAGACAAAAATCTACTTTGCCTCGACCACAATTTCCATCTCGGAAGTATTTCTTGATTCAGAATTAAACACTATCCCTGCCTCTAGGCTTAAAGTCATATTTCCCTCCGATGTTATCCTTCTCAGACGATTGCGCGCGTTCAGAGTCGCCAGAAAACTGTTAATATATAGGTGTACTAAAACATATTCGATAGCCACCACCCCACCTTTGCCATCTAGGCCGACGAAGAATACGATTCCTTGCGCGATAGCTACGAATCTAAGGATATTCAGCTAAACTTGGCTCAGAGAGCACACGCTAGGTTATTCACACTTACGTCGTCAAGATAAACCTTTGCATAGCATACTTTATCAATGTTCTGACCAGTGTTATTGACCTGCGGTTAAGTATAGCTGAGATATATTTAAAATGATGCCAAGCATCCGACTTACGGTTCGAGTTCTGGATGAGAATTATACAGCACCACGGAAAGAGATACTGCAGTGACCAAGTCAAAGACCGTTCTTAGAACAAGCAGAGGAACAAATGAATAATCTAATATCGACCGGATTTTATCGAGTGTCCAAAGCTGAAATCTGTCATGAGAATAGATTATCAGCGGTCAATGAAGTACAAAAGATTGAATGCATATTACTCCTTAGATACGTAAACTAAAGACAAGCTGTAAGCTCGAAGGTTGCAATGGATATTGCAGAACACGCACAGATACCGAGTCCTAGGGAAGTTTAAATATTACTGATTTCAATGGAAATGTTTCTTACCAACTTGTCCCGACATTAAAACGAGCTGGCAAGTCGGATAACTCAGCGTCAGATCCCAAAAGGCACCACCGTTCATCTCCACTCACAAGCCCTGTGGTTAGTGCCGCTTTCCATCTTCCTTTCGTCACTATAAAACAATACTAGATTTATCATGATGTATATGAGGATTCAGCGTACTTACATCGATATATTGTCCTTACGAAGAAACTATTTAACAAATTAGCAAACTACTATTTTTCTGCCAAACACAGCTAAGCCCTTACCACTGTATAGCAAAACAGATCGTGCACTGCTGTCGAAATTAGTAGCACTATCATACACAAAGAGCATGTATACGTACCCCGACAGCCATCGAAACGAAGACAGACCTTTCATTCAATTAGCATCTTCACACTCGTGGACTGCAAGAATTTTGGGATATCTCACCACAATCCCTGTAGCAACCTCACTGGATCTGAATGATTGAGAACCTGTCAAATACAGAAACATAAAAATCAAGCATTTTACATAAGTCAGAACGGTAAGAATTACGAAGTAATAATAATTAGCATGACAAACTGATTCATGAATCAACCAAAGTTTTCACTTCCAAGACAATATCCCTAGACTTACCTAGTCCTGCATGCAAGGTGCCTAGTGCCCTAAATAGTAAACACCTTTTTTAGCACTAATGACCATGACAAATGAACGAGGACTCACCAGATAATGGCAACCTATGTAAACCGTTGTATGGAGAGGTTACACTTGGTATAGTGATGGAGATAAACCTTACCAAGCACTTGAGCCAAGGGCTGTCTTTCAAGTATTTCAGAAAGTACATATAGGTCTACGACATAAGAGATATCAGCAGACACGGCGGGGCACACTAGTGATTGCTTACCTGAAGCAGAGATATCCCATAAATGACGAGCGTTAACATACAACAGATTAACAATGATCCTCCTGTCGTTTATCAGTGGTCAATGAGAATGCCAAATTTTCATAAAAAGTATACCATGAGTATCTCTGGAGACTCCCGGAGTCAGTACAGCGGCCATGGGGCAGCAGAGTCCAATCTTCTCTCGTTATATGTCATGTAGATTTCTATTTCTACAACTTACAGCCTTCAAACATCAAGGATGGTCATTTAGAGCCGGTGACTACCCAAGTCCCCGTCTACCTTCCGGGTAACACATATGCTACAACCCATCATCAAGCCTTCAGTCCATCTACTTTATAGGGTTCGAAAGTGACACTTTGCCCGTGCCCGTGATGTACAAAAGGCCATCCCGGGGGAGCTAGTTTTGTAGCATGACAGTTAAAACATGCTACTTGTCCGAATGAAACTGGTAGATAGCCAGCGCCGGGATGAGCGCCCGTATTCGTCCAATCGTAACGGAGGCTTCGGATACTAGTACCGGCAATGGGATTATACGGGTGTTGGAAACCATGGGCCAAATCATACGCTTTTCGAGTGATAACCACGCTGGTGTCGATTGTGCCTCGCACTCTTCGGATCTGCATATCGGTAGGCCACAGATTGAAAGACGGGCACCAATTTTGGATCTAATACGAGCTCTTTGATAGTTGCAGTCCAGCTTAATGTTCAGAGATACTTGCGTAATTGTTCCAGAATGTAAAGAAATAAGCTAAAGGCATGGAAGTGTATAATACAAGAACAACAAAGACAATGCGTTAATTCTATGAAAGCAGACGTCAGCATTAGAATACGACACTCGGCACAAAACTTACCTCCGGTATCCTGAACACAGTGATCTCCTGTTGCTTGAAGTAACGCCTGTTCTCCTCATCAATCAGCACCAAGTTGAGGTAATACCTCGTACTAAACTTCTTGTTGACGTCGCGAAAAGTGGGGGTCAGGTCAAAGCCTCCAAGGAACAGTCGGATGGGGATTGTTTCACCTGTGAAAGAAGATATAACCAATGACAAGGGAGCTATGCAACGCAACGGACCTCTCACAGGTGCGCCATCCATGATTTCGAATTTGGTAATAGTCTCACTTTCATTGTATTGGTTCGGAGGTGCCCCAGTCGTCTCTCGCCGGATAATTGATAGTTCCATATGCTTGATTTTTATGCGCACGAGCAAAAAATAAATCTTCCCAACGATGACATCCTTAAGGTGATATCTGGGTACGTAGAAGCCGACAGGTCAACGGCAACGAAATTAGTGAAAAAGCGAGAGCAACGCACTTGGACTTATTGTATTCAAACTCAATGTGAAGACAGTCTTCAATTCCAACCTCCATCTTGATCGAATTGTTGCTATCAGGCGGCATTCTAAACGAATGGACCCAAATGTCTTTTTCTTTCGCCACTTCTGCTAGACGCCTTGATATTGACACCCGTATGAAGTATCTGGAATAATTATGAGCGAAAGAGCACAATGCAGAGGTGAGAGACGCACCGTAATTTCACATTTATACCCTGGTAACTCTCGTACTGTTTCTCCACATTCTTGAAGCTGAACTCGTACTGCTGAGCTTGACGCATCTCTCCGGGAGCTGCGAGCTCTTGTGAAAGTGACAAGAACTCATGGTGGTGCCCTCTGTCGTAGAAAAGTTCTGAAATTGAACTGTGTCAATCACCGCAACGCAATAAGAATACACCACTCACCTATGCTGCCCACGAATTCTACCTTTATACCTTCGTGTGTAACCTTTTTACCGTCCCGTACTCGAATAGCTACCTTGAAAATTGTATCTGTCAGAGGCTTGTCCTGACTTGATTGCAAATAATTGCTACACACCGTCCCAGATACAGTTTCGCCGTCATAGTACACCGGACAAGAGATAATCTTGTCCTTTTCCCCTTTAGTTTCAACCTGTTTTCTGACCTCTTCTCCGTCGAGTTTGATGTCTACATCGATTGGAGACGCGAAAAAATAAGCTGCCATGATGCTGGTGGTATGGGTTTACAGATGGCGAATGGCGGCACAGAATGAAACAGAAATAACCAGAAGATCCCAGAAGTATTCAAGTAGGTAAGAGCCCGCAGAGGCTTACAGGTAGAAAAGTAAGAGATGCTTGAAGAAACTGCGTATGTTGTTGATAGTTGACCGGATGGAGTGACGCGGGGCACAGCCACTTGTTGAGAACCCATTTTTTGGTGAGGCTGGTGAGGCTAGTCTGACATGTTACAGAGGCGTATAGATAGAAACGTCGTATCAACAATAACGATACACAAAAGTTATGTAGATCAAACAGTGCATGTACTAATATTTGGATGCCACTATCATCGATATTCCATCATTGTAGACAAGATACTTCTCAACACAATCGGTATGTCCCCCGTATTGCGCACACGATATCCTTTCCCAGGGAGGCTTTGTGTCACCCTAGAGCATGGTGTAAGAATTCTCGAAGAATCTGCATACTGGGTTAGAGCGTACCATGGTGCATCAGCTCCTTCACCAATAGCAATTAAAGCACAGTGTACTTTGGGATTTCTCCTCATAGCCCTCGCTACATCTTCTGGTGCGATTTGGTATCGCCCAAAATTGGCATCCTATCGTAGCTAATAAGGAGCAACCTTTTGCAAAACTTGAAGAAGTACGTACCGTAATGGCAATGACAATCCAGTCATCTGCGAAAAACAGTGGTTAGCACAATAACAATGAGAGATCGCAAGCACCGACCTGCATCGACTTTACCAACTTCTTCTACGCCTTTCTGGATTGCTTCCACTATGAAACTTTAATTGGAGTCATGACGCTTGACAGCAGAGATAGACGAACCTGTATAGTCGCCAGCAAATGTATACTGCGGAATCATGTGCATCTTCTCTACGACTTTCCAGCGGTCCTTGAGTTGCATAGGAGGTTTGTCAGCGGAAACGAGCGAGATGACGGGTTCATCGCCGGACTGATTAATTCGTTGAGGAAAACACTCGCCGCAAGAAAGTTTCACTTACATGTCCACACATCTACGAGAATCCATAAGATCGACAAAACAAAACATGAACTCATGTACTCACATCCCACACGTACTTGTCTTTGCGTGAAAGACGATCAAAAGTCTCCATCAGCATCACAGCTATTCGCAGTCAGAACATGAACCAGATCAAGGAACGGGCTAAACACACCAGTTTCCATACTCCTCTGCAGACGTCCATCGTACTGGAACCGATACATAGACGCACTAAGGTCAAAAATGAACCGGATCCTCTTGGGCCTGTGCAACTCATAAGCACCGTTTGCAACTAAAAAAGATAATCTTACTTGATCTGAGGTCTGCCAAGCTCAGGCTTCTCCATTCCACGGCGTTTGTAAACAGTGGCCTCTCCAGTAAGACCTTCCGTCAACCTGGTATCATCCAACTCGCCATCAGTCTGTCGTTTCACCCAAACTCGCTCTTCTTCTTTGGCTGCAAGATCTATACAGTAGGTACAACATCAATAACTCTCCATAACCAAAAGAAGCATTGGAAACTTACTCTCTAGCAAATCATGCAAAGACAGCATATGCGCCTGCGTCGCCTTGAGCAGCTCCCCGTAGCCTTTCGCTTCTGACGCACTCATATCCAACTCCTCCAATCGACGCTTCAATTCTTCCCGAGCCATCTCACGAGCTTTCTCTTTGATATGATCCGGAACATCTGCTTTGAGTCTGTCAGGTACCTGCTTGATGTCGCCGCCTTTATAAAGTCGTTTATAGCCACCACGACCACCCATGCCTGCAGTATCTCGACCACCAGTCTATGCAACGGGATCAGTATGAAGATGACCTAAATGTAAGAGTGATGTACCGACCCCACCAGCGTAAGTGTTACCCCCTTGATGTTGCTTATTGTCGTGCACACCTTCTTTGGGTCCTGACAGGTCCGTCTTCTTTGGCTCATACTCAAGATCCTGAATTTTCTTCTTGGCAGCTTCACGGGCAGCTTCGAGACCAATGTGAGGGACCTTGAGGCTGTATCAAATCAAAAAAAGATGAGCTCATGCCCAGGTCGAGTAGAGACCGTCTCACCCATGATGCTCCAAGATCTGACCCAACTTGTCGATAGTCTCTTGCTTGTAAACATCAAAGTCAAAGACGTTCCTCAGCGCATCACCTAACGAGTCGTTAGGATAGGCTCGCATATGACGAACAAGGTTAATGAGTTCTAGCAAAGCTTATCAATTTTATCCGGGGAATTCCATACTACGACTTACCTCGAAGCGAGTATGGATATGTCAAGGTACCAGCATCATAACCTGCTCTCAAATCGTGGAACGCGCCAACCAGTCTCAGAAGCAAATCTTCATCCAATTCGGGTGCAAGCTGTTGCAACAATTTTCTCTCCGACAACTGATCGGGGTTGGAAATCGAATGGACGCTAAAATTCTCTCCTAAAACTTGCATGAAATGATTGCCCAAGAATGCTGCGAAGCCTATGAAACGTCTACCAAAGCGGAAAAGGCACAAAAACTCACGGTATCCAGGCCTATTTGCCAACAAAACCAGCCTAAATTCGGGATGTACCGCGATATCTCCTTCTCTTTCTGCAATAGCACATACTCTCCGTCCGTCTGACAAAGTCAACTCACTTTGACCGGCAAGACTTCTAAAGATCGCTACGACATGTTCCGGTGCTTTGTCTGCTTCGTCGACAATGATGACGCGTCCATATATGATGGCACGCAGGAGCGGAGAATCTGTATACCGAATGATTCCGTTCTCGAGGGAAGTTGTGAACATGAGTTGACTGACGGTGGTATCGCGATGAAGTTGGACATATTCCCTGGGACGATGTAGAAGCTAGTGGAATGAGCGAAGAATAGTCATATCAATGCATACTTACCTGGCATAATCTACCAAATCGTCAGACAGAAGGATAGACAGAGACAATATAGTACTCACCGGTCTACAATCTTATTCTTCCCGACACCTTGGTTCCCAAGTAGAACAAGATGTTCTCCCAGCAATTCTAGATCAATAGCTAAATCACGCATCATCCCGGTTTGCAAGCTGTTATCGTAGAAATGGTCCATGTACGGAACCAAGGATGCAACGCCCTCTTGATCTTTCGAGGCATCAAACGTCGGAATCTCGGTGTCTGGCGCCTGTTTGCCAGAGCCTGTAGCTCCCGGGAATATAAGACTGCCGCCCTCGACAATCGGGGGTGAGTGGTGCTAATGACACAATAAAGTGATTTCCCAAGGGAGAGCATAGCAAAGAGTCTCACCATCGGCGGTTTCTTCCCAATGTTGCACCCTTCCAACAGTTCTTCTAGATTCATCCTCTCCGTTGCCGGTAAGAACTCTGCCAACAAACACCTTCCAAGAATCTCATACAGCTCGTCTTTGTCGTCTGGGAACATGGCCAGCCTCCTCGCAATCCTCACCAAAGACCTCGTACCCAGCTTCCGGTTCTTCTGCACGTTGTCTTCGGAAATGCTTTGTCGGTACTTTTCGGCAAAGGCTTGAAGCAGTTCGACAGTATCTCGAGGACATCCGGTAGCAAGAAGGATAGTAGACTCCTCGTCATGATCCATTGGCTGACTAGGGATTGCAAAGAACATATTGCAATGTTCTTCGGATAGCCAGTCTTTCAACGGCAGAGATTTAGATGCAGTGCTGATGATTCTGAAGGAAGGATGCGCAACTGAGAGCTCGCCAGAAGCAATCTACAGTGCAAGATACATCAGTCCATACAAGCGCAAAAATCAAATATACTCACCTCTTCTTCGGAAGCTTCAGCAACAATCCTCTTACTCGCCCACAGTTCAAGTTCTCGATCCTGTACAAATCTCCCCAGTGAGCCAGCAGTTGGTCCAATGACATCCAATCCTGCTAGATGAACAAGTTTGCCTTTCCAAGCGCCCTCAATCAAGGGACTAGGCTCCCAAGTCGTTGCTCCGCCTTCAAGAATCCTGCGTCTCATCACCAGTTCCCTTCCGCCAATTTCCTTATACATATGCACGACCTCTGTCTCATAACCCAGGATCTGCCCAAAGACTTTGACAAGCGTCGTCGTAGAAGCAGACGAAGTTGAAGGTACCGCTGGCGGAACATATGAGATATCCCATCCAAGAGCGTGCACTTGCAAAAAGCACGTAAGAAGTCCAATGAATCGAGGAGTCGCATGGAAATTAGGGTCCTTGTCTTTGAACGGGAATGGTCTGAAAGGTTTGGGTCCACAAGGAACAACGCATGAAACTGAAGTAAAACCTTCAGCAACAAAAGTTGCGCGCGCAGTTGACTCTGTTTCTCTTTCGATGGCCTTAAGTTGATACCCAAACAATCCAATGTGTTCATCGCTACTAGCCATGAACGGACTCCCCAATTCTCCAAGCCCACTTTCCTCCACTTGCCTGCCAAGCAGAGCCCAAGCTTGGAAAGGTGCATGAATAAGGCTAGGATGAATAGTAAGAACAAGACGTGCTAATTGTCCTGGAGTTGGTGATGGTGGTGGGGGAAACATTGTACATATAGCGTGAAGTTTGAGAAGAGCTGTCTGGGGGAAAGGTGGTAGTGCAGACTTGGAGACAATATCGAGCGAATTGCGAGATTCGCTAGAGTACTGCGTTGCCAGGATGATATCTCTCAGCTTCGCAAAGACTGTACCAGCATCTTCAGCTGGTAGTATCGAGTCGGCGAGGGTGAGTAAGGCACCGACTGGATCGATGAAACGGGCTTGAAAGCGACTGCGGAATGGAGGGTCTAAAGGATATCCGGGGTACGGAGGTACGGGTGCCGCGATAGCAATTACACGAAAGTTCTTATGTGCAGGTATAAAGCCTTTATCGGATTCTAAAAGTGCGTAGCGATGTGGATGAATGATATGGGTTCCGTCATCTAAATTCCTGTGACAATCGTGAACAACGAAGAAACGTGTTAAGATATTCACTAACATTTCTCGGTTCTCTAATAGATTGTTTAAAACCTGGAATGAACTACGATAAGAAACCGGTCTATACCGAATTGACAGTCACTCACAGGCATAATTCCTCTTTCTGCTTTCTCAATACCTTCTAATATAAGTAGTCGGCCGTACTTGACTGCATTCACAGCAGGACTGTCGACGTAAACTAGATTTCCTCCTTCTCGAATCTCTCTTCCCTAGACAAGGCTAAGTAATAAGTAGACATTCGCAATGCAGGCTCACCTGCTTTAGTTCCGTTTCTCCGACATCTCTGTGTAACGCAATGTACTCGTATTCCAAATTGAGCAAACTATAGTCCTAATTAGAATGCAGAGTTGTACGCGACAAGAACGCACCTAGCAAGAGTAAGAGAGAGCCGCCTCGCATAGGGACCTGCAGAACTGAGAACAAATGCCACGCGAAGCAGCTCCCAAACTCACCTGGATGCGACACCAGAAAGATATCCTGCCCTAGAAGATACTTTTGCAACATAAAATGCAAGTTATCCAAGTTGACAGGATCCCGGACATCCAACAAGTACGATCCACGCGTATTTTTCTCGTTCTCTGCATCTCCTTGTCCTGACCAACGCCAGCCCGAGTTTGAAGGGAGTCTTGACGGAGTGAGAGATTCCAATACATCGTAAGTGATGTCTCCTAATCTGAGTGTTCCTATTGTGTTGCCCGAGGGTGCGAGTTCGGATAAGAGACGCGCTAGACGTCTTTGAGGGAGATTCGACATGGCAGATGAAATAGTCGTAAAATGACGAAAAGTATCAATGAGGCGTCTATCCAGACGTCGTGAAATAAATGCTCGGGCAGAGATCCTGCCCGGATATAACATTCACAGCTTGAGTAAGTGGGCGTCCGGTAAAAATGCCCACTTTGCCGAGTTAATCAATCTCGTGCAAGGATTGTTCCTTAGGTATTTTCAAGTGCATATGTTCCTTTAAATTTCCATCTCGACAAGTAACTACAGATAAAGGGTACAGACTGAGAAAGATACATATCAATAACACAAAGTCAGTAGCCCAAAGCAATCTACAACGCGTGTCTGGCAGTCAGAAGTTTTCTGGAATTGTTTTTAGTTCCGCCTTTAATGTTATTAACCAGGATATTTACCTTTGCCATAACAAAAGCTCGTCCCACTGGGAAGAGGATCAGACCACCTATTGCACATCAAGTGCAGCTGTTTCGACAATGTCGGCGGACCACAATAAAACTACGAATCATGTCAAACTAGGCAATGGAAAATCACTATAATGTTACTCACCACGCCAACATCCGTCCCTGGATGATTTCGAGACAGGTTTCCAAATACCTTATCCCAAGACGGTCTTCCGTAATGTGTCGGTGCTCTCAGTGTTGCAAGCGGTTCACCTCCTTCGGTCTTGCCGGTCAAGTAAACGCTGATGTCGATCTTGAACATTGTGTCCTGCTCTTCTATAGCATGCAGCAGAGAGTGGAACCACTCCACCGAGGTGAAATCGCGGACGACCCATAAAAGGTAGACTTTGGATAATCGAGTAGGTTTCTTGTGGTTGAAATAATTCATCCGATACCATATACTTTTGAGGATCCTAGCACTTTGTCAGATTTGGTCCCAAGAAGACAAGAATAAAACATACGACGCAAAAGGCGTAATGCCATTCCCAGCCCCAATCAGGAAGGCAGTTTCATACTTGAAATAATCCTCAGATGCGCTCCCGAAAGGACCATCCATCATCACCCTCGGCAACGTTGCATTCATATTCGGCGTATTCGTCCATGTCCTGACGACGACACCACCCGCCGCAAGCTCTCCCGTTTTTTCTTCCATCTTCTCATTGATATCTTCTCGAAAATCACATCCAACAGCTTTCGCCAGAGCTCGGGTGAAATCTCCTACAACGCGGATGTGTATAGATATATAATCCTCTTCTGGTGAGCTGGTGATCGTAAATGGATGCCATTGGAAGTAAGATATCTCGGGACAAGAGAGATAGATGTATTGTCCAGCTCGATACGTCGTCTTTTGTTTCTTTATCTGGAATTCCATGACGTGAGAAGGGTGCTGAATGACCTTGACGATGTACGTGATGTGTCGAGAGCGGATCTCGCGTAGTATACGTTCGTAGATCCAGATTACGCCTCCCACAAGCCAAAAGCGCTGATCATCATCATCAGCACTGCTTATAGAGGAGATAGCACAATATTTCTGGCAAACTTACCCAAAACGACCCAACACTCTTCCAAGAACAAAATGGTTCCCTGTCGGTCTTGATCATACAGAACATCCCATGCAACTGCCAGAAAACGAAGAACAGGATAAACAAATGGTGCGAGTACCAAAATCGCTCATAATTCGCTTTTCTCCTCTTTTCCATCGCAAAGAACGTTATAATGCCCAGAAGCAAGCACATAAGCCATCCTGTAATTCCCGGACCGGTCGTAAAATTCAGTGTCAAGAAGGTCGTAAAGCGCTGTCCGGCATTGACAGTAGAAGGATTTATGGTAGCGAGCTTGTAAAAGTTGATCTCGTGAGCCACGATGTGGATGAGAGTAAAGAAGACTATAGACCATCCTGTGGCCTCGTGAAAAGTGATACTCTTATCAAAAGGAATGATGGCGTTGAGTGATGTGCGGCGTAGAAGCGAGATGAAATTTCGACAGACAGGCAAGAGGATAAAAATGGCATTGACATAAAGAACGAGGGCTGCTGCACCTGCGAGGGCTAACGTCCATAATGTCAGATCAAACCCGTCGTGATAGCACCAGGTATACACACCATATGTCGGCCCAAGTACCCCTCGCGCGTTCCCTGCATTATCCCACAGCTGATAGCTGACGAATCCCAGTCCAAAAAACAACAGATGCACCAGCACCCAAGCACCCCAAAACAACTGCGCTCCTCCCCAGTTGATATACCACAATTTGACACTCTTTCCCAAAGAGGAAGATTTGACTGGAGGTTCCTTCGGGGCTGCAATGAGAGGGGACAAGGCAGCTGTCTGGAATATCTGAGATTCCCTCAACCCAGTCTTTCCATGCTGAGAAGACTTGGGAGGTGCAGATTCCAATACATGATCCACAAACGCCGAACTATGGTCTGCAAAGTCAAGGCCTGATTTAGTATACGTTTTACTTTTGCCTTTGCCCTTCAAGCCCTTGCCAGCAACCATCGTGCAATGGACAGACCAGAAAAACCTGGAAAGAGACGGAGAAAGGATTAGTCCAGCTAGTCGTGGTGAAGGTAGTTGATTGAGGGAGGAGGAAGGTAAGGCGGCGCAAAACAGGTCGAAAAAGGTCCACATTGATCACATACCATTAACTCGGTACACAATGATGGTAAATGTCATTGATAAGTTCCGTAAATGGGCAAAGCACTTGTTATTTCCTTGTCTGTTTTGTGTTGACCGATCCGCGACTTGGACGTTGGCAGAAGAGGCAATGCGACCGTTTGTCGTCTCAATCCGCAAGCGGAAGAACCGACTTGGACGCGACTAGAGGACACTCCAGTTCCGCAGAGCATCATCTCCGATATCGCGATCCAATCACGTCCAATACCAGATGAGATGTTGGGGCAGGTTCATGGCTGTGATTTGGCAGAGCGCACTTAGCTAGTTCAGGTTTGAATGATGTAGTTTGAATATCGGTCACCAAAGGCTCTATGAATAGACAGATACACAGCAGTCATTGGTTCGATGGTATGCCGCAGAAAGACATATTTCGAGTATGATGATGGTAACCTCTAAGAGGTGGAGTCCGGAAGTCAGCTTCGCTAACTGTCGAGAAGAATACTTGTTGATATATTTATTTCCGAGTCATGAAAATTTTCACTATACATCGTAAGTACATTATCATATTCTAACAAGCTAATTCTGCCTGAATCGATGCAATCGCATTTGCAGACCTCGGCACGATAGTACATTTAAAATCGGACGGATAACTTGGTTTTTCAGCATATATATCTTCACCTCAAAAGATCGGACGACTCTCACCTAGCAATGCCAGAAGTGACCTCCGTGTCAGGCTCAACTGTCCTACCGTCTTTATCGTAGTACTTCATTATATCAAACACCGATAGTACCATTGCACATGCAAGGAATATCGAGACATCCGCCAAATGTCTTCCGGCGCAAACTCTTCTGCCGAATCCAAACATGAACTGACGAGGATCTCGTTCTGGCTCTGGCTGAAGGAAACGTTCAGGTTTGAAGGTCGCGGGGTCTTCGTATATCCTTGGATCGTGGGTCATTTCCCTTGCATATAGTCAGATTTAGCTCGTTTGACGTTCTCAAAAAGTACAGCCTACCAAACATTTGGGAATATGATGGAGTTCTTTGGGATGAGATAGCTATCATAGACCAAATCTTCAGTAGACAAATGCGGGATAGCTACGCCAGTCGTAAGAAACGAATATCAGATGATGGGCGCAACCCGTACCAGTGGGTAAAACGATATGCCAACGATACAGTTCCAAAAGGATAGCGTTGAGATATGGTAAATGAGCTCGGTCGTCCATAGAAGGAAGTCGCTGGTTTCCAACAACCGTGTCGAGTTCAGCCTGGGCTTTAGCTTGTATTTCAGGGTACAGGATCATAACTTTGAAGAAGGTGTAAATGATGGCATAGGTCTGCACCGGCCATGAATAAGGAGCGACTCGTCGAAGGAAGCGCTCGACATACCGTATCAACGCCAGCACCATACAGACTTGACGCGGACCATTTGATGTCCGTTTCCTCTTCAGTTGTTAGAGGGCGGTCCGTGTCCAAAAGCTTCGACGTGTATGAAGGAATGTCCATTCCAGCCGCCTGTTCGTGAGTACCCTGAGTAAACCGTCATGTCTGTCAAAAGGAAATATAAATATTACCATTTGACTCTTAACGTACGCAAAAGGCCTTTCAGCCAAGTCGTTGAGGGTCGCAGCCCACTCCTTAGCTGTTTTTTTGAAGCCTGCTCCGGGGAACCATTCCGGTACGTAACGCACTTGTCGACTTACTGTCAGTACTAACCACTGTCGAAAACGAGCCTGAACATGACACATACATGCAGGAATGATATTTACGAAAAACGCCGCTGGATTGGTGGCTTGTGTCAGTTGCTGTACAGCTTCTTCTGCCAAGTCCACAAAAGGATCGTTGTCTTCACTGACTTCGTAGCCATGAGATATGCGAAGGATAATTGAGGCCGTCGTTCTGTATCGGAGATAGTCTATGAGAAAGAGCAGAGATCAAGCTGTACATTGCGGAACTCACTTTCGAATATGCTCTTTGAATCCGTCACTGTTTGTCAACAGACGCTTGAGAAAGCGATGTGTCTCGAGTTCGGCATGCGCGTGGAATGCTTTGCAAGCGGCCGGTGTACCTAGGAGTTGATGCTGCAGTCGGCGATGGTTACGCATACTTTCACCATAAGGCATGAATCCTGTCGTGTTTCTCCATCCCACGAGATCGCTAGCCATAGGTACAATCGGCCTGTCCGAAGTCCTGGAATTTTGCTTCTCAAGGATATCCATTGCAGCTTCAGCCGAGTTGATTATAACAAAAGTCATGCCGAATACTATGTTTTATGAGCACGTCTTTGCTAAAATTTACTTTGAAAACTCGACCACGAGCATACGTACTTCTTAACGAGATTACACCCCCTACAAATCATTAGATCGATATTCAAGTTGACTCATAATCACCGGCGTACCATATAAATTTCCCCACTCCGAGAATACCATCCAGTCCTTTTCCTTTGGCATGTCGAACATGTTTCCTAGCACCGGTAAACCTGGAGGACCGGGGGGAAAAGGCAACGGTTTTGCACGCCATAGATTCACGACGCGATAAAGGAAGAAAGACACAAGAATGGCGGCTAAGGTGTCCAGGTATACTAGCATAAGTGGCATCATTGAAGATAGAAACGTTCCATTAGGGCATGTACCACTCTGGCGAAGGCAAACAGAAATCCTGCTGACTTTGAACGGAAGTGAACCGAGCGGCCGCGTGACGATGCGGGCGTTTTATACGCTTGACCTCTTGCCTATCTATTTTGTAAGTAGACTTGACGATTGGATTTAAGAAGCATTCAAAGCTTTTTCTGTACGAAAGAAAGTAGACGCGGGGTCATGACAGATAAAATGCAGTCAAAATGCAAAATCATGATCAGGAAACACTGACAGCCTGAGGTGCCTAGAAAATGTTTGACCGGCAATTTACGGCAAAGACCGTGTCGTCAATCGTTGGCTGTAACAAAAATTCTCGAGTATAAGTAGCGTGCGCGTAGTAACTTTAGGAAAAAATTCTAAGATCATATATCAAGTTAGAGAACTTCGTATTTGCTATGTACATAGAGGCACGCTCTTGCCATACTGCAAAAACTCGCTGGACAGTCTGAGAAGCTCGTCTTCGTATACTCAGTACAGCGACGTTCGTGCGTCGTCGTGCAAAGTCTTTCTCCGCAACATCGCAATGACTGATGCTTATTCCAGGGAGCTCCTTTTAATTTGGCGCTCGTTTACCAGGCGAACATTACAAAGAGATTATAGATACCTTGAGCGAATGGGCGACTTTGCCCATCACCGGCTGGGTGCGTTCCTTGTCAGCGCTTTAGCACTTGACATTGCGAATATCAAAAACCAGAGCTCGAATATGGGCTCTTTTACAAGAAGTACTAAGTTGGTGATCGATGTGAGATGTACATGGTGGTTAGGGGTCTTTTACGACTGATCTACAACCTTCAAAGGAGGAAAAGGACCGCGTGAGGGATCTGCAAAACACATTGCTATCAGCGGACAAGAAATTGATTCCTTGTGCCAGAATGCTCACTGGGGATATGGGCCTGTAAGGCTTGTCCCATGACACGATTTATATCATCGAGTTCCAGGAGCTTGTATCCAACAGCAATACTGAAAAACGCAGCTGCCCAGTTCTGACAATTGTACTCGCCGTCAGGAGGTAACTGTACTGGTATCTGCCAGGCTATTGCCTCCATCATCTGCCGTTCTGTTTTGGTAAAGTCTCCAAGCTTGAAGGTAGCGATCTGGTTTGAAGTCCTGTACTGGGAAGGGTGGGTATGCGGGCCCCAGTTGATGAGGTGCCTGCAGTCAATATCAGTGATGATTTCGAGACAACGAGCAGCCGGATCCCTATTGGGGGAGACGTGGTTTGTAACCCAGCGAATGCCCCAGTGGCGAGCACGAGGTTCTTTGATGTGGGCATCAATCTGGACTACGAGATACACAGCTTGATTTTCGTCCTCTTCGAGATAGAACGAACTATTATCGGTTACTCTTGCTTCACAATCATCCTCCGCAAGAGCAACTCCTAGTTGCTTGAATTCCAATAAAGACCAGCAGAGCTCAGAGCTAATGACGGGAAATTTCTTCGGTATGAAAGAGCTAGTTGCGACATCCTTGACAGGCAGAGGAACATTGCCTGAAAGAAATTCTTGTACTGGAATCAAATGGGAGTATGGGTCGAGGAGAAGCTGATCTCGCGTAGGAAACGGAACAGGTGGCACAGGTAGGTTGGGCATAGTTCTCGGAGCTCGAGGATTGTGTGACTCGTGTGTGACAGGGCCATGATCAGGTTCGACGGCAATAGCGGCAATTCTGACCATCTTACCCCAAATGATTTAGGACACTGCTTGATAGAAACACGGCGTCCAATGACACGGTCGTAGTGTACCGCCAGCTACTACAATCACCTAACTTTGGCCTGCATCCTTATGTCAAAGTCAAATTTCCGAACGGGTTGTAACTCAGGCCTACACATGATATAAGAGTATGTATATGCAGAAGCTTTCAACAGGGTCGGAATTCAGGTATGCGGTCTCTGAATTGGTTCTCATGTTACGCCACTAGCTAGTCTAGAACTCGATAAAAGCCGTCATCTATCTCTCTACCCAACTGTCAACATGCCTTTCGACTTCATTTATCTGGACATCGCACTACTACTTGTCGCACTTTATTGTATATTTCGCCTTGCCACGAAGACAAGGCTTCGGGCCCCTCTTCCTCCTGGACCCGCAGGGATTCCTCTACTTGGAAATCTCTTTGACATGCCCCAAGAAAGAGACTGGGAGACCTTCGCAAAATGGGGAGATCAGTATGGTGCGTTTGATAGCCACTCTGCAGATTAAAACTCATCATTGGCTCGGAATGCAGGGGACCTATTCTCGGTGACCGGTCAGTCTCTTTGCCGTCGTTCCTTTACATCTTGTTCAATTATCCACCAGTCTTCGGTCAAGTGTTCGTCTACACCAACTCCGCCGATGTCGCCAAGGATATGTTTGACCGCCAAAGTGCTATCTACTCAGATAGGCCTATGCTTCCTATGTTAGGCGAGCTGATGGGATGGAAGAACTCGATGGGCTTCATAGGCTACGGACAACGATGGCGTAATGTTCGTAGATTAAGCCATCAACTTCTTGGAACACCACTCAAAGTACAGCTCTTCCACTCACATGTCGAGGTGGAAACTCACAAACTCCTCAAACGCCTATTAGAGTCCCCCGGGCTATTGAAAAACCATCTTCGCAAGTAAGTCCTTGGCATTCTACATATTTCGGCGACCGGGCCGTGATGGAGAATTTACGTTGTTGATGCGAATGTTTATAGGACGGCAGGTGCAATTATCCTTCGCATGTCATATGGATATGAAGTTCGAGAGGGGCGCGACACCCTAGTAGACTTGGCGAACGAGGCTACCGAACAGGCTTCTCTTGCATTGGTTCCGGGGAGATTCTTGGTTAATCTCGTTCCTGCCCGTTCGTTTGCCTACTGTGATTATGTATTTTCTTCAGAATCTCTAATTTATACCCTTCGCAGTGCTTCATTATCCAGAATTCTTACCTGGTGCAGGCTTCAAGAAGATAGCAAAAGAATGGGGTGCAAATCTCAACGACACTGTCGAGAAACCTTATAAATTCGTACAAGATCAAATAGTAATTCAGACATGCCAGTTTTTTTTACTCCCTAACATCCTCCCACAGGCAGCTGGTGTTGCAGAAACATCATTCGTATCAAAACTCATTGAAGGTAAACAACTTGACAGTGAACAGGAATTTGCTGTAAAATGGGCTGCGCAATCGTTTTATGCGGGTGAGGCAATGTCTAATCTTTGCTCTCAAGATGATCACTAAAAACTCTGAGCAGCCGGCTCTGATACGGTGATTCTCCCTTGAATGCAACGCTGACCTATCTTAACCCCTGTCTTTATAGACCGTGGGAACAATCTACGCATTCTTCAAGATGATGGTACTCTATCCAGAATGCCAAATTAAAGCACAAGAAGAGATCGACCGTGTTATAGGCTCGAATCGTTTGCCGACAGTAGCGGACCAAGAACGGTTGCCATATGTGAATGCATTGGTGAAGGAGGCTCTCAGAATACACACAGTTGTGCCGATGGGTATGTACATATGATTTGCAGCCGCATGTTCTTTCTCTGACACAATGGAATAGGTGTACCGCATAGTTCTACAGTGGATAGCGTATATAAGGGATACTTTATCCCCAAGGGAGCGATGGTATTTGCCAATATTTGGTACGTAGTTCTACTCTCCTTGCGGAGCGTCAATGATGACATTGAAACCAGGAAAATGACACACGACCCCGTAACATATCCTGATCCAATGACTTTCAATCCTGAACGATTCATGGGACCCAACCCAGAAATGGACCCAACGGACTTGATGTTTGGATTCGGAAGAAGGTAGGGTTTTGACTGCAGTGAACCTCTCACTTTTCTGATCTCAACAATTAGGATCTGCGCAGGCCGTCATCTGGCCGAAATATCCGTATTCATCTCATGTGCAATGGTTCTGGCTACTTATAACATTAGCAAGTACTACGATGAAAATGGGACGCCGTTGGAACCTCAAATTGGTACCACACCCGGAGCTGTTAGGTACGTATTGGACTCTCGGAAAAGTATCGGAACGTATCTTGACTAATACGGTATATCGTTGTACAGCCATCCAACAGACTTCAAGTGTTGTGTATCGCCAAGGTCGGAGAATGCAGCTGCGCTTATTCGGGAAGAATTGCCTCGTTGAAAAGTCGAGGAACGAGAGGAGTGTTAAAATGTATATAGGATCAGGACGAGCTATTTACAAGGAATTGAAGAGAGGGATCAATAAACCTACGCCAGCACGATCGCGCAGCTCGCTCAAACAGGATATATTCCAAGTAAAACCGTAAAAGTACAAATGATTTCAAAGTAATTGGCAGTTCGACACAATTTAGTACCCAGTAGGTATGGAAGCGGGTGGGCTAAGGGATGAGAACATGTTTCTCTCGCTATCACTTGCGTTTGGGTGTGCGGCCATCCATTCATCCCAGTAGACTGGCTGACGCGATAAGACACTGCATCAGAAGGAAGTGACGTTGGTTCGTTTTCAGATGGTAGATTTGAGGTGCGCAACTTACTTTGCAAATGCATCCTCATCAAATGGCGGCTGGGCACCAGTTCCAATTAGAGTCTTGGAGCCAAAGCTGGGCACACCATCAACCAGGACAAAGAGATAGGCTGGTCCCGGGGAATAGATAGTTGGCGAGGGAGGACCAGTAACTGTGAGTTGAGTGCGATCATCTGATAGCTTTGATACCAGACCGACGAGGCGTTGGTCCATGTGGACACCATGGGTCGCAAACTGTTATAATCAGCAACTCAACTGATACTTTAATTGCTAAATCATTGCTCACCCCAAAGTCCATGATGACGGCTGTTAGATGAAAGGTAAGACTTGATATTGATTCAGAAGATTATCAAAAATGGTGCTTACCTGAAACACTTTGAGCCCCCTCAGGAAGATTAATATCCAAAGTGATTTCTGAGTTATAGTCAAAAGTAGCAGGTAAACCGGTGTATGTAGGACGAGTGTGTTGCATATATGGAGGAGACAACCATTCGAGTCTGTATTCGGTCGGGAATTCGTGTGTTTCTACGTCAACATTCGGGTTCGAACCGGCGAGTAAGATGGAGGCATTAGGGGTTAATATCGCCGTAGAGTGATACATTCGAGCAATGTCGGTCGTAGCCTCAGTAAGTGAAGTAAAACGCTCGCCTGGAGGTGCAAGAGGATCATAGAGTGCTGGTGTAAATGCCGGATGGTCGGCATTACTTTCGCCAATTGGGTCTATCACCTATCCATAAGATACAGGTTAGCTTCAAGGAAAAAGTTTCAAAGCAGGCAAATATACACTATTTGTACCACTGATACCTGTCTTTGCCCCGTTAACTAGTGTGATTCTTCCGTCTGGCAACAATACTAGCTCAACCATGAATCGACCTTCAGGCATATGCTCTACTTCCCAACCATTGGCAATGCCTTCATCAGTCAATTTCATCCTCACACATTGGTCGGAAGCTGGAGTCTGTGAAGACGCAACGTCGGGTCTAAAGTTGAAAAGGTCATCTGTGATGTTCGAACCGCCGCAGATCATCACTTCAGGTGTATAGTCATTTTCTGGAGTCAGGGGTAGCAAGGTGGCTCCAGCTGCCAGAGGGTTACTGATGATAACACCGTTGGGAATGTCAGGAAGCTGTCTGACTTCACGATTAGTTTTGAAGTCAAAGATCATTGCGTGTCTGTTGGCTGCGATAAAGAAATTTCCGTCAGGAAGTTGGATCAGGAAGGGGAAGTGGTTGGCATTCAGAGCATTTTGAAGGAACGGGCTGAAGATTGGGATGCCATTCTGACCTGAAAGCAAAATTTTGGGTGAAAGAATGGATCGAGAACTCAAGGTAGTCGTACCGTGGATATTTTTTGGCGGATAATATTCATAGCTGCCCTCGGTTATGTTAATGGCAAATCAACGATACCAATCACAAAAGACATACGTAGGGTTTATAATGGTGCTGTTATCAATGACACTGGTGACATAAATTTAAGTTGGGAGTGTATGAAGAGAGAATCAATCATACCCGGAATCCCAGGAACCACTAGAAGAGTCGTGCATCAAGATTTAGGTATTGTACAGAAGATTTGAATGTGTTTTTAAACTCACCCGAAAAACAATATAGATCCATCCTCAATTCGAGCCTAGGATTAAAAGTTGGATACCTCAAAATTTTATCCAAACCTTGTGATAACTCACTGAGGAAACATACCACCTTAACGAAGCTAGTCTTCGTTCTTCTTGATTTTCAATGATATCGCAACTCTCATCTTCACAAGGGGTGAATAAACGGATGGCTGCTAATCCGCTGCCACCTATCAACGGTCGATCCATGAGAGAACTAGAAGAAATCGTGACGGATCTTCGGTTACATACCTTCAATTACGACAGGATTGCCGCCAGCGCTAACCATCGTCCCGTTGGACAAGAAACTGCCTGTACCGCACCAAGTATTACTTGTCGGGTTCAACGGGCGAACTTGTCTAGTCACGAGGTTCAGCTCTGCAACCCAAGCAAGATGGCCGTTTGTTTGAAGAGGATTGTGTTCACTGTAGACAAGAGTCAATCGACATCAATCGCTCGGGTTCGATGCGGACCCACACTTTGTCGAGAATCATCGCCGTCGTCTCAGAGACAATTGTAAGCTCTAGAGCGCTGACACCCGAATGCCTGCAAGCAAGGTCATCTCGAGATTTTATAACATCGTGCACGAACGAACCCATCCTGTACCAGAGTCCACTGTCCAGGGGCATATTGTGCTGAAGCAATAGATGCAAAGATAGTACCTGTGAGCAGATATCGAATTGAAGGGACGAGCATCTTCACGATCGAACGAGTCGTAGTAGAAGAAACTGCAGAACATACATGGTAACCCTCGAGGCTTAAATGCCTCTTGCATGAGCAAAATAAGCCGTGCACATCGCCGAAAACTATGCATTCGGACTGATATAGAATAAAGGATCAGTTCTCATGTCAATTAAAAATAAAGATACCGTGGAAGGTAAGAGTTTATGCCAAGCTATTTTGTCCGAGAGCCCATCCAAAGAGCTCAAAAGCTACTCAGTCAAAACTGGATTCGGCATGTCGTTGTACGGTTTGCGGTAATAAAGACCGACTAGTAAAAAGCAACGAACACAAAATACCTGAATGCTGCTAAAAGGTCAGGTACCTACTGTACTTCAGTTGAGTACCTACGCTACTTTCCGGGTGCATTTTGTTTCTCAAGCTTTGGGGTTCTGATGACCTGCAACAGAAGGCTCAGTTCAGCTTCGACATCTTTAGCCATATAAAAGTGTAGCTTTGAATGAAAAAGACAGACGAGTCGGACCCGGGAGATGAACCTTACCTTTTACCGACTTCAGCTTCGGCGACCAGATGACTCCAAAGTCGTAATTTTCTTTTCTCCAATTTCAGGTAATCCTGAGGGAAGCTCACATTCATCCGAGTTCTTGGAGAGAATATATTTAGTAATTTGCTTGTCCCAGATTTACTTTATTAATTAGACATTGGTGAACTCGGCAAACAAAAATGTTTCGAGGACTTTTTCAATACCGTGACAACCCCTTGCTAAGCTTTTGAGGTCTGGAAGGACAGCGTTCAAGTTGGGGCAGCGTGACGTATTAGTACGGTTCCTCGACATTTATTTTTGCAACTTTTCCAGAGTTAGGGATTGCTTCTGCACATTTGATGAACCGCACGATCGTGACAAATTGACAATGAACAGAAGACCTCTGTGAGAACAAGCAAAGAACAAGGTCCATGAGATGGTCGGGACAAACAAGAGTCAAATTTACTCCTTTCGGCGTCTTTTGACTATCCTGTCCGCTACTATTGGAATTAACTCACTTGTCAATTTGCTGGATAAATGGTTTGATTACCACTAGTGCGTAACTCTCAGACTGCTTCAAGTTTGAATTGTGACTTTTCTGGGCGATAAGTTGGTGCCAGTCAACACTCAGCAAGTATTTTGGCTTGACGTCTACTCAAGATTCATGCATACACTGTACAAGGCATTGGCGTGTTCCGCCTGTTTTCCGTGGCAAAGTTATTGCTCTACACCCAGGTTCTCGCACAAAGGCAAACCTGCAAAAGAAAACGGCTGCTTCAGCCCCAGATCTTTTACAAATTAGAAGAACTGGTGACAACTTCTCAAAACTCTGTATGAGGACATTGCCTTTCTCGGTCTGATATTATCCGACTCCATACAGTGCACTTCTCAATCTCACAACACGGGAGATGCTCTTACTATACTAAATGGCGAAAGATGAACGCAGGTCAAGTGCTGATCGGGCTCTGAAAAGCAGTCCAACACGCACGCTATAATAGCTTGCAATTTGTCGTATTAATAGCGATATCTGTCGGCGGTTTGAAACCAAACTTCAACTTTTCGGATAATCGTATAAGGTTTTGGGGCTCAGGTACGTTTACTGACGAGTGTTAAGAATATCGTCATTGGTCGAAGAGGTCGGACGGTGTCAATAGCGTATTTTATCAAAGTTTCGGGGTAGCGGGATACCAAAAGATACTGTGACGAGGGATCGAGTCGAAGGGGAACTGAGAGTAACATTCCAATGACGTTGCTGACAACCCGACTTATCGGGCCTTGGATCCGAACACTATCGACGGGGGCAGTGATCATAATTCTAGAGGAACATGACAGCAAGTTGGAAACAGAGTGACGCACAGAGATGGTATTGTGCTTCTCATTAGTTTCAAGAGCGGGCGACTTGATCATCATTTTCACCAGCTTTGGATCGACGCACCAGATCGACCGAGTCGATTGTCAGTGTTTCCTGATTAATTGTGACCAATATCGGGCCAATAATAATGTGAGATTCTGATCAAGTCGGACAGAAAAACCTCTACTTTCAAGAAATTTCTTGAATAAGTATGCCATATTCGAAATCCTTATACATGAAAACTTCTTTTTCTCATACAAAATCTTATCCTCTCAGTTTCTCTCCTGAATATTGGAGAAGTCTTTCGATAGCTTTGAAAGGTTTTCATACTAGTAGTACCTTAGTCTTTAGGAATTATCTTATCTTATCGCGATCCTTCCCATTGCGTAAAAGGCGAGTAAAGGCGGGCACTATGTTTTAGCATGGCGTAGAGTCACTGAGTATCGAATGCTTGTACCGCCTGCTGTTCAAGCACCTTTGAAACCGCTCTTTTGCAACACTTCAGACAAAAGGCTAGCATATTATTATTCTGATGATAGTACATAAGTGAACTAATTAATGTGCTAAAGGAGGATGATGCAGGTTTCGACGTCTGAGTACTTATATAATATATGCATTTCTCATCAGCTACCCTGCAATAATTTACACTTAAATTAAATACTTAGTAACCGGTGGGTGTAGTTGCGGGCCCACTAAGCGTAGAGAACAGTTTGAGTTCGTCATCCCCAGCGTCGTTTGCATGGACATCCATCCACTTGTCCCAGTAAGCTGGTTGCTGAGAGAGAACGCTACAAGCAGAAAGTCAGTCAAGAATCCTGGAATAGATAATGCCGGTGAACGTACTTCTGGAATGCACCTTCATCGGAAGGAGGCTGAGCGCCAGTACCAATGAGAGTCTTTGAACCAAAGCTAGGAACACCATCAACGAGAAGGAAAACATAGGCCGGACCAGGGGAGTAAATGGTAGGCAAGGGAGGACCGGTCACAGTGAGCTTGGTGCGGTCATCTGAGAGTTCAGAGACAAGACCGACAAGACGCTGATCCATATGAATACCGTGAGTCGCGAACTGTCGCAAATGCTGTTATCAGATTATAATCGTTTTAAACACAGGATGTCTTACCCCAAAGTCCATGATCACAACTGAGACATTTTGAGCACCTTCATCAAGGTCGACATCGAGGGTAATTGTCTGGTTATAGTCAAAGGTAGCGGGCAGACCAGTGTACGTGGGACGAGTGTGTTCCATGTAAGGAGGAGACAGCCACTCGAGCCTATATTCAGTCTGATACTTGCGAGTCTCGACATCATCGTTCGGATTTGAACCAGCAATAAGGATCGAAGCGTTTGGAGTCAAGGTAGCCGTGGAGTGGTACATCCTGGCAATATCTGAGGTAGGAAGTCCTTCTTGAGTGAACCGCTGACCGAGGGGAGCGTGAGGATCATAAAGTGCTGGGGTGAATGCCGGGTGATCACAGTCACTCTGCCCGATTTGATTCTTGGACTGATGGGAAACGTCAGCAGCTTGGAATAATATTTGAAAACAGATACGCACTGAGCCGTAGACTGCCAGACCGGTAGAAGCGCCATTAACAATGGTCACCCTTCCGTCAGGCAGTAAGATCAACTCGGGCATAAGTCTCGGCTCGGGCAAATGGTCAACTTCCCAGCCTTTAGAAATCCCTTCCTCATTCAAAACCATCCTGACGCACTGATCTGAGGCCGGACGCTGTGAGTCTGGGACACCTATAACAAAGTTCGCAAGATCATCGTCGATGGTAGAACCGCCACAAATCAAAACTTCTGGTGTATAGTTGTTCTCGGGAGTTAGAGGAAGCAGAGTGGCTCCAGCGGACAGCGGCGAGCTGATGCGGACGTCGTTGGGAAAGTCGGGGAGTCGCATGACCTCAGTGTTTGTCTTCCAGTCAAAGATCATTGACTTTTGGTTTGCCGCAACGAACAAGTTGCCATCAGGGAGCTGGATTAGAAGCGGGAAGTGGTTGGCGTTAAGAGTGTCGTTTAGGAACTGGCTAAAGATGGGGGTGCCGTTCTGGCCTGAAAGCAAAAATTTGAGTGAAAGACCAGACGAGAACTCGAAACGGACGTGCCATGGATATTTTTTGGCGGGAAAAATTCATAGCTGCTCGCAGCCATTAACATAACAAATCAATGATATCAGTCGCAAAAATTCGCTCACGTAGGTGCTGTTATATTCGGCATATCAATGATGCTAATCACAAAGTTAAGCTGGAGAGAATACACGGAACAGTTAAATGTGTTGCTTACTAGTTATCCCAAGATCCTCTGCATACGACGCGTCAAATTGGACTCATTAGCTTTTATCCAATGAAAACTCACCCGAAAATAAGAGCAGATCCATCCTCGAGTCGGACCTGCCATCGAAAATTGGGTTACACAAGCGTTAGAGACTCGGTCGCACTGGAAGACCTTATGATTAAGATTACTGACCGAAGAAGGATACCATCTCAGTGAAGCCATCCTCCTGACATCGTCATCCTCAATAATATCACAGTTTTTATCCTCACAGGGAGTGAACAGACGAATGGCCGCCAAGCCATTTCTTCCTGCACATCTTTCGATCAGCCAAGTACCTCACATGTTAGCATATACACACCCGTAATGACGACTCTGTGACCACCAGAACTGACCATCGTGCCATTCGACAAGAAACTACCCGTACCACACCAAGTATTACTGGTGGGATTCAACGGACGGACCGTCCTAGTAACCAGATCGAGTTCAGCAGCCCAAGCAATGTGCCCGTCAGTTTGGAGAGAATTATGTTCGCTGTGGGACCGATAATCAATCAGCTTCAACGAGTCAAGGACAACTGGGATAGACCCACACTTTGTCAAGAATCATAGCAGTCGTCTCGGAGACAATGGCAAGCTCCAAGGCGCTGACACCTGAATGTCTAAAACAAGATGTTACCAGAGATGAACAATACATTATAGTCATGCACAAACGAACCCGTCCTGGACTAAAGACCACTGTCCTGGAGCATATTGCGCTGTGGCAATCGATCCAAACACAGCGCTAGCGAGCAAGGAGCGAAACGTAGGGGAAACCTTCATCAGTATTGACTCTTGAGTAAAGGGAGACGAGCCTGGGGGAAGTATATCGTTAACTACAAGACATTATATACTCTCCCAAAATGTAAAGGTATATAGTCTTTCCCAGGAGCAGCGTCAACACCATAAATAACCAAGCCTATATTTCCTTGGGCCCCGAGTCAATCGGTTTCGCGTACAGCCCCGTCACTTTAGCGTCCCTTGAGAGAAAATAGTAATTGGCTCAATGGCGGCAAGTTCATCTTTACATTGCGGTGCAGGAACATGAATTGTTTTGTCTATCTCCGGCACAAATAGCGCGTCTCGATAAAGCGGAGAAAGATTTAACACATCCTCCCTTCGAGCGGGCATAAAGACAGCCGGAAATGGCTTCGGAAGAATTCGAAAATTACGGGGAAAGCCAATTCCTTCAACTGTCGAACGTCTCTTTGTTATGTAGTCACATAACATCTCAAACGGCAATGTTAAGGATCTGACGTACCAACACTATCAAAACTACTTACCGCCGGCATGTCACGTCCTCTGATTGATTTCCCCGGTAGCATTTTACGCCATTTCGTCTGAAACCTTAGTCGGCCGGTGCCAGTCCGGTGCCTCGTCGTTGTATAATAACGGAATTCATAAGCAAAAGGCGGCTGATCCGCACGTATTGATCCCAAGCTGCGGTTAGAGGTGCCTTGGAGCATTCTTGAAGTGTTCGTTGCGTGCGGTGGCCCGAGATCCACAAAACCACTGGTAACGAACTTTGATTCAGAGTCTTGACCCCTTGCGGTGAGGGATGTAAAAGATAGTTCAACCAGCTGCAGAGAGCCTACAAGACAGCTGCCAGTGACTCCGGACCGCCCGATGTTTTGAGTCCATCTGAGAAATGGTGCCGTGCTGTGTAGATCAAATGAGTGCCAGTCACTATCCCAACGGCAGACCAGGGTTAAAATTCTAGTTACGGGAATTTGAAGGCCACTAGTAAGACGTGTGGAGGGATAAGAAACAAGTTCAACACTGATTGTGTCAGAGCTCCGGGTGCACTAACCATGAGATAGTGCCAACTTAGAAGACGCGTTTACCGAAGGCGTGTCAACAATGAAGATGATAAAGCGCAAAACCGACCAATCAGGGAGAGCCAAATGTGCGTTTTGGTTCTGTCACTGAGCGCAACTGGGCAAAGAAGGGAAGGGAGTGTCGGGATACTACGATAGAGTGGGAAATTGACGAATGTGGCTGTGTCATGCGGACCATTCAGAAGAAATTCAAGAATCAATGTACGACTCAGTAGACGCCGTACTGTATTTTGGATGATGGTAGTTGGGAGGAATAGAGTGGAAACTCTTCAACCTGCACGTAGAGATGTACGTGTGAAAGTTGAACCACTTATGTAGTTCGAAAAATAGGTTAATGTATTACAGCTAGTGCTAAAGTGTATAAATATACTATCAAATCCTACAATTAGTGTGTTGGGATGATTAGTAACCGGTAGGTGTAGTTGCAGGTCCACTGAGTGTAGAGAACAATTTGAGTTCGTCGTTTGCGGCGTCATTGGCATGGAAATTCATCCAATCGTCCCAGTAAGCCGGTTGTTGAGAGAGGACACTGCAAGCAAAAGTTAATCAAAAGTTCCGGATTGGACAAACTCAGTGGACATACTTCCGGAGAGCACCCTCATCGGAAGGAGGCTGAGCACCAGTACCAATGAGAGTCTTTGAACCAAAGCTAGGGACACCATCAACGAGAAGGAAAACATAGGCCGGACCAGGGGAATAAATGGTAGGCAAAGGAGGACCAGTCACAGTGAGCTTGGTGCGGTCATATGAGAGTTCAGAGACAAGACCGACGAGACGCTGATCCATGTGAACACCGTGAGTTGCGAACTGTTATGAATGCTCATGTCAGGTTATGATTATTTCGAACAAAAAATTGTCCTACCCCAAAGTCCATGATTACAACAGAGATGTTTTGGGCATCTTCAGCAATGTCGACGTCGAGGGTGACTGTCTGATTGTAGTCAAAGGTGGCAGGTAGACCGGTGTAAGTAGGACGTGTGTGTTCCATGTAAGGAGGAGACAACCATTCAAGCCTGTATTCAGTTGGGTACTTGCGAGTCTCGAAATCATCATTGGGGTTGGATCCAGCAAGAAGAATCGAAGCGTTTGGGGTCAAAGTAGCTGTAGAATGATACATCCTAGGAATCTCCGAAGTCGGAAGCCCTTCTTGAGTGAAACGCTGGCCCAGGGGAGCGTGGGGATCGTAAAGTGCCGGTGTCAGTGCCGGATGATCACAGTCACTCTCGCCAATTTGGTTTCTGGTCTGGACACCATGTCAGCAACTTAGCTGCGGATTGAAGAAATAGGGCCACAAACCGTCAAATATCCCGCAATTCCGGTGGAAGCACCATTAACAACCGTCACCCTTCCGTCAGGCAGCAAGATCAACTCGGGCATAATTCTCGGCTCAGGTAAATGGTCGACTTCCCAACCTTTAGCAATTCCTTCCTCATTCAAAACCATTCTGACACACTGATCTGAAGCTGGACGCTGCGAGTCAGGGACACCTTGGACGAAATTCGCAAGGTCATCGTCCAAAGTAGAGCCACCACAAATCAAGACTTCCGGCGTATAGTTGTTTTCAGGAGTCAAAGGGAGAAGAGTGGCTCCAGCAGACAAAGGTGAGCTAATTCGGACGTCATTGGGGAAGTTTGGGAGACGCATGACTTCGGTATTTGTCTTCCAGTCAAAAATCATTGACTTTTGGTTTGCCGCAACGAACAAATTACCGTCGGGGAGTTGAATCAGAAGCGGGAAGTGGTTGGCGTTAAGAGTGTCATTCAGGAACTGGCTGAAGATGGGGGTGCCATTTTGACCTAAAGTATTGGGTATAAGCTTGGGGAATTCAAGCTAAAAAGAACTATATGTACCATGGATGTTCTTTGGCGGATAGAACTCATAGCTGCTCGTGTTATCACATCAATGATATTCGCAAACTTAAACTGGAGAGAATACTCACGTAGGCACGGTTATGTTAGGCATGTCGATGATACTAATTACAAAGTTAAGCTGGAGAGATACACAAACGGTTTAATTTATTGCTTACTTGTTATCCCAAGACCCGCTGCATATAGCGCGTCAAAATAGGCTCATCAGCTCCCAATGAAAACTCACCCGACAATAAGAGCAGAACCATCCTCGAGTCGGGCCTGTAAGTAAAAATCGAGCTGTGTTAGAACCTCGGTCGCATCGAAAAACATTAAAACTACTGACCGAAGAAGGATACCATCTTAACGAAGCCATCCTCCTGACGTCATCATCTTCAATAATATCACAATTCTTATCTTCACAAGGAGTGAACAGACGGATCGCCGCCAAGCCATTTTTGCCTGTGAATCATCCAATTAACCAGGGGTTCCCATTTACAAAATGTATGTACGTACCAGTAATGACAACCCTATGTCCACCAGAGCTAACCATTGTACCATTAGACAAGAAGCTACCCGTACCGCACCAGGTATTACTGGTAGGATTCAGCGGACGGACTGTCCTGGAGACGAGATCGAGTTCGGCAGCCCAAGCGATGTGACCTTCAGTTTGGAGAGGATTGTGCTCGCTGTGGACCAGCAGTCAATCAGTCAAGTTATGACGCCGGACTGGGGTAGACCTACACTTTATCGAGAATCATGGCAGTCGTCTCAGAGACGATGGCCAGTTCCAAGGCGCTGACACCTGAGTGTCTAAAACAGGATGTCATTATGCACGAATTCATGACAAGTCAACGAATGCACGAACCCATCTTGAACCAAAGACCACCGTCCTGGAGCGTATTGCGCTGTGGCAACTGAGCTAAATATAATGCTTGTGAGCAGAGAGCGGAAAGCAGAGGAGAGCTTCATCGTGATGACTCTTGAGTAAAGTGGGAGACTGGTCTGAGGAAACATATCATTTCCTTCAGAACCTAAATACCTCGAAGATGAATCCTTTCCCATGTATACGAACAACCAAGCCTATACTTCCGCCCCGAGTCAGTCGGTCATATAGCTGTGTCACCTCGGCGTCTTTGCAAGAATAATAATAGTAATACCTGATTATTTCAATGGCGGCAAGTCCATCTTGACATTGCATTCTAACACAAATAGTGCCTATCGATGAAACGGGGAAACGATAAAGCAATGATTCTCATTCCAAATGAAAACAAGGATAGCAGAAAGACGAGGACAGATGCTACGAGCTTGAGATTACTATTTCATCCAACAAATTTGATGGCCAACCGAGACTGAGAAAACCAGTCTCCTCCCACTGTCGGGCACCTCCTTGTTGAGCTGGTTGCATAATCCTGTTTCAAATGGTAATAGGATGATTTTAGTTATTCAAGACCACTTACCCCGACATTCGAGGCCGGGATTCCTAGACCTTTGATTAATTTTTCTTGATCGCCATTTTTGAAAGTTGACCGGAGTCCCGCTGTTACACGCAGACGTGCTGGACTGATGAATGGCCTTGCATCAATCACTTGCAGCAGCAGCTGTAAAGTTTGTATATTTCTGCTAAGCATTATGATGTAGAGGTTCAAGTCATAAGCCCCAGTCCTCTGCAGTATCCATGAGGTGCCAGTGCTGTATACAACCGTGGGCCGAAGCTGCGGAATGTATGCAGTTGCATCGGAGTTCTGACATCTTGCGGTGATAGATTCGTCCTTGCAGTATGTAGACGGGTCCTAAAACCGGAAGGCCACGAACCAATAGGAATCCTTACGTTTCGGGAAATCGATTATCAAGGAACTACTATGAGAGCTGTATGATGCAGACTACTTAGAAGTGTCAGTAACTGTTTGACACGGAGGAGGACCGAGGTTCCAGGTAGAACTTTAAGCATAGGGAGCTAGGAACAAATTCAAACTGGAAAGACCTGGTCTCATCATTTACCAGATATGATATCGAACTAAAAGTAGGGCCTGATATGATTGATGCTATAAAGGGGTCAAAGATAGGATTACTGCACAGTTAGAAAGTTGGATAACTCACTGACGGCCTACAGACTGATTTGTTTCCAAGACTGCACCGCGCCCTATAGGCCTTTGCCAAGCTTTAAGTTTTCCAGGTTGCATGATGTGCTGCAAACTTGTTGGACGGGAGCAAGAGCATTTATTTACCCCGGTTATTATGTAATATCTGACAGACACGTTTTGACTTCTCTTCCATCATTCTAGTTTTCCTATTGTCGTTTTCTTACGGCTGCAAATTCAAGAACTTTGGGGTAACAACAGCAATCATATAATCAACAACCTTAGACTTATTCAATGTATCTGGACCCATCCGAATTTCCTTTCACCAAAACAATCGATGTTCTAAAAAATCTCGTTCCTGCACAACTACAATCTCCGCGGGTTGGAATCATTTGTGGGTCGGGTTTGAGTAGCCTAGGTACTTCTCTGAGGGACGCCGTCCTGATCAGTTACGATAAGCTGCCAGGATTTGTGCAAAGTACTGGTGGGTGAAGAGAATTCTTTATAGGCGTACACAAAATTTACCAGCTATCTTGACAGTCCCGGGGCACAAAAGTTCTTTGGCTTTTGGTTTTATCCAAGATGTTCCGGTCGTGGCCATGCTCGGAAGGGTCCGCAACGACTTTGCTTCATAAACTGCAAATCTAACGACAGCTGGATAGCTAGTTTCACCCCTATGAAGGACACAAACTATCTTCTGTGGTCTACCCTATACGCGTCATGGCCAGAATGGGTGTAAGATATCTCATCGGTGCGGTCTAAATTCGTTTTTCTTCACAACAGGAAAATAACATGTTTATTTGCTACAGTTACGAATGCGGCTGGCGCTCTCAATCCCGATCTTGCAGTCGGAACAAGTGAGGCAGTTTGTTTTGATCATGCCAATCATACGTTGACTTTTTTAAAACAGTTGTCGTTGTCCAAGACCATATCGCCCTGCCAAACTTAACCGGCATGAATCCACTACTTGGTCCGCAAATAGATAGCAGTTACTCTCGATTTATACCCCTCTCAGACGCGTACTCGCGTCCTCTTAGACGCCTGCTGTTCCTTGCTGCTCACCAGCTCGCTGTTGACCGAAATGCACTCGCCGAGGGTGTCTACGCCTGGGTCAGTGGTCCTACGTACGAAACTCCCGCAGAGGGAAAACTTCTTCGCGCTGCTGGAGCTGATGTTGTGGGTATGAGTACGGTCCCAGAAGTTTTGGCGGCAAGAGAAGAGGGTATGGATGTTATGGTTTTGAGTTTGGTGACCAACATGGTGGTTATTCCGGAGAAGTACGCTAGTGTTAGAGAGGAAGTGGAGGCGGAGGTATGTGTATCTTGAAAATTTGCATGATTTGTTCTAACAGTTCATTAGCTTGCTGGAAGACCCATTAAAGCTGCCATCGATGAGGTCGTATCTCATGAAGAGGTCCTGGCATTAGGCAAAGAAAAGGGAGATCTCATGAAAGCACTTGTAGAGAAGGTTATTCAGCTCTCTCCAGCTTAACGTCGCAATAGATCTAGAGTCTGCAACGTAGAAAAGGTCAATAAAACTTACATCGGACATCTTATAGTCACCTCTTATTCCAGTCTACTATGTCAACCCGTTCCTTCTGTCAATGACAAAGTGATCCTGGTGTCAAGATTCAAATTCGAGGAGGTTTATCATCCGAAACATCTACAATGTACAATCTGTAGAATCGATATGTGAAAACCAGAGTGCAATGCTGCGTACATAGTCGGCTCAAGAGGTCTTGGCAAAATTGGCTCGGGCAAATTAGCTCCCGACCTTTTTAGCCTAATAGAGTCAGTTTCTCCAAGGTGAAAACGCTAACTTCACAGCGTACGCTAGTCCTTGTAAGAGTAATGGCGGCCCGCATCCCTATCTATCCCCGACTTCAAATCTCAGAGTTTTCCCGCGTCCGCTGACAGACTTCCCAAATTCGTGACTCAAAAATGGCGAAGAAACTCCTGTGCTTACGGCTTCATTGGATAAACGATGGACGTCACTGGCATTGAAAAGTAGCTTTTTTTACAGACATGTAGTAGTACAACATGCACAGAAATGAATATAAGTACAATATAAAGTAGACTATGAACCATTATTACTTGGACAATACTTTAGGCTAAGAGTAAATACTCATGGATGATGCATGATGTGACAGAGCTAGACTTCAAAGAAAAAAAAACCATGGCAAATGCAATGACAAAGCGTCCCCACGAAACGCAACCGCTTCTCCCACCATTCAGTCTCTGCGCCTCGAGCTGGAGCAACAACTTGACAAGAACCCTACTCACAATGCGGGACGTACCCCGCTAGCACCCTCCATATCTTCATCCGTTTCCCCTTCCGCGTCAACTTCATCCGCAGACGCACATGCTTCCGCTTTGACTTCTGGATCCGAACCCTTTCCCAAGGCACGCAGGACATCCCTTGCCAGATGCTTCAAGTCCGCTTCTGTTGGGGATCTCACCCGCGACTTTTGGCTGTCCACCTCCTCCGAATCCATATCCTCAACATCAGGTACCGGTGACATGTCGGAGCCGACTGCGGCAGCAAGTCGAGGACGTTTGGATGTCCTGCCGCTCCGAGTACTGTTATTATTAGCGTTTCTTCTGTCGGTCGACAAGGTTCCGGCTCCATCGAGTTGATCTTCGTCGTCAATATTACCAATATCCCGTAGAGGCCGTTGTCGCTTTTTGCCTCTGGATTTGGAAACTACGGTCGCCAAAGGAGGTTCTACAGCGTTGCAAAGTTCTTTTGTTTCTTCTTCCGGCAGAGTCGGAGTTGCTAGCTTCATTGGGTTAACCAGCTCTTCAACGGGGATAGCAGGCTTGTGTTCCGGCTAGCAAAAAAGCCCAGTCAAAACCTGAGCGACACAGGTTTTAAATGCGAATACAACTCACCTGTACAAGCCTATCCGTCAACGAGTGGATACTAGGTAAAGGTTTCGAAGGAACAGGAGCAGCCATAGCCATCGAAACCGAAACTGCTGGTTCTTGCATGAAAACGTGTCTGCCATTTGGGAGGATAGCGCTACTTCTAGCTCCACTATTGTGACCGTTGCCGCTCGGAGCAGGAGGAAGCGAGGTCGACGAAGACAGACAGCAGTCGTCTTCCTCCTTCTTGATCCTCACTGTGACCGTTTTGATTGGAGATTTCTTGGGTGGAATAGAAGCTGAAATTTCTTCTTGTTTAACTTTGACCATGTCATCAGGACTGCAAGCCGAAAACGAAGATGGAACGGGAACCATGAGGCCAAGTCCAATACCTGATCCAAGATGTAATGGGACATACCTCTGATCACCACGGTGGTTAGAAGAGGACGACGACATCGAGGTAAATTCCGACTGTTGCCGTTGATGATGGTAAGGATGACAAGGAAGCCCTGGAATCGACGCACAAAGAGAATTTTGCTCGCCTCTGCACTCTTGGGCACGCAAATCTCTCCTTGCATTTGCCTGATCCAATGCCCTCGTGAGCTCTTCCAAGATCTGCAACAGCTCATCCCTAGAAACTGCCCTGTACGTGCCTCGCTTCGTTGAGCTTGGTATGAGAACCATGACGCCCCAGGCAGGTAGGACCTCTTCCTTTGCTCCTTGGCTGGGATTCGAGAGCGCAGTGGCGCCAGTAGAAGAAAGGAATGGATGTATAGGAGGTAGCTTTAGAACTCTGAGGGGCGTATCGGGTACATCTGCATATGTACAAAAAGATGCGACCGAAGCCCATTGATGCACGAGCCTGTCAAAGTGGTACAAGATTCCTTTTCTCTTCCTCAGTTTTGAAGTAGAGATGGTGATCAGGGCTCATTGGAGAATCGGCGTGTGGATCGTGGTGTAAGGACGGAGATGTGGTGCGTAAAGAGACGAGCATTCTAAGGATTGCACTGTAGAGCAAATTGACAAGATTCGGAGGTGCAGCGTAGAAATTTGGACGATTCTGGGTGGGCGTAAGTGTAATAGATGGATTCGGAAGAGACGGGGGAACGGGAGGTGCTAATGTCGAAGCTGTATGGAAAGAAGGAGCAAAGAGGTTTGATGCAGAACTGGTTTTATATACAGAAGCTTGTTGTGTATGTGCAGATTCCGGCACAGAAGATCCTAAGGCATTAGCGAGAGAAGAAGAACTCGCATTTGTACGCGGAGGAAGGCTAGGGTCAAAGGTGCCATAATGACGCCACTGCTGACCATGTTGGAGTTGCGTCGCCACAAAGTTGGGAGTCGTAGCATAAGCTGGTTGACAGTGGTATTGATAATGGGAGTACGGAGGATATGGTTGGGGATGTTGTTGAATGTGTAGCCTTGGTGGGAGTGGATACGAGGAGTTTGAGGGCGCTGGTATCGTTGGAGTTTGTGGAGTAGAAGGTGGAATCTAGGGTCAGATGAACGTTAGCGTTTGAGCATTTCCATTCATATTTGGGTGATAGCCGAAGGTGAACACAGAGTATGACGATAAGAACCCACCGAAGTATAAAGAGAACTATTTTGACCCACAGCTCCTTGGTGCTGTGAGAATCAGTCCGATTAATTGTACATGCATAACAGCTGGTGTTGCCAATACTCACAAGAAAAGGACCCTCATTTACGCCGACACCACTAGTCCATGCAGCTGTATGCGTTGTGTGCTGTTGTCCGATGCCAAGGTGATTATAGGCTACATTTGAGTTCTATAGAACGAGACAAACGCGTGTCATTAAGTCCAAGACGCGTGATTTCACGATGCAAGACGCGTACCGAGTGCAAATTACGGTTCGTGTAGTAGTGCGGATATGTCTGAGATTGCGAATACATCCTGTCAGGATATGGGTGGTGAGGTGCATATGGGTTGATGGGGGCCGCATTGATCGGATAGACATGGGTCGAGCGTGCTGACATTGCAGTCACCGCCGCCAACGGAGCTCCAGAAGACGCTGGTGGCGTCCAGCCTAATCCGCGCACTCTTTAGCTATTTTTTGCTAGCTAGAGTAATAGTCGTACCTTGGATACTTCGCGTGGGTCTCTGAGTCTCCTTTGCATTCTTTGACGCGTCACGTCTGCCGCCACTCTGACTGGAATGAAGATACTGATTGGAATACGAAGAGCGTCCATTGGCATATGCAGGATTCAACATATCGCGAGTGCTGATAATCTCCTTGAAACAAAACTTTCTGTCAGTTCTGCGGCGACGCGTCAATACCGAGCCACTCACATCCCTGAGGCCATTCCACGACGAGTTCATCGAGTTGATGTTCGGTATCTGGCCGCTATCAGGACTTGATGGTGAGCAAGACATGGGCTGCATCGAAGTTGGATGGAAAATGTCTCAAACCGGACTACTGTGCTGAATTGGATATGCAAACGCGAGCTGACTCGAAAACACGCGAGAAAATCAAACACAAGCACAAAAGACCAAAGCAAGGTGTAACGTAGAAGGAATCGTAGAACAAAGGTAGATGAAGAAGAAAAGCAAGTTGAAAAAGGGTCAGAGGCGGCCCACAAAATGTGAAATGAACTAGGGTTCGGTCATCGCGTGGCAAGCGCGACTCCATTCTTGAAGCTTGTTTGCATTCGCCGGGAGAACTCTTCCTTGTACGTCTCAGTCCACCTCAATCGTCCCCGTCAGTAACCAAGACATTGTTAGTACTAATTTTACACAATAAATCCAATCATGTTCATGTTTTCCCTACAAGTTTTCAAGCTTTGCTCTCAATCTCTTGCACGACTTCCCGAACACTTTCCTCAAAGATTCTGCATCCTTTAGCCATATCCTCCTTTGAAATGTTCAAGGCAGGGATGAACCTGACAACTTCGTATACACTCGTCGTGAGCAATAGCATGCCCTTTTCGATACATTTTTTGGCCACGCGTGATGCCAGTCCTTTCGGTATGGCCTTGCCTGAACCTGAGATATTGATCAGCGAGTTTGGGATGCGAGGCACGGAAAGAAACGAACTATTTTCATACGCCGAGTCAAAGCCATTTGGAGCCGAGCTAAACTCTACGGCAACCATCAAACCGCGGCCTCGTACGTCAAGGATATAGGGTGCAAGCTTGGAGTCAGACTTGAGTCCGTTGAGAGAAGCAAACAGCTCCTTTGACCTGTTGATTAAACTGTGAGGGATGAACAACAAGGAAACGAACAACAGACGTACCTCTCCTGTACATTCTCTAAAACCTTTTCCTCCTTCATGGCGTCGGCAACCGCACAAGCAGCAGCACACGAGACAGCATTTCCAGCATAAGTTCCACCCTAGTCAATCTACGTAAACACCGAGGAGCCAGTCGGAACAAGCAACTTACCATAGACCCAGGCTTCAATTTGTCCGTCAACTCCTTCCTACTAACCACTCCACTCAATGGGAAGCCATTCGCCAAACCTTTGGCCATAACCAATATATCTGGTTTAACACCGCTCTCCTCAACCGCAAACCACGTCCCAGTCCTCCCAAATCCACTCTGCACCTCGTCCACAATTAAAAGGATCCCATGTTGGTCACAAATTTGCCTTAGACCCTGTAAAAATTCTTTCGGTGCAGGAACGTATCCACCTTCTCCGATCACAGGTTCAATGATAATCGCTGCGGTGTCGGAAGGAGATGTTTGTTGAGAGAGAAGAAGGTTGAGTTGGTTTAGGGATGCTGTAGAAAGCGTTTCCGGAGAACTGTCTGGAGCGACACCACATTGGTGCCAGAAGGGGAACGGTGTGACGAATACACCGGGCTATGATCGACATAGTTAGATTAACGGCGAAAACCAAACAAGGTGGAGAAGACACACCATGAGAGGGTGAAATCCTTCACTATAAACCGTCTTGCTCCTAGTCACGGCCATAGCACCAAAAGTCCTTCCATGGTATCCACCCTGCATACAGATCACATTCTGTCTTCCTGTAATCGTCCGAGCCATCTTCAACGCAGCCTCTACAGCTTCGGAACCCGAGTTCCAAAAGTAGAAAGAATCAAGGGAGGGATGAGGCATAACTGGGAGGAGTTTTTCGATGAGACGCAGGTAGGGTTCGTGGAACGCTATACTGCACTGTACGAAGAGTCAGAAGTGAACGTCAGTAACAGTACTTCGAGCTCACCTGTCCATGTACTAGTTGCATACACTGTTCAGCAGCAGCTTTACTGACTTTTGGGTGCGAATGACCCAAGTTTGTAACACCAATTCCACATGTAAAGTCTAGCATCTTTTTTCCATCGAGGTACTCGACGTAAGATCCTTCAGCTTTCTTCATAACTCCGGGAGTAATCCTCCCAATTCCTTTGGTAACATGGCGTTCACCAAAGGATTGGAGTTGTTCAGTGGTGGAAAGAGAAGACATGGTTCGTGCAGCTGGCCTAGTTCTTCGTAATAAAATACAAGAATACTCGTGAATACACAAGCAGAAAAAGACCATGGATGCACTTACCCGGACCTCTGAAGTGAAGGTAAAAACGAAAGCCCCTTGGAAGAAGAGGACCTGACGACACGGGTCAACATTTTGCTTGCTTAAACAAATAGAAGATAGGGAGAGATAGGATATTAGTATAGGACGAGTCGAGTCAAGTCAACGTGCAGGTCCAACCGCATTCAGGTTTCCGCACAACGTAAGGGATGTCGTAGCCGCGCCAATCTTTGGGAATTATCTTATCTTATCGCTAGCCGCGGCGATTTTTCAACGCTCTCAGCGCTCAGAACTTAGTGCTCGAATATATAGCATCTAGGAGCATCTAGGGGGCATATTCCATAGCCGAATCACGTCACCTAGAGACATCAACGTTCCATACTTTTCGAATCCGTGGGCAATATTGCTCTGGGGCCCGCTTGGTCGAAACCAATCAGAAATGCAAGTAACATCCCCGCCGCGTATCACTGATCCAGTTTTTACTACTCACTGTCGCGTTCCCCAGTCTCGCTCTCATCGATGGTGTTCCTAAAGATTGTACTTGTGTCCGATAAGCCGGATTGTCAACAATGTCATCAGAATGTTTCCTCTTCGATCCCTCGCCACTGCATCTTTAAGCTTCCCCGAAACTTTGATAAAGCACTATTGACACCGTCCTCTCCAACCAGTGACGATGTCTTCAAAGACTCGTTGGTAAAACTTACCTGTGTCCCAAAACCTTACACCATTATCCAAAAAATCGAAGTTTGCTTCAAAGTTAACAGTCAAACCGCCACGATAAATATTAATGCGAGGAATCGCGAGCTATTAAATTTATAGCGTGCGTGTTGGACCGTTTCAGAGCCCCGATCAGCACTTGACCCGTGAAGAGAACGTCAAGCTACGTCAAGTCGCATCATCTTTACGCCGCCATTTAGTGCAGCAAGAGCGTCTCCCGCGTTGTGAGATTTGAGGAGTGCACTGTATAGAGTTGGACAATATTAGACCAGGAAAAGCGATGCCATTGCACATCGCGCATACATCAGAAGTCTTCGCCAGTTCTTCTAATTTGCAAAAGATCTAGAACTGAAGGAGTCATTTTTTGCAGGTTTGCCTTTATGTGCGAGAAATTGGATGACGTCCGAGCCGTAGAGCAATAACTTCGTCACGGAAAGCAGACGGAACACACCGATGCCTTGTGTACACATGAATTATCTTGAGTAGACCGGCCGGGATACTTCAGTACTATAGCTGGCAAGCTCTTAGCTATCGTTCAGAAAAGTCATATCACAAAGCAGCCTGAGAGGAGTTGCGCACTAATGGTACTAATCAAGCCATCTATCATGCAAACTGACAAGTGAGCTGATCCGGCCAAGATAGAGTCGGAAGATAGAGGTGCCGAAAGGAGAAAGCTTGACTCCTGTTTGTCCCACCATCAACGAAGTTCATGAACCTTGCTCTCACAGAGGTCTTCTGTTCGTTGTTACGGTCGTGCGCTTCATCAAACGTGTAAAAGCAGCCCCAAACTCTCGAAAAGGTGCAAAATAAATGCCAAGGAACCGTACTAATGTAGCCTGCCGCTACACCGTCCTTCCGGACTGCAAAACTTGAAATTGACAAGAGTCGTATTGAACAAGCCCTCGAAAGACTTTTTATACATCGAGTTCATCGTCGATATCCGATGAATAAAGTAAACCTGGGACAAGTATGTAAATATAATCTATCCAAGAACTCGGATGAATTCAATGAACTTCCCTCAGGGTTAGGGAGTAAATGCCGCAAAATACCCTGTACCTGAGATCGGAGAAAGGAAAGTTATAGCTGTGGAGTCATCTGGTCGAGGTTGGGGTCGGCAAATGGCTATGTTCATCTCCCGGGCCCGACTCGTCTGTCCTTTTCATCAATGTTACATTTTTTGATATGGCTAAAGACGTCGAAATTAAACTGAACCTTATGTTGTAGGTCATCAGAGCCCCAAAGCAACACATAGGAGTCCAGGAGTACCCAAGCTTGAGAAACAAAATGGACTTGGAAAGTAGCATCTTACTCAATTGAAGTGCAATAGGTATCTGACCTTTTAGCAGCCCTCAGGCATTTTCTGTTCAATTTATCTTTTTTGGCTGGTCTCCTTTATGATTGCAGACCGTACACCAACATTTGGAGCCTAAAGGACGCTGAATAGCTCTCGAACTTGAGTAAGCTCTCGGTACCTAAAGAGCTTGGCATAAACCTCTCTCACCTTCCACGCTGTCTTTATTTTAATCGACATGAGAACTGATACCTTATATATCAGCCTGAATGTCCAGTTTCCGGCGATGTACATTGCTTATTTTGCTCATGTAAGAGGCATTTAAGCCTCGAGAGTTTTCAGACATTCTTCAATCTCTTCTGCAACCCACTTTCGGATCACGAAGATGCTCTTTCCTTTGATTCGATATCTGCTCACAAGCGCTACCTTTATATCTATTGCTTCAGCACAACATGCTCCCGGACAGTGGACTCTGGTGCAGGATGGGTTCGTTTGTACTGATGCGATAATCGTATATCCCGAAATGACCTTGTTTGCAGGCATTCCGGTGTCAGTGCTCTAGAGCTTGCAATTGTCTCTGAGACAACGGCGATGATCCTTGACAAAGTGTGAGCCTGCATCAATCTTTCTATGATCTTGAGCGATTGACTCTTGTCTACAGCGAACACAACCTTCTTCAAACAGAAGGACATATTGCCTGGGCTGCAGAGCTGAATCTGGTGACTAGACAAGTTCGCCCGTTGAACCCGACAAGTAATACTTGGTGTGGTACGGGTAGTTTCTTGTCTAACGGGACGATGGTCAGCGCCGGCGGTAATCCTGTCGTGATTGAAGGTATGTAACCGAGGATTCATCATGATTTCTTCTAACTCTATCGTGGGTCATTGACTGACTGATTGATAGGTGGCAACGGTCTGGCGGCCATCCGTTTATTCACCCCTTGTGAGGATGAGAGTTGCGATATCATTGAGAACCAAGCAGAGCGAAGACTAGCTTCGTTAAGGTGGTATGTTTCCTCAGTAAGTCGTTGCAAGGTTTGGATAAAATTTTGAAGCATCCAACTCTCAATCCTAGGCTCGAACTGAGGACGGGTCTGTATTGTTTTTCGGGTGAGCTTTTACACATCTTAGTCTTCTGTATGATAGTTAACTGATGCGTGACTCTTCCAGTGGTTCCTGGGATCTCACGTATGATTGATTCTCTCTCTTCATACATTTTCAACTCAAACTTGAATCAATAGCGTCATTGATAATAGCACTGTTATAAATCCCACGTATGTCCCTTGCGATTAGTATCATCGATATACCAAACTAACCGCGAGCAGCTATGAATATTTTCCGCCAAAAAACATCCATGGTATGCTTATTTTGAATTCTCGGTCCATTTTTTCACTTAGAATTTTGCTTTCAGGCCAGAACGGCACTCCAATCTTCAGCCCGTTCCTTCAAAACGCTCTGAATGCGAACCATTTCCCCTTCCTGATTCAACTTCCCGACGGAAATTTCTTTATTGCAGCCAACAGACACGCAATGATCTTTGACTTCAAAACTAATCGTGAAGTTAGACAGCTTCCCGACATTCCCAATGGTGTTATCATCAGTAACCCCCTGGCAGCTGGAGCCGCCTTGCTACCTTTGACTCCAGAAAATGACTATACACCTGAAGTGATGATCTGCGGTGGTTCGAACATCACAGATGACCTTTTCAACTTTAGAGCCGACGTTGCATCTTCACAGACTCCAGCTTCTGATCAGTGTATAAGGATGAAATTGACCGACGAAGGGATTGCCAATGGTTGGGAAGTGGAACATATGCCTGAAGGTCGATTTATGGTCGAACTGGTATTGTTGCCGGATGGAAGAATCACACTGGTTAATGGGGCACAGACAGGTATCAGTGGTTGGAACAGTGTATATATAATCTTTTTGAAGCTCTTTCTTTTAAGCTAACATGTGTCGTGTGGATAGGTGATAGACCCAATCGGCGAAAGTAATGCCGATCACCCGGCGTTTACACCAGCACTCTACGATCCTCTTGCACCTCCAGGCGAGCGCTTTACTTCACTTACTGAGGTTACATCCGACATTGCTCGATTGTATCACTCTACGGCGACATTAACTCCGAATGCCTCCATCTTGCTTGCTGGTTCGAACCCGAATGTTGACGTAGAAACACATGAATTCCCGACCGAATACAGACTCGAATGGCTTTCTCCTCCATACATGCAACACACTCGTCCTACGTACACCGGTTTACCTGCTACTTTCGACTATAACTCGGAAATCACTCTGGATGTCAATCTTCCTGAGGGGGGTCAACGTGTTTCAGGTAAGTACCATTTTTCGGTAGTATTCCAAGTCTTACCTTTTATTCAATAGCCATCATTATGGACTTTGGGGTAAGCAATAGTTTAGTGATTAGAGCATCTGTTCGGTTGCTGACTGTAACAGTTTGCAACTCATGGTGTCCACATGGACCAACGTCTCGTTGGTCTAGTATCAAAGCTATCAGACGATCGCACTCAACTAACAGTTACTGGTCCTCCTTCGCCGACTATCTATTCTCCAGGACCGGCTTATCTCTTTGTCCTTGTCGATGGGGTGCCTAGCTTTGGCTCCAAGACTCTGATCGGAACCGGTGCCCAGCCGCCGTTTGATGAAGACGCATTCGCAAAGTAAGCTGCGCACCTCAAATGTACTGTCTAAAAACACTGATGTTACTTTCTTCTGATGCAGTGTCTTATCGCGCCAGCCAATATACTGGGATAAATGGATGGCAGCACACCCAAATGCAAGTGACGACGAGAGAAACATGTTTTCGTCCCTTAGCCCGCCCGCTTCCGTACCTACTGGATATTAAATTGTAGTGTCGAATTATCAGTGCTTTGAAATCATTTGTATTTTATATTCCCCTTGAACAAGCCTTGCTTCATTACAGATCGCTGCTAGAATATTGAGACACGAGAATTTAAGCACAACCAGCCAGATTCGAACGCGCGTCTGAAAGGGCCTAGACCGAGTCATCGGTCCGAGAGACGCGTCAGCCAAATAAAGAGCACCGCCACCCAAAGTGCCACTTGTCCAAGACGAACGAACGCTGTTCTCCCTTCCTTTGCTTCCTACCTTCTCTTCTCTCTTTTCCCCGGAAGACCTGTCCTTAATACCCTAGACTACCTCTGAACCATGTCCGACTTTGACGATGAACTCCTCGAGCTGGTAGAAGCTGGTTCCCCCGAAAAGAAGCGCAAGAGATCCAAAACCAAGAACTCTTCGTCCAAGAGACGAAAGCCGGAGTATGGTCATTTCTGTACGGGGTTTATCAGATATATTAACACTGATTTCCTTGCTTATAGTGACTCGGATGAAGGAGAAGGCCCCGAGAGTGAAGATCTCGAGGATCCTTACCCTCTAGAGGGCAAATACGTTGATGAGGCTGACAGGCAACGGTCAGTATGGGCTGAACCTAGAAAACCGCTAGTGCTTATGCTCATGCTTGTGCTCGGTTTTGATGACCTTAACTGCTATGCAATGCTCTGCGACGTGTTGGGATAAAAAGTCTATTGGAAATGTCCGAATTTGACCGCGAAGAAATTCTCGCACAAAGAATGGAAGAGGTCCAGAAGATCAAGGACAAGAGAGCTATTTCGCAGATGGTAAATGCTCAGAGGTCCGAATTAGACGGGGTTGCCAAAGCGGCGAAACGTGCGTGGTTCTATTATAATCTCGATACGAATATTGACGGAATGCTTTTACTACCCTAGGTCAACATACAGCTAGAGGGTCTACAAAAGAAAAGACGAGGAAGCTGGACGAGTTAAAGGCAAGGAGGAAAGCCAAAGATGAGAAAAATAGAGTACGTGGTCTCACTGTTCTCGGGCTTATGGTATATTCATCTTCTTACGTGTCGTGTAGAACCGAGGCTCGGGCAATTCGCCCAAGCGGGAGCGCTCTGAATCGCCCATGGATATGGAGACTTCAGACGAAGAGGACGAGGACGGTATGATATCAAAAACTGAGCAGGAAGAAGAGCGTGAAGCCAAGCTTTTCGGCAAGCCCTCATCATCTTCGGTCTCGGACAATGAACCTATAACGATGACCGACCTCGAGAATATCCGACTTACTCGTGGGCACTTGGTCAAGCATTGTATGGCCCCTTGGTTCGAAGAGTATGTTAGAGGTATGTGTCGTACCTCGACGATCAGAATCTATGATGTTGATTGGAAGGGAAGGTGCCTGGGTCCGATATCTCATTGGCAATGAGAATGGACAGCCAGTATACAGGATATGTGAGATTACCGGTATGTAACAACCTCCGACAGCGACTTCGGCATTATTTTGACATATTTTCAGGTCTCACTGACTCCAAGCCATACAAAATAGACGGTGTCCCCTTTGACAAGCATGCCGAGTTAAAACACGGCAATGCAACTCGTACGTTCCCCTTCGACAGGGTTTCAAACTCTGGCTTCCTACCGGTTAGGTGCTTCGATATTTTACCAAAACTTTCAACTGATCCCTTTTGTAGCGAGAGTACGAGAGATTGACGAAGACATACAATTCGGAAAGCATTAAGCTTCCGACCAAAGCAGTGGTTGAGAGAAAACGTGCAGAGTTGAGGAGACTGGAGACACAGCCCATGACTGAGGTGGGCCAGATCTATGTTCTTTTCTGCATCTTGCAACTGACAACCATTGCAGAATGACCTCAACCACGTTCTTGCTCGCAAGAATGCCCTCTCGACCCACAGGCCTGCTGGCTGGATAACTTTTGAACGCTCTCGTCTAGTCCAAGAACGTACCTTGGCTCAGCGTCGTCAAGACGCCAAAGAGGTCGAAGAAATTGAACGCAAGATTGCTGAATTTGATGCTGTTCATGGAACTGGAGCTGAGGGGACGACTACACCAAATCATGACACTTCTGACGTGTTGACCAAGCTGAGCGAGAAGAATCGTAAAGCTAACGCAGAAGCTGTGAGGAGGGCAGAGATCGCGGAAGCGGAGAGACGGAGAAGGGAGAGGAAGCTGGCACTTGCTAGTAATAGTGGAACTGTCACACCTACGGATCCAAGCGCGAGATTGAGGACGATCCCTCGGACGTTCAATGCTGTTACGCCGAATTCGAGGTTGGTGTATCTATATTTTGTAACTTTAACCATTTGCTAACGTGAATTTGTATTCTTCAGGCCTGCAACGCCCAATCCGACGAGTCCCAGTAAGAAGGGGGAGCAATCAAAGACGGCCTCGCCTGCGCCGTCCAATGGAAAGACTTTCGAGGCTTCTGTAATCCAATCCATCGAAGTCGACTTGGGTGATTTCTAAAGTTTCTTTTATAAAAGGCTTGAGAAAAGCAAAGGATCGTTAAAGATCCTATTCTTAGTTTGTCGTTGTCCTGGCTGTGCATACACTTGTATAAAAACTACATTCCTATTATCTGTATTCGCAACTGACCGTAATATCCGTCGTTTACAATGGGCAATATATCTATTCTCTCATTTATCATGTAGTACCACCTGCTGTGCCATTGTATATGTATCTCGTAGGTATATCCTGTAGTGTATGTTGTAGCATAGTGTTTTTCCGATCTGTAATAAAGGTATGGAATGACAGAAATGTGACGTAGCGTCCCTAGAAGTCAGGAGAATGTTTCCGAACATTCCCAATCAACTATGTCCTCCAATCTTCTTTGTCTCCCGCTCCTCGCTCCATCCGCCAAAATTGTTGCTACAGCTGCGTGAAGATGTTTGGGTGCCTCGTCGCTGGTCGTCTGCTGCAGACAAACCTCCAACAAGTCGACGAAACACATGCTCTTTTTGAACTACCAAATGCGAGCACGATAAATCACGTTTGCGTCTTTTTGCTGGGTACTGTACCATTTCCAGATGGATATGGTGCGACAGTCCATTTTCATTGGCCTGGAAAAGGGTTCCAACTGCTCGGAATGTGAGTTTTCTGTCCATCGCGTCGTTTCTTCTTTTCATGGAAACGTACTTTCTAAACTCACGATACGTGTATTTTCGTGTTTCCAGGCTCTCAAACGAGAAACCCTCTGCCATCTTTCGCCTACGAGGTACTTTCACCTCATCGACAACATACGGCGCCTTCAATGTCGGTCAACAGATGGAATCAAGTCTACCTACGGACGTTACGGCCATCTTAGGCTTATCAGTCGAACCTCTTGACCAGATCCAAATGCAAATTGCCTCCTTACCGTCGTCTATAGCGAAGCCCAACCAGGATCCATCAAGGGACCCTACGGTACTGGCAGAGAAGATCGTGAAGAACCTGTTTAATTACCTGTCAGGATTTACAGGTGGAGGTGCGATGAGCCCAGAGGTTGCAATTCCAATGGGATTGGTTGTGAAGTGGTATGAAGGGTTTATGAGCAAGGTTAGGAATAGCGGGATTGCGTTTTTAGAGAGGGAGGAATAGTAAAATGGATGAGGGATTGGATAGCAAGTGCATTCACAGGTACGCGTTCCTAGTAATTGTTTGGGGTGAACACACTGACAAAGTTATGTGTTTCTAGACTAATTGACTTCGAAGATTCTGGCATTGTATTATAATACCGTCAATTATAATTTATTAAGCGCACATCTGTCTTGACCTACTCTGCCTTACGACCATGCCCTCCTGATGCCTCGCGGTTTTTGCCCCCCCTGAGACTTGCGAAGAGAACCCTCGCCGCCGGCTCATCATTTGAAATAATCACTGGAGCTGAACCGAGAAATGTTGGATCTCATGAACTTTTCATGTCTGTTGAGCTGCTTTACTCGGCTCAGCAAACCCTTGGGCACTTCTGATCATCGGGCGTTCCTTTCTGGCTTAGTGTGGTTGCTTTTTCAGCTGTCGACGTGCAATTTGACCTGCAAACGTTACTTACATACGTGCGGTCCCTTGACCCCTCACCGCAGCTTGTCAAGCAATTTCAATGTTTTTGGAACGGGGTGCTTTCATGGCGTCTTAGTTCCCGGGAACGCTGTTATGTTCAGACCTAGCTGTGAGCGTAATTTGAAGACCGTCAATGAATTAGCTCAACGTCACTAACGGCCTACTAGAACAGCAGGCTACTTCTTAGCCTACCGTACCGGCCATGAGATTGGTACCGATCAGTGTTTGAAACGGCCATTTGGCTCAATTGACCGGTACTTCTGCTCATATCATGGCAAGGTTCCCTACACATTTTGCATCAGGAATTCAGGGGGATTCTACACATTCGTCACGTACCATATAGTTCGATGTTTGTCTCCCTCCCACTCCAACATGGAATTGTTCTTCGATATCACGACGTTGTAGAAGGCGCATACAAACCTTCCGCTATGAACGTGGAGTTGATTGCAATGCAGAGCTCCAGTTCTTTGCAGTTCTTTGATCATGTCACTGGGGATCATCTGTTCGTTCAGTTGCATGGACATTACCCTTTGTTTCGCGAGGCATACAATCGGTTGATCTATGCTGAAAAAAACCAACAAAATACCTAGGAAGATGTTTAGACGCTGATGCCACAGACACTCACTAAGAAGTGCATTGAATTGTCGAGATTAGGTTTCTGGCCAACGTAGAGTTTGGATGAGGCTGGATTTGAGCTAAACTTCAGAGTACGTCCTAGTACGTCCTCCTGACAGTCTCTGTTGGCAGGTTAATTAACACCGAAAATAGTGGCATGTATACCTTTCCACAAGTAGTGCCTTTCATCTGTACCTCTTGAATCTCCTGCGGCCAGGCTCATTTAAACCTTACAAGAGTGACGTTTTACCTGAAGTCATCCGACTTGGGCCATCTTCTCCCCCAGTGAGTTCCTTATTGAATTGTAAAAGAATTTCTTGTAACCCGTGGCTTCAGTAATGAACTAACTTGACCCATACCGTGGGTTATAGTAGGAAGGAAATTTTAGCTGAAATTGATGTGAGGTTTGTGAAGCCCCTTCTACATCTATAGGCATGTCTTCTGGCATTTAGTTGTAGCGTCCGATTATTCTTGAACCTTCGCCATCAGCTCAATTGAGTCTGTAAAATCTACATATATTCTCGATACTTTCCATCAAAGTCACTATTGTTCTGAGGCGGCCGACCCCAGAGGTTCGCTGTATTCATTTGTTATCTTCAACTATCGATCGCTTCTATGTAGAACAGCTTTAACCTATCGAAGCTGTGAGTGACTTCTCTGTGGTGGATCAACGGAGGTTTTACTCGACTGAAGAACTCCTCAAGACTAAGGTCCAGCCGTCCATGTTCTCCGACCAGTTCGAATGAAGAATCAATGGAGCGAGATGAACTCCGGAACATGGTTTTCTCCCCGCATAAATCCACTAAAGGCACGGGGAACGCTCCGGTAGAAAATGCTAGTCGTTGCCCTGAATTTCGATGAAGGGGGTATAACGGGAGCTACTGAGCTTAGCCTTGGAACAATCGCGTTCAACCAGACCCTCTGAAGCCAGACCAACTATTCTAGCGGCGAGCGATTATCTGAGGCATCAGATCGTCCTTCGTCTAGCGGGTTTGTAACAATTTTCCTATTTCAGTGATCACACTCGGCTGTAGTTGACTGTAAAGCAGAGTAAATTTGTGATGTTCTTCTCTCCTTAACTTCAGAGAATTCTCGAGGCGCCATTCATGTGCCGCGAATGTGTGCTCGAAATTTCTGAGCTCCGACAATATTCTAAACGAGACTAGCTCCACTGGCAGGGGGATACAGCAGCTCATAAATCGACTACGTGGGATGCAGTATGCACGATGCTTGGCCGCACCAGTATGTAGTTGTGGCGTCAATATCTATCATGAGGTTACCAACCAACATTCTCGCTGTCTAACTATTGTGATTACTGCCTTCGTCCATCATGGGCAAGGGGTTGAAGCTGCAGATGCCAGGTGCATATCATTCGTATCATCCGTTATAAGTAGAATACATGAAAAAAATTAGGGGAATAAACGCCTCTACACGACAGCTAGAATGCAAAAACGGCTACCTTCTAAAACTCCGAAGTCGAAAAACAAATTTACGATATTCTGTGAACATTTAAAGGGGTATGATTAAATATACCAGAACCGGTGAGCGACTTCCGAGCAACTGACAGACATCATTCACTCACGGTGAAACAGTGTCTATAGTGAGGTGAGGAAAACCAGATAGGGAAGTCTATTCATAATTCTCCATGTGCCATGACTTCTTGTTTTCCCATTGGATGATGGCATGTTCATTTCCAGATATTCACAGGTAGTTTCCAACTTCTAAGCCATAGAATCATTACTTCCTTAGCCACTAATTTGGGAGACCTGAATCGCTATTTTAATGAGTTTGAGTTTGGAACCGATGCTAACTTGCAGCTACTTATGGTTATTCAATCGGTGTCTTAGCGCGGTCCCCATCTCCGGATTTCCCCGATTTTTAGTATTCGATTCGTTGTAGCTCGTGCTGAAGCGCTGAAATCACAGTAGTTCAAGTGAATGTTCCTGTACCTTGGAGCAGGCCGCTAAATTCTCATGCTAATCTGGGGCTTGGTGTCTAAGGCCTGACACTTTGACTCGCGGATGACATACTCCGATATTCTACTTTGTGTGAAAATTGTGGAGGTCAAAAGCTGAAGAGGACACGCCGGTTCGTTTCCGATGGAGTTCTGATTGCCACTAGTGTGTATCTCGTCCTCACAAGGGGAAGCGCCCAAGAAGCGTACTTCTGGTTCTTAAGCGCCTAAGCTTCATGCATTTCAGACGCATATGTTATTCCTAAACGAATCGCCGGCGTTCTTCAGGCTCGACCTCATACATGGGGATCATCCGGTCTTCAAGCACTTTTGATTGAGTTCGTTCGCTCTATCGTTCCAGCTGCTCAGCCTCAAAACCGGGTGCGAGATTGATTTTTAGAATTCCAGTCTAGCTTCGCCAAGAAACGCCTACATTTCTAGGCTTATTTTATACGCTTGCCGAACGTATAGGTTAACACGAATGGCTAGACAGATGTCTCAGCTCAATGAATGTCACAGAAGCCACGATTCATCGCATCTCAACGAGTATACATGCTTTTAGCCCTTGCAGCTTGGATCGTTTAATCATAGTAATTACACTGACGCGTCTATCACCTTTGGGGACAATGCAAGTACCCGAGTAAGTCACCGGTAAATCTAACTCGCCGGATTTACTGTTGAATTTTAGTGGATATTTTCTTGTAATCTGCTTTCCGAATATGACAATTAATGTAAGCACTCAATGGAGGCGCACTATGTCCGATGAAGTAACGACGGATTAGCAGATGGACGACTTTCATTGAGTTCAAGTCTTCCTTTCAGAGCCCGATACATGGAGTGTTCATTGCGTACAGTCTCTGTGCTCCTGTTTTCGATCATTGCCGAGATGAACTCGAGGACAGAGTGTTGGCCAATAACCGAGGACAGTGTTTAAGTTTCACAAACAGTACTATTTTTTTTCACGAAGGTGTTCTTGGTCGTTATCTTCCGAGTTCTATAGATTCCGTCGCTACCCAGGTGACCTTCAGATACATTTTCAGTTCAGGCCCTGGCAAATTCTATTCGTGGCCCATTCCGTATGTCGCGGATAAATTTGTGTAAATGTGGTCCTTGAGTGGGTTCACCAGTTTACGTACGGGAAATCGCCGGGAACGGACGAAGATTCCGCACTTGCGACATTCAGGTCACAGACGTTCGAATCACCATGATCATTCTTCCTGACTAGTGAATCGAGATCTGAGGCCTGAAGCGTAGTGTATAAAGGTAGGTGGTTGTAGATAGCTTTGTATTCACCAAACCAGTCACTAGCAATCACCGACACCGTCAGCCTATCTTAAAAGCATCTCCATGGTTTGCACAATGTCGTCGATATGTAATTACATGGAGCCTGGCATCGTGAAGACGTGTCTTCTCTTCATGGCGACCTTATCCTTGCATTTAGGTTTAACGCCACCGACACGCCCTCCGCCAACACAACAGCAGTTTATTCCTGATAAAGGATCAGCTCGTACATCCGAAATACTATTGAGGTGGTTACTCTCGACACCTACCTCCTATTACAAGGTAAGTATAGTCCACAACTTTTCTTTTTAGATGAACCAGGCGCTAATGGGTCTTCTGCACCTCGAAGATGCTTCTTTGGTTGACATTAACGTTCGAGACACTTGTTGTCCTATCCTTTACATACCCAGGGATCCCTGCGATACACGTTATTCGATCCTTCCTTGTCTTCCCTGGACACTCAGGGCGAAATATAGCCGACTCACCTAGGCCTCTCTTCATCCTATGTACTACCCTCGTTGTCTTGGGGGGCATTATCCGGTTGAACTGTTTCCGGACTCTTGGGTCATCATTCACATTCGAGCTAAGTTTTCGCGAAGGTCAGAGGCTGGTCAAATCCGGACTTTATTCCGTTGTGCGTCATCCATCATACACGGGCGCAGTACTTAGCCTGGGACCAACAATTGTTATACATCTGAGTGGGGGATCCTGGGTCAGGGAAAGTGGAGTTTTGGATACGCTTGTGGGAAAGGCTGTGGCGCTGGCTTGGTTCGGCGGGATGGCAATGATGATTTATACAGTTGTGGTGAGAATAGACAGCGAAGAACGGTTTTTGGAGAAGGAGTTTGGACAAGAGTGGGTAGAATGGAAGAAGCAAGTGCAGTATAAATTATTTCCTGGGATTTATTGACTTTTGGACCAACTTGGACTTGGGTATATATTGGGACTTTCAAGCCTTTCACGACTATGCATGATACACAATACACGTACATGTCTTTATTCACGGTACATAAAGTGAAGACCTTCCGATCGAAGAAAATTGACCGTTCTAGAGTTGATATTTGCCGAAATGAGAGGAATCTAGATGTGAAAGACATTGTCACTCACGCATTCAAGGCCCGTAAACCACAGATCTAATCTCGCACGAGAATGCCAAAGATAAAATAAGAAGTTATACAAAGCTGGATTATCGATTATCCGCCGTGAAGAGTGGATATGAACACAATTTCGTCATTATCTTTAAGCTGATAGTCTCCTTCTCCTTCAAGTTCCCAGTCGGTGTCATTTATGAGGACCAATATACCTGGACGCCTAGGGCATTCGGCGTTCATGCTCGATGTTTTTGGTATGTGAATGAATAGATGACGTACACGGTTCCATTTTCCATAAAAAGTTCTACCCTTTCCTTGAGTAGATGATCTCGGAGATGGTGAATAAGATAATTCACGTCCGCAGGCTTGAGTTCTTTAGATGAATCAGAAGAGACCTTGGTATCGTTGTCCTTGGGCACTGAGACTGGGATCGTAATTTTATGTTTCTTTTCGTTGCAGAACAGTAGTTCGAGGCCTCCACCGAATTCTATGCGAATGCCTAACGACATCTGGAAGAGGTTTTTGGAGGCGATGATGGTAGGAGATAAGATTGAGAAATTACCTAATCTTCATGCTAAGACGTTTGCCGTGAGAGTTTGATCAGATATTTTTTTTCACCCTTCGCCCTCATGGCTACTATACGGACCAATGCGATCCCCAAATCTTACTCGCTCCCTCAAGCCTCGGGGGCCAAAATCTCTGGCCCTTCTACCCGTCGTTTACTGCCGACGGGTCCCGCGTTTATCTCTCACCTTCGCCTGACTTTACATCATGGTCATTCGTTTGAAGCACACGATGAATTCGTCGAGAAAGAGCGTCAACGATTGGAGGAGCTCCAGGCATCTGCCTCAAACGGAGAGGATGATCTGGGTGTCGGTGATGAGCCAGAAACCGACGAGCTCTTGTCTTTAGACCCGAAGGAATGGAAAGTGCGTAAGCCTGGAGGCTCGGTTCCGAGCGCAGAACTGAAAAATCCTGCTGCAGAAACATGATTATTACGCTGTCTTGGGTCTTTCCCACCTCAGATACAAGGCTACACCTGAGCAGATCAAGATCGCACGTACGTCTTGCCGGCTCTCAACCGGTGCTCTAAGGCTCAGTACTTTTTTTCCAGATCGTAAAAAGGTGCTCAAGCATCACCCCGACAAAAAGGTCACCACCACCACTCCTCAATCCACCTCCTCTCTTCTCCAAGGCCTAAACTTGAATACTAACGACGACGCCTTCTTCAAATGTATCCAAAAAGCCCACGAGGTCCTCACCAACCCCGAAAAGCGCCGTCAGTACGACTCTGTCGATCACGAGCTTATGGAGCAACAAGAGGACACCCCTACCGCCGCGACATTTAAATCCAAAAAGATAGACTTTTTCGAGGCCTTTGGGCCTGTGTATGAGAGAGAGGCCAGGTTCTCGAGAAAACAACCGGTACCCATGCTTGGCGACGTTGATGCCAGCAAGGAGCACGTCGAAGGATTTTACGACTTTTGGTACAACTTTGACAGTTGGAGAAGTTTCGAGTGGTTGGATAAAGAAGTCAACGAAGGCAGCGACAAGTGAGTTGTCCGTGAGCCGCGCTTTATGTCTATCTGAAGATAGTGTATAGTCGTGACGACAAGCGCTATACCGAGAAGAAGAACAAAGCCGAGCGGGCACGCAGAAAGAAGGAAGATACTGCTCGTCTGAGGCAGATTGTCGACCTTACCCTTGGGTGCGTCCCTTTTTTGCCTTATTTTCTACTTCCCATAAACATTCTGTGTTTTCCAGTCTTGATCCGCGTATCAAGCGCATCAAGCAACAAGAGAAGGAAGCTCGTGAAGCAAAGAAAGCTGCTAGGTCTGCACCTGCTTCTGGGACCGTTACTCCCAAAAAGACCAAGGAGCAGGAGGAGGAAGAGAAGAGAAAGAAGGAGGAAGAAGAAAAGGTGCCTAAATCCTACTCCCCTTGTTTGGTATCACCGTCCACTGATTTTCTTCACAGGCTGCCAAAGCTGATGCCAAAAAAGCCAAGGCCGCCGCTGCAAATGCCGCTAAAAAGGCTAGGAGGGCTGCTAGGGCTGCAGAGGAGGCAGCTGCCTGAGATGTTTGGGTTTAGATGTTGTCCATTAGAGTAGGTTTGTGCGATTAAAGGGTTAGTGTATCCTACACGAGCGCACAGCTATTCTGTGTTGTCTCTGAAGTATTAGTACCAGTATATCATCAGTATACAGTTGTATGACCGTCTCTTGATTGAGAAGAAAATGGCGACAGTCGACGCGTCAGCTGCCCTTTACCATGCCCCGCCGATTCTCGTTATTCGTTCAGTTCCTGATCCGTTTGGTGGCCTTGTAGATCGCAGTACTTAACCACTCTAGTGGTGCTCACAAAGCTCAGATAGACTCTTACGACTAGATTAAAGTCCCCAACTTCTGAGACGAGGACTCGGAGAAGCAGTTTTTTGTCAATCCCTCTTCATATGCTGTTCATGTAAACTTTCTCTTCATGCTTGATACGCTGCAACAAGCCCCGTGCTCTCGTTACTGCTTCCAGTTCCTCGTGCTCCCAAGGAGATGAACAGATGGTATCAAACCTCACAGGTGTGCATCATTCTGTAGTTGCCATTTTAGTCGTTTTAGGGAAGTGAACATCGTGGTACAAGATAGATGGACAGCTAAGTAGATAAAATGATAGGTAATAGACATTTCGGTTTGCGACTCCTCTCTCTCTTTTTCCCCCACATTCCTTTGACCGCCTCAACGTCTCACCGGAGGCTTCTGCTTGACCCTTATAGGCTAGTTACGCTCTTTTCGCATTAGCGGCATGAAGTTATATCTTATAATAATTTTGTGCGTTAGCCTTCTTATTATCCGCTCTTTCACTTATTATTCCTTTTGGAACAGGACATTGACCTTATTATTCTGCGGATGTGTGCCAGTGAAAGCATTATCGATAAACCCACCGATCAGCGTTGTAACACAAGCCGTTCCCGTTGTTGTAAACTGGTTTCGCGAGGACGAGGACCCTCAAAAGTGGTATTTTGCTAAAGTAGATTTCCGAGGGTTTTCTACTGTTATGGTCACCAACCCCGGAGATCAAGAAGGTCAATTACCAATTACTTTCTTTGATCATGCGTAAGCCATTCCAGTTCGAGTTGGCATTTTGACTGAATGTTGTCTAGCTCGTTCCGGTTGGTAGCAGTTCAGCAACAAGGACAGCAACCGGACCTTGACCATGATAAGTGAGTATACCTAGCCCATGTTTGCTTCTGCTGACAAAAAACTATCATCAGAAATTTCAAAACTTTTGATGGCATAACTGCCGTTCCCCCGTCTAAGTTCAGCCCACCCCAGAAAACTACTCCCGCTCCGCATTCACCTATGACTCAAGCGGTCTCCACTACAAATGAGCCCATAGTGTCTGAAACTACACAAACCGGCTCAGTGGGCGTTTCGTCTCTGTAGGTGATGTGACATCTTCCAGGAGTCTAGTAAATTCTAAACATTTTTCGTTCAAAAGGACCACATCTGCCACTAGAGTGAACACGATGGGGTGAGTTAACTGCGTTTAAATGAGACGGAAATTTTTAACAAAATTATTCTAGGAATGTCGAATCAAGCAACCCTGAATCACCTTTTCCTTCATCTATTTCCGAGCCATCGTAAGTTGATGTGTGAATATCTTTGATGTGAACAGACATAGTATTCTTCCAGAGGCACAGCATCGACTTTGTCACAAAATGGGTCGGGTTCTAACACACAAACAAGTCTGCCTCATGGTACTTCTCAGAGTGCGATCTCGTCAGATCGTTTAGGAATCCCCGTCATCATAGCAGCCACTGTTGGTGGAGCTTTGTTACTCTTGATGCCAGGCATCTTTTTTTGGCTCTGGCGTAGACGAATCTACAAAAAGAAGTTATCAGCGCCAAGTGCGTGCACATTCAATCGGGATATGATGAGTCGCGGTGTAGGGAAAGACCACTACTGCTCCGATCCTGAACGCTCTCAACTCGAACTCAGCATTCGTTCAGCGACTGTGACCGGTAATATATCAGGCCCAGTATCACTGATTACAAGGTCTTCTGTCGAGAAGTCATCTATTTTTGGAGAAGACAACGAAGGTACTGTTTTGGCGATGTCTATATCAGAAAAGGTGTCTTTATCTCCAACATCCACCAATTACCAAACTCAAACCCAAGAAGCGACACATATCGGCAAAAGATCACGACCGTCGGCAGTGTTGACAGACAGACAGATGTATCTTCAAGAACAGATTATAAAACTCCGCCAACAAATGATAATTGTCACCAACTCCGATGATTCTGGACCAAGCGGTTGCGATGATAGTAAACGCAGTGGCGCAAGTGAGATACAGAGGCTTTGGGAACAGATCAAACAATTAGAAGAATGGATGGAATCAGATTGGGCACTATGTTTAAAGAATGAGGTGCAGATGGTTGGGATAACAAGTACAGCGTGATACCTATCAGAGGTGCTTTGTAGATGATCGTATTATGATGCTGCGACGACTCGTAAATGGGTTTATTTATTTTCTTAGTATTACTGTTGAGTTTAAACCAGCTGCGAGATTTTCAAAAGACCTTAATTTATCTTGTAGCACACTGTAAAGGCGTTCAAAGATAACCGTGAGTCCAAGTCATGGTGGTGAGCTTTTGAATTTACATTAATGTCTCTTGCCTTGGTTTTTATAATTCTGATACTGAGTACTATTGATGAACTGTTGCATTAATTGTAAACATCCTGATACATCATACATGGCTGATTACTTGAAGACCTTTTCTTACAGTGCCTGATACATCATAATGAGTGCTGGTGCTTTTGTTGCTACATTGTGCTTCCAACAATATGGGCAGATGGAATTAAACAAAGCCCACAGGGCAGAGTTATCCTGCAGTTACCAATTTGATCATCATGATATATTTATAGGTAATAAATATTTTGGCTCAACTCTCTTATCCTCCCTCACGTTCCTTTGACTGTGTAAAAACCTGACTAGAGGCTTAATCTCTGCCTTTAGATTCCTTTTTATATTGATAATATGAAATTAATTCTTATAGTAACTTTGTGCATTACTCTTTCTATTATTCATCTATCATTCTTTTGGAGCAGGTCACTCACTTTATTATGTTGCAGATGTGTGAAAGCACTATTGATAAACCCATCAATTAGCATTATAACACAGGCTCTATAAAAAGTGCTGTGCTTTTGTTACTGCTTCCAATTTCTTGTGCTCCTAATTGAGATGAAGAGATAGTATCAAACAGACCTCACAGGTTTAAATCATCCTGCAGTTGCTGTTTTAGCTGTTTTAGGGAAGTGACCATCATAGTACAAAACAGATAGATAGCTAGGTAGATACAATGATCGTCACTCACATTTATAGATAACAGATGTTTCAGTTTGTGACTCCTCTCTCTTTCTTCCCCACATTCCTTTGACTGCATCAACATCTCACTAAAGGCTTTTGCTTGACCCTTATAGGCTAGTTATGCTCTTTTTGCATTAACAGTATGAAGTTATATCTTACAATAATTTTGTTTGTCAGCTTTCTTATTATCTGCTCTTTTCACTTATTATTCCTTTTGGAACAGGACACTGACCTTATTGTTCTGTGGATGTGTGAAAACATTATCAATAAACCCACCAATCAGTGTCGCAACACAAGCTGTTCCTGTTGCTGTAAACTGGTTTCGCGAGGATGGGGACCCTCAAGAGTGGTATTTTGCTAAAATAGATTTCCGAGGTTTTTCTACTATTATGGTCACCAACCCTGGAGATCAAGAAGGTCAATTACCAATTACTTTCTTTGATCCTGCGTGAGTCATTCCGGAAATTGGCACATTAATCAGGAATGATTGAACATTGTCCAGTTCATTTGTATTAGTAGCAGCTGAGCAACAAGGAGATCAACCAGACTTTGACCATGATAGGTAAGTACAGCTAGCCCGTGTTTGCTTCTGCTGACAGAGAAATATCATCAGACATTTCAAAACTTTCGATGGCATAACTGCTGTTCCTATATTAAGCCCACCCCAGAAAACCACTCCCATTCTACATTCAACAGCATCTCAATTGGTTTCCACTATAAATGAGCCCACAGCACTTGAGCCCACACAAACTGGTTCAGCAGATAGTGGTTCACCTTTGTAAGTATTATGGCAAATGCAACCTGAGGGACATCTGAACCTTCTATTAATGACAATCTCAGAGACATCAGCAGACCAAATTCAGGAGCTATAGCTGGCTTGGTGGCTGGTGGATTGGTAGCCTTGACCCTTTTAGGATCATGTTTTTGGTTTTTGTGCTATAAAAAGAGGAAATCAAAAAGTGATTCAGAATCATCTAGTAAGCACCTTAAGCCACCTTGGAATTTGTTGTATTCAAAATATGAGCACTATCAGGCACTAATTTCTGTTCTGCTCTAGTTAAACCCTTCACTGCCCAAGAACCAACTTCTCCCATCATGACATCCAAACAACAGAGTGAGCGAGCTGCTAGTACTCTCTCTCAATTAGGTCTTGGCCAAAGTAGTCATGGTGATAGACAGCAAACAGCCAGGGCTGAAGTTGAGATTCATTACAACCTTCAATACACCCAGCCTGAGACTCAGGCATCAGGAACATATCCTGAACATTCCAATCCAGGAGATCTTGAAGTGCAGATGAGAAGTTTGCAAACAAGGATAGAGACAATAACAAGAGACATGAATAGTATGAGTAGATTTTTGGTACCACCTGCCTATAATTAGGCTGGAAATGATCACTGAGATAATATTCATTTCAATTTAATGGAAATGTCAAATTTTTTTTATTAATCTACACATGCTAGATCTATTGAGAAGTCTTATAGAGTAACCTGATAATTTGGTTTATGTGGGCCAGCAGTGTACTGCTAGCAGATACAAGTCCAGATTGCTTATAGGTAATAATAACCCTCAACATTACCCCTTATTAAGGTTTAAGGACTTAACAACAAGATTTAGCCTTGGCAGCCCTTTGTTGACCCCCTGATCAACAACACTGTTAAATACTCATATAAACTTTGAAATGTACAAAATTAATCACATTAATCATATAAAAGTTTCAATTAAATAAATTTTATTTCTATTCCTGCACACTACAAGTTTGCTTATCATCAACAAGTGTCAGCTACATGCATAGGTGTACTGTTTCAAACTATCATGATGTCAGAATTTTTATATAGATTGTATGAATGGACTATTCATTTTCAAGCAATAAGCTAATCTATCTTTAGGGTGTGCTAAAGGCTATTAAGGTGAACCTTGATGTTAAGGGTTAGCTTAAAAATGATTTTAAGCCTTAACTTAACTTGAGAGCTAATTGTCGCAAATCACCTCTATTCTTTTACCTTCACCATTAATTCCCCATCAACAAACCTTATTGAAACCAGATCACAAGTTGGTCCAGACCAAACCCCCTTGATATCACCACATCACAGCTACCACATGTACCTATCATCATTTGATCAGACCAACTATCAACTACAGACCAGACTATTGTACTATGATAGTCACCTGGATACCTTCATTGCCTCATCTCAGTTCATTGTTCCTTATTCAGAACAAAGCCTAGGACAATACATAAATACCATAGACACTGTAGTAGTACCTCAGTTCATCCTCTTCATCTCTACACTGTACAACAGTAGTTCTGCACTGTATCTGAGCACCAGACAGCCAGCTCACTTTATCTCTCACCTCTTTTTGCTTACAATCTATAGGCTTTTCTCTCTTAGTTGTGTGTGTGCAACTTGAGTGGTTTCAGTGTCATTGACCCGAGTCTTGACACTAATTCTTAATGACACTCCATTCAAAAGTGCCTGATTGAGGAGTTCTTAAACAAATTTATAAAAACTTGGCCTTTGATCCATGGCTCTGTGGTTGTTGATTTGAATTGCTGAAATGAGCATTCTATTAGGTTGCTGAAGCCTCCATGCTTATGATATAAATCCACATTTTCCATGAAACCAGTTACTGAAACAAATTCTAAAGACAACCAGCAGGTAAATATAAACCTGCTGAAACAACATATATAGTAATGATAAATTTGACCTTTAGTGAGGCTCTTTAATTGCATGTAATGGCTTCATGATCACAAAAAAGAACCACATTCAATGTTTATCACATTTTTTTCTGTATAATATACTCTCTGATATAGCCAACCTGATTAGATCTACATGAGATGTATATATAAAGCTTACAGCCATTCGGGGAACTCTAGAGACATTTTATTTTTTCTCCGACTTGTGAATTTTGCTTATAAGTGTTTGCCCATTGATCGGAGTTTCACCTTTTAAGGTGAACTCAATGGTGGATTTGGGGTAAATTGGAGTAGGTATTCCTTTTCAAGTGAAAGTCTGATCAAATCCACAAACAAAGCTAAGCAAAAATGCGAAGATGCCAAAAACCTGAAATGTTTCTAGAGTTTCCTGAATGGCTGAAAGCAATGACTCTCTTCACAACATCAATCCAATTTTGCTTCACTACTATATGGTTTATGGATTCTTATTTTGAAAAAGGCTGCCAAATTAAGTCTGAGTCTTTCTAGCAGTCCATAATGCTTAATAGCTTTTAACACTCAAAAGTGAATTAACAAGTGAATAAAGCTATTTTTCTGATAAAAACCTATGTTTGAAATCATCACAACTTGAAAGATTTCTCATTTCCGACAGCAACTGTATGACTTTGCACTGCTTGCAGAGCCTCTTCTGTTAGTCCAGCAATAATAGAAGAGGGACTGGATCTCTCCTTGGTGAGTAGAACTGCCTTGAGGCTCAAAGAACCAAGATTGATGTCAGAATCCAACTCGATTTCCATCTTTTCATTGTCGGTATTAAAGTACTCCTTGTCCGAGAGCGAGTTACGGCGGGTGCTGCGGGTAAGGGTTGGATCACTATGCAGCATTTTTTATTATTCGGTCAGCAAAGATTCACATATATTATCATGGGGTCTGGGGACCCAATGCACCCTACTTCTGGTGAAATTTTTTGATTTACCATGCTTCACCTTGCCATGATGTTGACGCAGATATGGGCTGGTTGTAGATACAGTGATCCTAATATTCTCATGCGGCGACTGCATTGAGCTTGGCATATCCAGAAATCGACCTCTAGAGTAAAACGAACGTATCCTATGGTTACCCAGTGTACACACTTGACCGAATCCCTCCGCAGCACGGTTTTCTGAAAACCGGATTGTTCCTATTCTTTTTCTTTCCAACCTTCGCTTTCCTGGGGTTGAATCCGACGTATTTTGCAATCCACTCTACCCGATTGGCTCCCTGTCGCTAGCAACTCGATCAGTTTTACGATCGAATAGCTACAAATGCTCGTCCTCTGATTGGCTCCAGTGACAACGGGACAAGCGCCGAAGCGGCTTCGGGTGAAATTCGGGCACTCTGATTGGCTGGATCCACCCTTATGAATTGTCGGATCTGTAAGAGAAGAATGCACTAATAGATTATGTCATTGGTTTTTAAGGAGCCGCTATTCTCTTTGCTGTTTTTTCATTCACCTCCCTTGACCTACGTCCTTGAAACGAAAAATGTCGGAATCCTCAGTCTCATCCACGAATACCATCACAAACACAAGCGCACCCAGTGTTCCTCTTCCTCGTCGACAGAACCAAAACTCGAATGCAGGAACTACTCCACCTGTCTGGCCAATCGAGGATTCTGTCGACTCTGAAACCACCCCGCTAACGGCCAAATGCGCTAGAAACTCTAGGGCAGACGGTGTATGCTGCAAGGAACTCAAGGCAGAAGAGAGAACGTTGATTGACCCAGATGTTGTTAGGGATGTGTGAGTGGCATTTTTGTTTACGGCTGCGGCCAAGCTGACGACGACGCATAGTATTATTGGTCTCTCAGACGGCCTTACCGTACCTTTTGCCTTGACGGCTGGTCTTTCTTCCCTTGGTACCTCTCGCCTTGTCGTTCTCGGTGGTGTTGCCGAGCTCATCGCTGGGGCTATTTCCATGGGCATTGGTGGTTTCCTTGCCTCTCAAGCTGAGAGGGATCACTACCGCTATTTGAAGAATCAAACCGCATCTCGTGTCGTTAGGAGCTGCGCCGGAGAAATGGAGAGGGAAGTTGAGGAAGTCTTGGGTCCCGTCGGTGTTGATGAGGTGACGTGTAGAGCTGTAGCAAAGAGCTTGAGGGAGGCAGGTGGTGAGGAAGAGGCAAGTCCCGAATCCAGGACAGCAGATGTTGAGACTGGATCACTGAGGTGGAGTAAGGATGTCGGTCTGACGGCGTTTTTGCTCAAGTTTGGACAAGGGATGGGTACGTTGGTTGTGTCTTAGCATTTCTCGCTTTTTTGCTCATTCGTAATCTCTATTTTGCAGAGGAAGTCCCTACCAGACGTTTATACATCTCCGCATTTACCATCGGCATGGGATACCTAATTGGAGGTCTTATCCCTCTCTTCCCCTACTTTTTCATCTCTCATGCTCAGACTGCCCTTATCTACTCGTGTATCGTCACCGGTGCCGTCCTCTTGATATTTGGAGCGATCAAGGCACAAGTCACTGGAGCAAGCAACTCAGCTTACGGAATCGTTTGGGGTGCAGTGAGTACCCTGCTAGTTGGAGGCATTGCAGCCGGAGCAGCGTTTGGAATTGTCAGGGCTCTGGAAGGACAAGAGTAGACTCGTCTACTCTTTTTATTGCGTATACGGGGATTGTGCGATTGTGACGAGTACTGGACGACTTTTACTGTTCTTTGGATAGGATTGCGGGGCTTAGATGTTATGTTTCTCTTCTGTGTGATTATTATGTACCACTGTTCTCTCTACGATGTCTATTGAACATTCTTCATAATGCATGCAACAGCTAATAGAGCCTCTACAGCTTTTGGATGACTCTGACGTCATCTCTAGTACCATTTGGTAGAGTTCGATGTCTGCCTCTTTTTGAAACATTTGAAACCATTTCGCATTGCATATTATATAAATTCAACAAACTATATAGAAAATCCAAAATTCCAACAAAGTAACCCAGTGATATCTCGTATTAGAAGCTCTCAACTTGACTAAAGAGATCAAATTATGCAAATGACACGCTGGGTACTGGGAGCAGTAATAGTCGCCAACTTAGAGACTGAGGTCGACAGGAACGCAACCAACAGAAATAATACCGTCTGGATGGTCGGAAGGTGGTCAGGAACAAGTCGACTGCAAAAATTCAAGACAAGGTAGATACTTACGGAACGAGTTGTCCTCGCAGCAAACTGGGTTGGCAGAGCAAGAATTTCCACCAACACCAATGACGCTGATCGGGGAACAGGTTATTCCGACCAGGACGTTCACATCCTGGAGAACAACGCCAAGGAGACCGAGGAGCTTGCTTGCAGTGGCACCGTCGGCGGATTCGACGCTGTTGCAGCACTGAATGGAATTGCAGGTTCAATGTCAGCACGAGATCAGAGTTGAGGAGACTTTTCGCTCACCTGGATAGGACCGGTCGTGCACTGGCTAGCGGGCTCGTTACGACGAGTGGGAGTGGCGACCGCAAGGGTAGCGAGAGCAGCGAGAGAAGCGAGACGAGTGAATTGCATGATGATTCTGAGGCTTGAACGACTGGAGAGGGCTGTTCGAGTGGAGAACTACAGCTCATTGTGGTAGCTTTTTATACACTGACGCAAATTCAAACTCGAGGCTCGAGAAACAATTCCGATTCTATTTTTTGCGCCTCATACATCATAGTACTGTTCCACCTACATCATGATCATTCTTTCCTGAGGACAAAGCGAGACGCGAGGTGTACCTGTAATTATGTACAAAATGAATTTGTTCCTTGAAACTCCCCTCGAGCCCGGACAATCGTGAAAACATCCAAAGGCGTCCTTCGACGTCATACACAGAAGACAAACGCAAAATTAAGGAGAGAAAACAACATTATACTTACATGGCTCTTTCAGTTTTCCTAGGTGAAAAGCTTCATACCGGAAAAAGGTGTAGTGAAAGCCATGCAGAGAACAAACCACCTATCAGAAGGTGTAAAGAGGCGAGAGGTGAAGCGGTGTAAGCACTGAAGTTCAATGAGTACCTGGATACAAAACCTGACCATCATCACGATGTACATATCACATGTCCTAGACTGGAAGTCTCCGAAGTTTTCACGGTCACACTAAAGGAGCATCTGTTCGTCAGAAAAGAAAAAAAGCTGTTCATTCTATGACAAGACTGACAACAGAATGACGCTGACCTATACATTGACGCTGTACATCCATCAACGACCTGAACCCGGAGTGTCAAAAGACCGACGCGATGTCATTCAAAGACAAGAAAGGCCGCTTCAGATGGAATATGAGACCTGGTCGCGGAGATTTACAAGTCCGAAGGGCTTCTTTGAAGACATCATAGACTGTAGATATCCCGTTTGAGTATCCTCGATACGCGTTCGTTCTCTGCGGACTGTAGGTATACGGTCACCAGTGACGCATACTGGCCGCAGATGGTGGTCGAGACCAGGGCATGAGAAATTGATCAGTCGGACTTTGAATCATCGTTCATTTCACATCTACATTCTGCTGCCTGTTCTTTTTTTTTAACTTATAGTTGAAGCAATCCCTTGAGGTCAAGCGGATCTATCTGGCATGCCAAAAATTCTCAACATAAGAGACCCTGGCAAAATGAATTCAGTCCATCGGGCAAAACGAAAGAGTATGGAGGCTACTTAGGCTTGACTTCGGGTCGGTCATAATCTTGATTGATTCCCCATTATATGCATTGTGCTGAACGGGGAAGCAAAACTGTCTCTGTGAAAAACCATTGCTAACGTGGATATCCCAGTCTTTTGTTATCTTTCTGTCAGACAGAATGCTCACTTCGATACGTCCTTTTACCGGGCTTTAAGCGAATTTACCTCCTTTCCTAGTCACTTCACTTGCAGTTTACAAGCAGAATTCTCGCATTTAGATACTATGAACTCGTCTAATTGTTTCTGACATACGCCTATCACTTTATTGCTCCGGCCCTTGGGCACTTGTGTCAGGAGCTAGCTTGAATCGTTTTGTGACGGCAATACGCTACTCTTCTGATGCTGAAAGCTCCACTGTTGAAGCCCGATATTCAACTTTTGACACAGTACTTGAACTGGCTCAGGCCGTTGTAGTCGGGTCCACCGAACATGGTTTGTTGCTTTTTTTCGAAGTGAAAGAATCCTGTTAATCGTTACCCTTTTTGCGCCAAAAACTGGGCTTTTTTTGTGTACAGTGGTGGATTACCATCTGCAAGATGCGTCTAGAATGGCTTGTTAGCGCCATGTCCAGCGGGCGTCAATGCTAAGCGCTAAGTGACAGGCGTCTTTTATCGCTGCGTAAGGATCATGCTAAGACATTTCTTCTCTACTTGCTTCGATTTGACCAGTCAAGATTTTTGCAAATCATACTTTCGCCTGAACTGATTCTAGTTTCAGGAAGCTCGGGAATCCGTGGCCAGAGGTTTCAATGATAACGGAAAAAATATTGACTTGCGAGCCGACCACAGAATACTGAATGCCAGCTCTTCTGACTTCAAGTTATCATGGCATTGCCTCTGGAGTATAAAGCCCCCAGACTTTTGACTTGGAAAAACAAAGCAGATTTTCCAACTCTGTTGTTCTCTGGACCTTGACCATCTATCTCATTTTGCATCAATGCTGAAACTCTTGAAACTGCTCTTGCTCCTTGCAAACCTCCGCCGTAGTGCTCTGGTCTTCGCCGACAGCACTGCAACTGAACCGTTGCAACTCGAAAACCACACATTTGTGTCTGGAGCCTGGGGATTGACGCAGCCAGGAAGAACTGGAGTCAGCGCCATGCAGCTGGCGATCGTGTCCGAATCGACTGCCATTATTTTGGATAAAATGTGAGTTGAATTTCGGTTCTTCGCCACGTTCTTCGCACTTAGTAGCTGGATACAGCGAAAATAATCCAGGCTTTAACAATGCTAGAGGTCAACCGGCATGGGCTTCTGAGCTCGACCTGATCACGAATCAAGCACGTCCTTTGAACCCTGTCACCGATACTTTTTGTGCCACTGGAAGTTTCCTGGGAAATGGAACGTTCGTTAGTACAGGAGGAACTGGTTAGTCTGAAATGATCATCATACCATTGCTTGAGAGATGTAATACGATTGCAGGCGATAGCAGTAGCCCTGGATTTCAGGGTATTCGTATGTTCACTCCGTGTACGGATAAGACCTGTGATATATTCGAAAATCCCTCCAGCCATCATTTGACTTCAAATAGATGGTATCCGTCTTCGGTACGTTGCCCATAGTAGTATTAGGTGTCGATCTTATTTTCATCGACTTCTAATAGGTTCGGCTTGATGACGGATCTGTGATGATCTATGGAGGGTCCACTTCGGGAGCGTGAGTCTTGAGTCTGATCCGGTTGCTACTTTACTCACTTGCTCTGTGATTAGTTTTCAAAATTCCGAGGGCATAAACAATCCCTCTTACGAACTGTTTCCGCCAAAGAATATAAACGGTAGCTGATGCATTCAATATCTATCAAGTTTTCAAGGCTAAATATTGTTCATCAAAGGATTCAACGGCGTCCAAATCCCCAGCCAATTCCTGAAAGATACTTTGAACGGAAACCATTTCCCTATTTTGATTATGCTACCAGACGGAAACATTTTTATCGCAGCTAATCAAAAAGCCATGGTGTTCAATTGGAGGGATAACACCGAAGTACGCCGTCTCCCTGATATACCGAATGGCGTTCGCATAAGGTTGTTAGAGCAGAAATTCTCTTTGATATGTTTCAACTGACAGTTTTATTCTTGTGTCCAGTTCTCCGTACTCGGCCGGTGCCGTTCTCTTGCCTCTCACTCCTGAGAATAATTACACCCCGGAAGTTATGATCTGTGGTGGCTCGACTGTCTCCGACACGGTAAACCCTGCTTCACTATCCTCTCAGACTCCCGCTTCTGCACAATGTTCCAGGATGGTACTTACCGAACCTGGAATTGCTGCGGGCTGGAAAATCGAGACTATGCCTCAGCCCCGGGTCATGCCCGAATTGATCTTATTACCTGATGAGAGGATCTTGATCATCAATGGAGCGCAAACGGGTGTTGCAGGTCAGATTCATTTGCTGCATTTTCTTCTTTGACTCAGTTCAAATTGTTATTTAGGTTATGGAAATGTAGGTTCTATTTAAGGACACTTGAAATTTCAAAGCTCAGTTATTCTGAATATATAGGTCGGGGATCAAATTGGATCTAGTAATGCTGACCACCCGGCCTTTAGTCCAGTTCTATACAATCCCAACGCTCCCGCTGGAAGTCGTTTTTCTGCTACAAATATCTCATCGACTATTCCACGGATATATCATTCCACTGCAAGCCTGACGCCCAATGGAACTATATTGGTTGGTCAGTGTTTATTTTCTCGAAAATTGTGAGTTCTTGAACATTTACATTTAATTTATATAGCGGGCTGTAACCCCAATGCTGGTGTACAGACAAGGAAGTATCAAACAGAATACAGGCAAGAAGATTTCAATAAGATCTGATTGGACTTATACTAAGACAATCAATATCATAGATTTGAATACTTTTCGCCACCATACATGCTCCAATCTCGTCCGACTTACACTGGTCTACCAGCCACCGTTGACTATAATGCTGTATTTGAACTCTCGGTTGACTTTCCCTTTGACCTACTTGACATAACACCATCTGGTCAGTTGATTTCTCGACTGAATTCAATTTCTTCTCGCTCATACCTTTCACAGTCGTATTGATAGACTTAGGGTTTGCTTTAGTCCTACTACAATAGTTCCATACTAATATGTATTTTGCCTATAGCTTTGCCACGCATGGCGTACACATGGATCAACGTCTTGTGAAGCTCGAATCTGTTCTATCACTTGACAGAAAGACATTGACAGTCACTGGTCCACCATCTCCAAGACATTATCCTCCAGGCCCAGCATATCTGTACATTGTGACGGGCAAAGGAGTCCCAAGCTTTGGTCACAAGACTCTTATTGGAACGGGTGCTACGCCTCCTGTAGATGAGGGTGCAATTGCCAAGTAAGATTTTGGCCTTGTTAATTTACATTATATGAAGCTTATCAACAATTTCCAGTCTTTTGAGAACTACTGCCTCTAAGATTGCTTCAGTTCCAGAAAATTTGCGTCCCATGACTGGAGAGGGCAGTGAAGATATTTAAGTCTCCTTCAGTCACTACAGATATTTTACTTCTAGCACATTTAATTAAATTTTCCTTATTTGCTTACAGTTTATTTTTCTGCATGCCTATACTGTTATGCTCAAGTACGGTGCTGTTTTGTGGTCCAGAAATATAAGTTATACAAACACCGCTTGTAAGGGAAATATTTGTTATTGAAACTTAATATTTGGTTTAGTTCTTTTCTGCCGAACTCAACAACGAACTCAAGCCATGAGCCCGTATTGCATTACTACATAAACCAACAAACTATATATAGAAAGTCCAAAATTTTACAAAGTAACCCAGTAGTGTCTCATATTAGAAGCTCTCAACCTGACCAAAGAGATCCTAGAATCCAATCATGCAAATGGCACGCTGGGTACTGGGAGCAGTAACAGTCGCCAACTTAGAGACTGAGGTCGACAGGAACGCAACCAACAGAAACAACACCGTCTGGATAGTCGGAATGTGGTCAGAAACAAGTCGACTGCAAAAATTCAATTCAAAGTAGATACTTACGGAATGAGTTATCTTCGCAGCAAACTGGGTTAGCAGAGCAAGAATTTCCACCAACACCGATGACGCTGATCGGGGAACAGGTTATTCCGACCAGGACGTTCACATCCTGGAGAACGACTCCAAGGAGACCGAGGAGCTTGCTTGCAGTGGCACCGTCGGCGGATTCGACGCTGTTGCAGCACTGAATGAAATTGCAGGTTCAATGTCAGCACGAGATCAGAGCCGGAGGAGGCATTTTGCTTACCTGGACAGGACCGGTCGTGCACTGACTAGCGGGCTCGTTGCGACGAGTGGGAGTGGCGACCGCAAGGGTAGTGAGAGCAGCAAGAGAAGCGAGACGAGTGAATTGCATGATGATTCTTAGGCTTGAACGACTGGAGAGGGCTGTTCGAGTGGAGAACTACAGCTCATTGTGGTAGCTTTTTATACACTGACGCAAATTCAAACTCGAGGCTCGAGAAACAATTCTGATTCTATTTTTTGCGCCTCATACATCATAGTACTGTTCCACCTACATCATGATCATTTTTTCCTGAGGACAGAGCGAGACGCGAGGTGTACCTGTAATTATGTACAAAATGAATTTGTTCCTTGAAACTCCCCTCGAGCCCGGACAATCGTGAAAACATCCACGTTTCAAATCTTTGACGTCATACAACAAATGCAAAATTAAGGAGAGAAAACAAGATTACGCTCGCATGGCTCTTTCAGTTTTCTGTGAAAAGGTACCAGGAAAGGTGTAATAAAGTTTATTCAGAGAATAAAGCGTTGATTATAGAGGATATTGAGGTGAAACGTGACAGGGATGAAGGTGTAAGTTCAGTACCCTGACATCATATCCTCGACTGGAAGTCTTACCTATTTGTTGGTCAGTAAAGCTGTTCATTCTATGTAAAAAATCGCAATAGAATGACGCTCATCTATACATTGACCATTGACGACATCCATCAGCGACCTGAACCCGGAGTGTCAAAAGACTGACGCGATATCATTCAAAACCGAAAAAGGCCGCTTCAGTTGGAATATTGGATCTGGTCGCGGAGATTTTCAAGTCTGAAAGGCTTCTTTGAAGATATCATAGAGACAGTAAATATCTCGTTCGAGCATCCTCTACATGCTTTTGTTCTCTGTGGTGGTCGAGACCACTTTGAAAGGAGATCGTGAGAAATTGAGATTAGTCGGACTTTGAAAAATCATAAAATTTTCCCAACAAAAGAAGCTTAGGCAAAATGAATAGTTAACACCGGACAAAACCAAAAAAAATGTGCTTACTGCTTAGGCTCAGCTTTTCAGACTTTGAGTTACACACGAGCGGTCATAGTAATCTCGATTGATTCCCCATTATATTCCTGTTACGGATGAGGAAGCAGAATTGCCTCTGAAGAACCATTGCTAACGATTCCCTTGTCATTTTTCTGCTAGACAGAATGCTCACTTCAGCACGTCCTTTCACCGGGTTTTCAGCGAATTTGTCTCTATTCCTTGCCGTTCACAAGCAGAATCTTTGGGTCATACCGTAAGTCCGTCGTTTCCAACATGCGGCTATCAGTTTATTGCTCCACCTTCTGCACTTGTGTCAGTTTCAGGAGCCACTTATCTTGAATCGTTTGGGGTAATGTATCACTCACGCTTCTGGTGCCGAAGGCTCCACTATTGAAGTTTGGCATTCAAATGACACTGTGCTTGGATTGACTGTTGTCCTCCAAATCTCATCACCTTTATTGCTTTTGCAAGTGCAGCTAAATTGCAGAGTTCTGGATTCCATTTTCTCACTGAAGAGAGGGATTTTACTGTTAGTTGACACCCTTTATGTCGAAAGCGGTTATCTCTGTGTAGTACACTATCTGCAAGACGTGCGTCATTGAATGTACGTTTACTTTGCCAGTTAGCGCCTATGTTCATTGGGCGTCAATGATACGTAAGCGACAGGCGTCTTTATCACGCGTAAGGAGTCACGCCAAAAAGATTCCAAGTCATATTCTCGCTCGAACTTGAAGTTTGAACCAGCCGTAACAGACTGACACACATGCAAGCAGAAACAAGAGGCTCAAAACATTTCAGAAATCTTTTCTGAGGACCTTAATATCTATAGGTCCAACCTAGCAACTCGCAGAAACGGATGGAAATGAGTAGGAAAATTTGTTTGGATTCTGTAGTGGTGACTATAACTGTTTTCAAAGATCACCATTTACACTAATCAATTTAAGATATGACACAGATCATTAGTAGGAATCCCGATAAAGAGATTATGAGTAAAAATTACACCGGTGATTGTCACCTTGAATTGGTTCTATAGTATTGCTTCAATTCAATCGATCAGAATTTCCGCAAACCGCCAGTCTTTCATCTTGACCACACTGATTCTAGTGCCGGGAACGACATTTTGGTTTCAAATGTGAGCTCGGGGACCCAAGTTTCGATGATAACGGAAGAAAAAATATTGACCTACAATCCGAAATGCCAACTCTTGTGATATCAAGTTATTCTGGATATTCAAGTTATGGCATTGCCTCAGGAGTATAAAAACTCTTCAACTTTTAGATTTGAAAGCCAACACAGACTCCCCAGCTCTGCGTTTCATTGAATCTCGACAACATTTACCTCGTTTCTTGCAGTGTCGATGTTGAAACTGTTCAACCTGGTCTTGCTTCTGGCCGACCTGAGCCTCCATGCTTTGGCCTTCGTCGACGGCATTGCGATCGAACCATCTCAGTTCGAGCGTCGTGCCATCGTGTCTGGAGACTGGGGACTGACGCAGCCAGGAAGAACTGGAGTCAGTGCCATGCAACTAGCGGTCGTATCTGAGTCGACCGTCATTATCCTGGATAAAATGTAATTGGATCGAGATTCTCACGTTTTTGCTCTCAATGATACGGTATATACAGGGAAAATAACCCAGACTTCAATAATGCCGACAACACACCTGCCTGGGCCTCTGAACTCAACTTGAATACAAGTCAACCCCGTCCCTTGAATCCTGTTACCAATACATTTTGTGCCACAGGGAGCTTCTTGGGCAATGGAACCTTTGTTAGTACAGGGGGAACTGGTAAGCCTCAAACAATTGATACCGGTCATCCGAATGTTAAAGTATGCTCCACAGGCGATGGCGACGATGCTTCTGCATTCCAAGGCATTCGTTTGTTCACTCCATGTACGGATATGACTTGCGATATCTTTGAAAATCCTGCCAGTCATCACCTGACTTCGAACAGGTGGTATCCGTCTTCGGTATGTTAAAAGTTCATCGAGTACAATCGTTGTCATTAGAATGTTGATAACAGGTTCGCCTCGACGATGGGTCTATCATGATTTATGGGGGGTCTAGTTGGGGAGCGTAAGTCTCGGGTCCATGGTTCTACCTCTACCTGATTAGCTATTCCTCATTTGCTCTGTTTGTAGTTTCCAAAATAATCCGGACATTAGTAGTTCCTCTTATGAGTTTTGTAAGTGTTCTGGCTATAACAATCCCGACCTATCTCATACTTCATGCCTCCAAGTTCCACCAAAGAACATCAACGGTATGATATGCTTGATGATGGGATTCTAGAGCTAAATATCGTTGATCAAAGGATTCAACGGAGTCCAAATTCCAAGTCAATTCCTAAACGATACTTTGAACGGAAACCATTTCCCTCTTTTAATGATGCTACCGGATGGAAATCTCTTCATCGCGGCCAACCAAAAGGCAATGCTGTTTGATTGGAGAAACAACGCAGAAGTAACGCGCCTTCCAAATATACCAAATGGTGTTCGCATAAGGTATATACCCGAAGGTCTTTAATTCAACTTCAACTAATGGAGCTTTCTTTATCACAGTTCACCATACTCAGCTGGCGCCGCTCTTTTGCCTCTCACTCCCGAAAACAATTATACTCCGGAAGTGATGATCTGCGGAGGATCAAATGTTTCTGATGCTGGTAATGACCCTTCCTCCAATATATCGACCCAAACTCCAGCATCAGATCAATGTGCACGGTTGGTTCTTACAGCAGAAGGAATTCGCACTGGCTGGAGCGTTGAGGCCATGCCACAGCCTCGAGTCATGCCCGAGTTGATAATACTACCTGATGAGAGGATCCTTATTGTAAACGGCGCGAGTACTGGCGTAGCTGGAGAAGGGAATGTGAGTAAATTTACCACTACTTGTGCATTTACTGACAGTCCCTCAATATTATAGCCTGTTCAAGACCGTATCGGGGAAAGCAATGCTGATCACCCTGCATCAACCCCAGTCGTCTATGATCCTCGTGCTGCTCCAGGACATCGGTTCTCTTCGGAAGGGATTCCGGCCACTACTATACCCAGAATGTATCATTCTACTTCAAGCTTAACTCCAAATGGTTCAATTCTACTTGGTTAGTACTGAGATATTACTAATGGCTCAACTCGACATGAAGCTGATAACATCGATAGCGGGATCGAACCCTAACGGGGGTTTCAACACTGACGCGAAATATCCAACGGAGTACAGGTATGTTCATACTTTCTTTGGTTATCCTGAAGACTAAGTGTTCTTAGATTTGAATACTATTCTCCCCCCTACATGTTCCAACCTCGTCCGACTTACACTGGTCTACCGGCCACCGTTGACTATAATACTGTATTCAAACTCTCGGTTGACTTTCCCTTTGACCTACTTGACATAGCACCATCCGGTCAGTTTATCTCTCGATTGAACTGGATTTCCTCACTTACACCCTTTTTTACAGTCGTATTGATAGACTTGGGGTTCGTCATAATCCCTCCAGGACAATTCTATACTAATCCGGTCTGCTTATAGCTTTGCCACGCACGGTGTACACATGGATCAACGTCTCGTGAAACTCACATCTGTTTTATCGCTCGACAGAAAGACGCTGACAGTCACTGGTCCACCATCTCCAAGACATTATCCTCCAGGCCCAGCATACTTGTACATTGTGACGGACAAAGGTGTTCCAAGTTTTGGTCATAAGACTCTTATTGGAACAGGTGCTGCGCCTCCCGTAGACGAGGGTGCAATTTCCAAGTAAAATTTTAGCCTTATTAATCCATATTATATGAAACTTATCAACAATTTCCAGTCTTTTGAGAACTACTGCCTCTAAACTTGCTTCGGTTCCAGATAATTTGCGACCTAAGACTGGAGAGGGCAGTGAAGAGATTCGGATCTCCTGAAGCAACTCCAGTCTCTACAGATACCGAACAATTTTCTTCTAGCACATTTAATCTTTCCTTATTTTCTGTCGACTCATATACACTTTATTGTCGATTTTCCACATGCCTACACTCGTGTAGTCTGTTATACCTATGTCCCGACTTTCGAATACGGCTATTGTTTCGTAGTTCAGAAATATAACCTTTGTCTCACGAAACACCAGGTGCTCGTAAGACGTTATTCGACCAATACTAATAGTTCCTGAAGCTTCAAGTTGCCCACCAAGCTGGAGTGCGGAAGAGTGCGGAAGAGAATCGCTGATAGTCGGCATGCCTGAATGCCGAAGAATGCCGCTACGCCGTGTTGAGCGGATCCGTTGTTTTTGAACGGAGCCAAGTACCTTCACTATAAGCAGGTGGCACCACATATTTGTTCATGCTATGCATCTCCCGCATCATCACGTCCATCCTTGACTGGATATCTCTCATCCAATCTTCGAGATTCTCCGGATTACGCACATCATCCCTTCGTGGCGGCGTGACTGTTGTTGGCTGTTCAAGATCCCGTTGTGGAGTATATTGCCATTTTATGGGTATAGAGCCCTCACGATTTGGGATGGGAGGATTCGGCGCCTGACTCGTGAAAGGCTCAACTAATAGGGCAGGATCAGAATCTGCTCATTTATGATAAGTGCCAAGTACGGAATGCATCAGAGGACTGCTGGCTTACGGGGTGATTCGGCATTGAATACTCTTGATTTCCTTTTCCTGCAAGCTAAAAACCAAAAACCTAATCCTATCGAGGCCAAAGCTACAGATCCACCGACTACTGAACCAGCTATGACGCCAGCATTCCCGCGGCCGCTTTTGTTGGCAGGTGCGGGAGAAGTGTTAGTAGCCAACTCGGAGAGACTCGTGGATGTCCCAGTCTCACTGATTACAGTTATTCCGTCAAGTGTTGCGAAAGGCCTGGCAACCAGGATTGTGAAACGTATCGTGACTTGCAACCAGGCTAGCCTACCTATTACCATCAAAATCAACTGCAATCAGCCGGAACGAGCTATCGAATGAAATGGCTTTCAGTTCATTCATCATTGACTCGACAGTTTCTTACCCAGTCCTGATAAACAAGATGTTAACTTCACCGTTGGGAGCGTTTGCGTAGGGAACAGGGATGGGGTCAGATATAGTCCCCAACTGGTTCTGTCCCACAAAGTACCAATTGTCAGCGTCGTTAGAAGAATTACGACTCCATGATACAGTAGTAGGAATCAACTGTGTCACGACGGGAATGGGGGCTATCGATAAAGCCTTCACAGAAATATCCGAGCAGAAAGCAAGAGACCTACCGTGCCAGAGACCGTGAGTCGCACACAGAACAGGTAATGATAATAATACAACTTACAAGATTATAATGCTAAGAAGCCACATCATATTGGTGCAACGAATCACCAGTAAAACGGTTAAAGCCTTCGGAAGAAGTTTCAAGCCGTTGGAGGGATGCGAGTAGAGGAAAGGATCGCAAGTGAAAACATTTAAATGCTGTCATCAAGACCTATAAATGCGAGTACAACAGTGATATCATGAGGGCTGGAGTACAACACCATTATTTTCACTACCTGATTATTCAAGTTTTGATCCCATCCAAACGGAGTCGCTGGAAGTAGAAGGAAGTGGATACAATATCCACCTCCTCACTGTATTAGAACATCTCAAAAGCGGCCCGACAACACATGCAATCCAGTGTGGATGCAAATGCTGTGGTCTCGGAGGGTAGGCCACTGTATGAGGAGGGTAGTTCCATCTACAATGATAGTAGTTGTCTGGGGACACCATTCAAATAGAAGTCGGAAGTGACGTATTGTTTCTTGAATGGCTGTTGTAGCATGGAGATGCTAGCCGTGGCTATAAAGGTATGATAAATAACATGATGTGAGATAGTAGACGATCTGAACCCCTACGCCGGTGGTAGATACGATTCAGAATTTAATGTTAGGACTCGTTCCCCACCAGACTAATTCCTTTTCAAAAGCGGACCCAAACTGTTCCCACTACCAACGGTGTCCATTGCCCTTTCCCCGAATGTGTCACTACTCGTCCCGTCACCCTCGTTCCCCGCCATCGGAGCCATCGTACTCCTTCTCCTGATGTCTTCAACCACGTTCTCGCCATACAACTCTTTCAGACCTTCCAGGTATCTCTCTACAATAACCTTGACACTGTCCTCTTCCAACCTATACGCCTTGGGCATCATACCCTTTCCAAACCTATACGTGACATGATTCGAGCAAAGCAACCCAGCTATAACGACGGCGAGCTGAATCGGGACAAGGGTGAACGAAGCGATATAAAACCGTTGAAGAGTCGAACGTTGAAATTTCAGGTAAGCAAGTTTACACCCTGGCAAAACCGAACGAGCGTAACACGTTTGTGTAACGGTAGCTTCGATAAAAGGTGAAAAGTACCCGCAACAACCCAACTGGTCTTGTATGACCCTTCTTCCATCTGTACCAAGGTCACGACTCCACTCGGCGTTGACTTTTCCTTCAAGGTTGAACGTCCGACGGTGGTATGCAACGTATCCGGGTATAACGAGGAAGGCGAACGTGATCCAGGTGAGGAAAGTGTAGACTGCGAGGAAAGAACGGTTGTTCAGGAGGATACCGGTATATCCGATGAGGGAGGTGAGGAGACCGGTGCATGCGAAAAGTGTAGAAAGGGAGAGCTCAGCGACGTTGCCGGTGAGAAGAATGGGAGAGCGCGGAAGGAGAGAAAAGTATGTTAGCAGGAGTAGGATTAGAGTCGACAGGGAAGACAGGGCCAGGAGTGTATTGGTTATAAACAAAACGACTTTGAACTTGTTCCATTTCATTTTCCTGACCTTGACTTTTCCTGGAGTCATCGGACTAGAGACCCTTCCCAATCCAAGTGCACCAAACTCTTGCACGCCGTCATAATCCTCATCTGCATGATCTGCTATTCGTGCTTCACTGCGATTAAAAGCGTCGACCCCTCCTCCGCGCTTGGCGAATGGGTTCACTCCTTCGGGTGTGTGTGGGACCTTGCCAGTCGGCCGACGTCGCCGAGGGTTGGACGGAGCTAGGATAGTACTGGGAAACTTTTGTGGGATATAGTTGACGGTGAGCGAGATGTTGGAAGAGTCACGGGATAATCGGTTTAGATTTTGGTTTGGAGGGAGAAGAAAGTTATCGTCTCGTTCTCTGCTGTTGGATGAAGGGGGTCGTTCTTGAGCGAAGGGAGCGTGGGGTGGTTCGAGGGGAATCATATGAATCGTGGACGAGTTGGCTCCTTGCGATGAAAACGAGTCTCTGTGTCTATTTAAACTTTAGTAACGACGGCGTTTTGGTTGCGGGTAGGTTACGTACGAGTTGCCCATCGTTGGAGGTGGACAAGGAAGGGTGGGAACTTTTGATTAGGAGCCTGTTTCATTATAATCCGATTACTTTGACGCTCTCAGAGCTTTTCTCTCATTTCTATCGCTGTTTTCGTCTTTGCATGCTGTCAGACACTCGGGCTGATAAAATACACTCGAGTATTGACCTCGTCATTTCGAAATCATTAGAGATGTTTAGTATGCTTTCGTTACTGTGAAATGTACCAGAACGTTTGCTGTGAGCTCGAAGTGATTTTCATGACTCTTATCAGATTAAATGCTCGCTGGATCGTTCTCCCTTGAACAGGCTTTCTTTTAGTAACTTGGGTATTTTCCATCGCAGGCACCATTTAAATATTCGAGCAAACCATCATACCAAAGCCAGATATCATACTTGATACCACTACGGGTATCGTTCATAAGAATTGATTGAAGAAAATTACAGCGAATTACTGAAAAATTCAAAAGGCGTAACAGCAATCGAACGACTTCAAATGTCTGCAATGACTACAGACTTTGAGATTGTTGGCATCTCAAGACCCTGGATATAAAAAAGGGTTTAATCATCATATGTCCCAAAACTCTTAAATAAAAGCGAACAATTACCGGATGATGTTCCGTTGATCTGGAATGAAATGCTTGTTCATCAATTCTGCTGTGGTGGTGACTAGTGCCTATGCTAGAAGTGGAAAAGCTGAGAGCCTTGGACCCTTTTCTGGGACCGTGCTTATTGAGAATATGCTCTCTACCATTTAACCTATGAATGAAAACTTGGATTCAAAATAATCGTGACATAGTATCTTGGGGTTTAAGCTCACATTGCAACTGGGAGAGGTTGAATGTTAATTAGCAAGCTGAAGTGGCTTTGTCAAGTTGTTTAGCTCACAGAAAGTATTTGCATAAAGTTTGGTTACATTGACATGGAAAGCAATCCTGGAAAGTTGAGCTCTGTAAATATCTGTCAATGTAATGAGAATAAATATCATCTTACCAATAAATGTTCAAGGGAGAGGCATAAAATGTGATCAAAAGAAGAGTTTGAATGAGAGTGACCAAAGCTCCTCGATGAACAACAAATTTCATCAATGATTTGATGAGCGAGTTCGTTCTAGAAACAGCAGTCATATCGAATTTTTAATGAAGATCATTAGAACCATGGGCTCACTCTCTGATTCCTGTCCTTGATTCTGAGAGGTAAAAACACATTGCAGTAGTTGCAATTATGTCTGTCAATGCTCCAAAGCCTTTTGCAAGTCCAAAGAATATCTAAGCAAATTATAGTTAGTATGTAGTGAGACAGGTTAATTAGCAGCTCAGGCTGACTGAGAAAACATCATTTCGATGTGACAGTACACCATGGTGGAACTTGTACATAGAGCCGACACAACCTATAATTAAATGGGTTTCAAATATCACAAAAGCTTACTTGGAGAGATGCACTTACCAACACCACCAACTGTTAGTAGAGACAACATTGCCAGATTAGAGAATTAGAGCTATTGCACCCATGAATATGGTGATGACATACCAAATGCAAGAAAGGCACACAGGCTCTAAATCTTATATTTAGCATGAGATAGAGATAGAGATAATTTCCTATACTTACTATTGTACTAATAACAATCCAATTCCTTCCCCCCAGGTTTTTCACTAGATTGACTTTAGCCCAAAGATCATAATTAAAGAACCTGTGAACAAACCAGTGTAGATCTGGTAAACAAAGTACATCTGAGAACTGATAAATAATTAGTTCATTTTCGGAAGAGCTTGAAAGGAATTTCAGCACATGAATGTTATTATGGTTGAAATGAGACATTCTGCAGATAACTCCCTGAACACAAATGAATTAGTCTTGATACAATATATTCATGCATGATATAAACTTACGGAGTGACACTATCCAAAGGGGCTAGAGATCCAAAGTGGGGAACCTGCAGGAGCAAAGTCAAAACCCAATTCAAAATTATGTCTCTGTAACATACCAGATAGTAATAGAGAGACTGGACTATAAGAGCAGAAGACACCATGTCAAGCACACTAAAATACTAGTTGTACTTCTTAATAGACATGAAACTTGGAAACTTACAGCATACTTCCTGCCTAAAAAATTGAGTCAGCGTTCGTAACCCAAGCATGCCATATTGTTGCATACCACGATTTGTACAGAATGCTTATCCCTTGAGCTAGGAAAATAGATATATGCTTGTAAAATCGTGATTCCACTTAATCTATAATCAAATTTTATAAGTGGACTTGGGAAGAACTTGGTGGTGGTCTTTACTTACAGGAGGGCCACAACAACCCCTAGGAAACAGTTAGTAGGCTAAGTAGAATTAATTAAATGGACAGCCTACCCCAGTAAAATGGCCCAAATATCTGAGTCATGTCAATACCTGGAGAAGCCATGTTGCTAGTGCACCCTAAGTATGCAGGGAAGTAAAGGCGTATAAAGTGCTCACTTTTACATTATATGTAGATGTCCAGAGGTATATTAAATTCACGCCATTTCGGTACTCATGAAACAGTGGCATTGTTCCTTGACAACTACAGTACCGGGGTTCTGGATATGTATTGACTCTGGGTGCCAAAGACTATCAAATTATGCCACACTGTCTTCATTAAATTATGGGAAACTCTGGTCTGCGTGCTATCGGAGACAGTGATTGATCTTACAGCCTCACCTAGAGCACCGGTAGACGAGTATTCAATGTCAAAACTTGGCATTTCTTTATAGAAGCCTGTGTACAGCCGAATGCTGCTCATATCAAAAACTAGTTCCGTGTGATGTAAGTACGGCTCTGGGTCCTCATCAGATTTAAAGAGTATGATGTTGACAGTTATGAAGCAATAAAGTTTGCATTGCCCCAGATTCCAAAAAGATTTCTGGGCTCAAAGTCGTTGTGACGTCTTCTGTGCACTCGACTGGCTTCTAATACGTCAGTCACAGGTCCACTTTTGATGCTCAAATTGTAACAGTGCAGACTACTAGCCAAGAAGGAAATTTTTACCTGCAGCTTGAGCACAAAATAGGTAGACACTGAGCATATATGATGAGTCCCGGTGTCAAATTTAGGCACACTCAAGCTCAAATATTACATTGAGTTTCGTGCTAAATGGTTTGGCCCATCTGACGTTCATGCCATACACCGAATAAGTGCAATTTTTTCTCAGCTTCTTAGGTTGCCGATCATTTCATTCGTAACCTTCTGGTTAAGATCCGTATAGTAATGAAATATGAACAAGTTTTGATGGTATTATTACGACAAATCCTCTACAATCCCAAAGCTTTAGCATCTAGGGCTGTTAGTAGAAACCTCATCTGAAACGAAATAAATCACAGATACAATATTTTTTACAATCCAGTTCAAAATACAGCTATGCTATTGTCTTTCTAATATAATATTGTCTCCAATTATGTGAAAGCTAAGCGCTAAGCGACAAGTGCTACTGATATTCAAATTGCTCTGATCAGCGATCACATAAAAGGGAATAGAATTCCAGGAACTGATGGTAGACAAACAATACCAACATCAACTGTACACTCTGGACCTGGAGCGAGAAAGAGAGGGGCGATACTGTGATGTAAATTCCTGATCCCAGTGGTTGTGCATCGCAGACTGAATCGAAGTTTTATTGGGGGGACTTTTGAGACTATGACACAATGACAGATGGGGGTACAAAAAATCTATTAAACCTTACCTCTCGTCTTGTCCTTCCACTATATAAGTCCACACTAGGTCCTCTGCTCGGTATCAGTCAACTCAGTCCTTAACATAATGGAACCTCCAAAGCGTGAATATACCCTTCGTTTGGGAAGCACTGCTCCTGACTTTGAAGCTGAAACAACTGCTGGTCCTATCAAGTTTCACGAGTGGCTTGGTAGCTCTTGGGTGTGTGCTTTTGATTCTATTCTGAATATACTCAGGCTCAAGTTATAGTGCTTTCCTAGGGCGTGTTATTTTCTCATCCGGGAGACTTTACCCCAGTTTGCACCACTGAACTTGGAGAAGTAGCCCGTAGGGCTCAAGATTTTGCCAAACGCAACGTCAAAGTCATTGGAATCTCTGCAAATGGACTCAATGATCATTATAAATGGGTGAAGGACATTAATGAATACGGAACTAAAACAGCTGGTCCAACAAATGTTGAATTCCCTATTGTAATTTTACTTTCGAGTCAGACTGAAACCATTGAAAACTGAAGATTTTTTAGATTGCAGATGCGGAGAGAAAAATCTCATACATGTATGATATGCTAGATTATGAAGATGTCACCAACCGTGACTCGAAGGGTCTCCCCTTTACGGTAAGGACCTAAATGATAATTCATTCACATCAATTTCAAACTCCTCAACGGTGGCAGATTCGCACAGTTTTTGTAATTGATCCAAAAAAAATCATCCGCTTGACTATATCCTACCCAGCCGTAATTGGACGCAACTTTGTAAGGTCATTTTCTCATGAGGAGTCAAACTGACTCTGTACTTGATATGCAGGATGAAATTATCCGCGTCATTGATGCTCTCCAGCTCGGTGATAAACGTCGCATTGCAACTCCAGTGAATTGGAACAAAGGTATAGGTTTTGGTCATATTTTTTCAATACAAGACAATCCTGACGGCTCCGTTCACGAATAGGTGATGATGTAGTAGTTCATGCCAGTGTGTCCAATGAGGAGGCTAAAACTTTGTTCCCTAATCACACTGTTCACTTTGTAAGTACAAAATTCATTTTCATAACGAACCTGAGCACTTACGGGCCATGCCGTTTACAGCCCTATCTGAGAACCACTCCTTTGGATGCAGATGCTTGAATATTCGTTTGTAATATCTATGACATGACCTGGACTGTGGCAGCAAAGCTGTAAATATTCTGTAGTAAATTCCAAGTTTTTCAAGCAATTTTTCTCGGTTTTCTGTTTCTGTTCTACGCTATGATGTGACCATACTCGAGCCATCGTAGTCCGTTTAGTATACCTCACTATATCTCACTATACATTTGCCAGTTCGCTGATGAACAGCAGGATATTCTCCCCAGGTCGCACCGTTCCCCATATCGTCGTTATTTTATCGCAAAGGAAATTGCTCGCGTTTATTCGATCTCAAACAATGTAATTGGAGACACGATTTTATAGATTCAGGAGGGAATTCGCAACAATTTCGGTCTAATTGTGGAGGATGGTAATGACGATCCCAGTCAAAATGGAAGGGGAAACGATGCCTTGGGACCAGGTCCAGTAAAGAAAGAATGGTGAATAAGGATTTTTGGGTGAGGGTGAGGACTTGCCTGGGAAAGTCGTGGGTGAACCTTGGGATGACTGGAGCTTTGGATTGGACCGTTTGAAAGAGGTTGGAAGATCGTAGTCACTTCTCGAAATATACATACTTTAATTCAAATTATTGCTTACGGGTGACCCGGCGGCCAATATCTATCACGGTGGAAAATCCGCCCATATCAAATCCGTATGGGATCTATTGCGGATTGGACTCGCGAAGTAAAAGATTAATGGTGATCAGGTTGAGGAGAGTGGTAGATGCGCGGCCGAGAAATCTTGCTCGTCGATCTGATATCCGCCTGCGAATAACTAGCATCAAGGAATATTGTGCGATCTGGAAAGACACTAATCGTTGCTCTCTGAAGGAGAATGCAAATGCGCGCCGCGTCCATTCTTGCGCTTTCAAATGTTATATGATGCCCGTCACCGACTTTCCGCGTCACATTCTACACATACGAATTCTCTGCCAGAACCATAGATTGGCGTAACTTCTCTCTGGTCAACTCTACATTCCATACCGCTGCTCTGAATGCTCGTTTGCTCACAGCCAAAATATACGTAGGGATCAACGTTGGAGATTCTGAAAAGAGCCTACGGAAACTTTCATTGAAGCAGACCTCGAGTGGTACAATTGCAGGACCGAGACGAAGAAACTTTGCTGGATAGAATGATATCAGTGGGCCTGGAGAAGTTGAGCAGGGTCGGAACCATGCTGGAATTTTGAGATTCGAAGCACGGAAAGAGCTTCTTATGCCTTCCCTCTGCTTTCATGTACCTTGATGCATGCTTGACGTGCTATGTAGGTGAGCTTAAGGATTGAGAAATTAAAGGCAACTTGAGTGCAAGCAGTGCGCCAAGAAATGCCGTCGGCGGTAAAAACCGACGGACACAGCCTCGTGATTGCCTCCATACTCGACAAACTAAGGCTCCACTACCAGCCTGCCCTCTTACTCGTTGCCGGTTCATCCCTCGAATATTGACACATCTTATGCTTGGATATTCCATTCTTTTTTCTTGACCACCGTTACGACTCCCACAAATCTACCAGATAGCAATGCCCGCTCGGGAAAGCATACTCATGCCCTTGGATGGAATCACGATGGAGGACGACTTGGGGATTGTGTACCTCGTTGAAAATGCTCAGCAATTTTGGTCCGGTGTGTCAGTTTTTTGCCCGTCTCGCTTTTGCCCGTCTCTGCTTGTGGAGTATTGCATGAGCTAATACAACTACGCATCCATATTTAACCTAAACAGAGCTGGAAGATATCCTCACGTTCCCAAAAGATGTAATACCAACGCTGGAACAATTAGATATGACGCTGAGGAGGTTTACTTCGCTCTGTGCGGCATACCATGGTGCGTAACTTATCGTTGTCTGATCCTGCCAGGGTTCACGGCACATTGACAATCATCTATTCTGTACAGAGTTGTATCTACAAAGTCCTCTCCAGTTGGAACATGCTTGCGGACTCGCACTAGACTCGGAGCTGTTTGCTTTTCACTCGGAGAGAATGTGCGAGATCCTTACCAATGATGCTCAGTCGGTGTGTCCGAGGTGCTTTTCTTAATATCTGGCGCTGACATTTATCTCTCCGATCATCTCCGGAAAAACATTCGTGCACTTAACCTATTTCACTCGATTTCATGTTATCCACAAACGCGTGTCATATCAGAATACCAACCCTCACACCCAACTTATCTGTTATCACATTCTTCTTTGTCATGGGCGCCGTCGTACAGACTTTTTTCGCTCCCAGAAGCGCTGGGCACCGCTCATTCCTCTTCTTATGGACCATGTCCTCGTGGAGATTGACCCAGACGTGGAGGATAGCTACTTTGGTGTCTCTGGGAGCTCGTCGGGAAGTTACGGAGGAAATGGGTCTGTGCCAGTGCCCATAGAAGCGAAGCTGAGAAGCCTGGGTGTCAGAATGTTGTATGAAGTGTGCAGGGTCCAGAAACTCAACATGCATGACTTGAGTGAGCCTAAATTTACTCACGGCTCGTCTCGAAGCTAACGCTCTATCTGTAGAGGTGTTTGATGATTCGTTCATAGACTATTTGTTCGATCTGGTCGAGCAGACGAGGCATATGCAAGATGAGACTTTCAACTATTCCGTCATCAAGCTTATAGTATGTGTCCTCCATTTCGGTCCCGAATTTGCTCTCATCTTCTTCTGCAGGTTGCGCTGAATGAGCAATTCATGGTCGCTTCAATAAATGGCCATGACTCGCCGTCTCATCCCAATCCTCCTGCCAACGGGCATGGAAATGGAAGTGACTCCAAAAATAGGGTATTAAGAGTTCTAATGCGGCGCTTGCACTCCAGCAAGACCTTTGGAGAAAACATGATATTTATGTTAAATAGGGCTCGTGAGTCCAGACTTACTAGCACTTTGTTGTATCTACCTCGAAAGGGACTAACGATTGATCCCAGAACGGACCCCAGAAGATTTGTGCATGCAACTGCTCGTCCTTAAATTACTATATCTTCTCTTCACGACTAAGGGGACTGAAGAATATTTCTACACCAACGACCTGTGTGTCTTGGTCGATGTGTTTTTGAGAGAATTGGTTGACTTGGATGAGGACAGCGAATCTGTGAGTTCTTCTGGCCCATACATATCATGAAAGACTTACGCTATTTCTAGCTCCGACATACCTATCTGCGTGTTCTCCACCCTCTCCTAACCAAGACGCAACTGCGTTCGACACCGTACAAGCGTCCACAGATTCTGTATGCCCTAGAGTCACTTACGAGGAACTCGAGTATACGGGACATAAACCCAACCACAAAACGGCTGGTCGAGAGATGTTTATCTGGAGAATGGTGTGTTCAGTTGAAAAAGGAGAAAGCCAAGAAGGATATGGAAAGGGAAGATAACAATAGCGAGAGCAGTGGTAGTGGTGGAGATCATATTGGGCTGAAAGTAGGAGCAGGGGCAGCGAGTAGTCATCTCATTGTCCCGTCAGCAGAATTCGGCAAATCGGGAAAATCGCTGAAGACAAGTCGCAGCATGGAGTTTTCGGTATCTACCTCGAGGCCATATCCTCATCCTCCCTCTCCAGGCTCGACATCGTCTTCCCCCGCTACAGGCAGCATCAAGACGAAACCCAAAAGTGTCAATGCAAGCGCAAGTATGCTGGCTGGTTATGCTCCTCGTTCACCAACATCTCCCTACAACCCAAGGCATAATTTGGAACCAGAGAGACGAGGAAGTAATGCGAGTACGACTAGCTATACAGGTGTTGCTGTAGCCTCTGCCCCTTCTTCGGCTCATCCGGAGCTTCCATCATCTTCTACAGCCCCCCTGGTCAGCGGACTCGGCAATATATCTCTGAGTCCTTCGACTCCTGCCTTCTCCACAAGTGATCTACGCGCACCGAAAAGGCAGGGAACCGCAAACTCGGCACATGTTGATGGGACATTTGCTGCTCGACCTGGACATCCTGGTCGAAGACCTTCTGATGACCGAAGGGAGAGGATAGGAACGCTAGGAGGAACGCTTGATTCGACTCTAATCATTCCCTCTGCTCCAGTTCATTCCCATCCTTCCCAGTTTTCCCCTACAGCCATGTCCATTTCTTCTCATACATCATACACATCTGCGTCAGCGCAATCGATGTATTCTCATTCCTCCGCTACCTCTGCTACCTCTGCATCTGGAGCATCAGACCAGGATAAACCAAAACATAGAAGGACTGCGCCTGCACCGCCTGTGAAACAGAGAAGAAAACCACCCGCTGTACCGGTCAGAACTGGAGCTGCAACGAGTGTTGTTGGTTCAACAGGACACAATGGGAGTGGGGTCGTGATCACGCCAATCAAGTCGTCTATGACTGGTTATTCTGGTAGAAGCTAGTATTGGAAAGCGTTGTTTGATATAGATATTGACTCTCGGCTTCGCTTTCTTCGAACCTTCCTTCACCTTCACTACTTCATGACCTTTGAGCAGTTTTTGTATATAGTGGACAGTCCATGTCGTTCAAACATTGTTTTTACATGTCACTACCATACATCATGCATAGTTTTAGTCGCTCCATCCTAGCTTACAGCTCTTCGCAAAAAAGTTCCTCAATCAGATGCCGCACGGCTGACTTTCACCGCATTTCTCACGATACCCCTTCCTTTTCTTCCACCAAACAGTGATGGTTATGTGCGTACTTTGTCCGCATCTGCTGACGGCACTCGTCGTCTTTCAAATTAAGCTTTGCCCCTGCGCGTCTCGGAAAGAGCATTTCGCCGTAAATCGTCTCACGACTTGCTAACAGGAATGCTTGGCCAGTCTCCGCTTTTACTTCGTTGTCGCTAAGTATAATCTCGCCTGATACCAATCTTGCAGGTACTGAACATGAATCGATTTCAAAAAACTACAGGTAAAAATCAACGCCAACGCCACTACGCCTTCAGGCTAGTCTCTGGATATGTTGCCGTCAAAGCGAAGAATACTCTGATTCTCCGGTTATTGCATTATTCTCTAAATGCCTCAACTACCTGTCCAACTTGTATTGTAGGCGCTCAGTGACACATCGTACCCACATGGTCAGCCGTCCAATACGTACCTATCTTCAGCTAACCCCCTAATGTCTCGCATCCTGTAGCAACACATACAATATTCTAACTCTGGCTGTAACATCCTGACAACTGAGAACTTGTTTCTCTAACCCTGTACCTGGATATTACGAAATGACATCGTGTCTTTGTCTCCTCTCTTAATGATGTGTGGTACAGAGTACATAACTGTCTTCAAGTTCTTTCACCGAAATCTGTATCTTGTGGCGTCATGACTTCATTATACTTAGGCACCGAACGACTTCCAATATATTCAAAGTGGGAGATAGTGCTCAAATCGCCGAAAGGTTCCTGGCTTTTGTCTTAAGATCGAACATCAGCTTTTTGACGTGTTGATTTATTTTGAAATCTCGCACCTTTTTCAGTCTTAATGAGAGAATTCCAGTTGATCTATAACCAGAGGTAATGTAAGAAACACTGCTTGCTCTACACAGACAGCCTGCACTTATTTTTTTCGACCGCAGCATTTGGTAACCTTACGCCGTCAGTTTCAAGACTGCGCTGAAATGGCGCATTTCTATACTTGGAATTCTCATGAAACCGCCACCTTTATTCACGCTATCCCGTTTTTGTTTGATGAAACTCAACATATCTGCATCACGGGAATCAGGACAACAACTTCGTGATTGCTTTACGATCTTCCACATTGCCTTGAAGTCTTCATACTGCCATACTGACTAAAGGATAGGGTATTCTACTTCGGCCCGCTTAGTGCAATCTCGGAGTTTGGCAGTCTATTGAGAGTGATGTTGTGGGGAACTCACGCTGTCTGTTCTCCGTATCCAAGCCGTATCCAAGTGAGGTTTCGTTATGGCAAATATGAGTTCGGCAGAGAGATTGTAATGTAAAACGCTTCCGCTCTGCCCGGATTAGTGAAGTTTCGGCTTGATGTAATTGTTACCGTCGGTAGCGATCTGCTAACCCACTGAGGTCAAACAGACAGATTCATTTGAGACACATACCACCTTGCCAGTGCCACTGGCAGGTATAAATACTGGAGATTGTCCTGTCTCGAGAATCAGGCGCCAGGTCTTTCCACTGTCGCCCTTGTCTTTCTTTTAAATCATCACTTCAGATACAATGCAACGTTCGTTCATACCAGCCTTCTTGTCGGGATCTCTTCTTGGAACGCTCGTCCTCGGACTAAGCGTCCCTCGCAGTCCTGGTGCCAGTCTTGACCCAAGGGCATTCGTGTCCGGTAATTGGGGTTTGACGCAGCCTGGGACGACCGGAGTCAGTGCTATGCAACTAGCAGTGACATCGGAAACGACTGCTCTTATCCTCGACAAAGTGTATGCATACCCTTCTTGCTATTACTATCATTCGATACTTATTCAATCTTGTCAGTGAACACAATCCTTTAACAGTCAACGGCCACGTCGCTTGGGCATCTGAGCTTAACTTCAATACGAATCAAGTTCGACCTTTAAATCCTTTGAGTAACACTTGGTGTGCCACAGGAAGCTTCCTGGGAAACGGCACTCTTGTGAGCTCAGGGGGTAATCCAATCGTTATCACCGGTCTGTCTTCGAATATATAGCTTCGAAATCATTCTTATTTGATATCTTAGGTCAAAACGGTCTACAAGCTATTCGTTTATTTACCCCATGTAATGATGGGACTTGTGATATCTTTGAGGATCCCGCCCGTCTCCATTTGACATCGAATAGATGGTATCCCTCCTCCGTAAGATTCATCTTTTAATTTTTATAGCCTGGGAATATTTACACTATGATCGATGATCTAGGTGCGAATTGATGACGGTTCCGTGATAATCTATGGTGGTTCCACCTTCGGGGGGTAAGTTGGCATCGACTCTGGGTCAAATCACTGTTCTAAATCCTCTTTTCTGAGCCCAGATTCGAAAACGGGCAATCTGGTAACAATCCCTCATATGAGTTTGTGAGTTTGTGCGTCTTCTGCCTGCCATAACAGGCCATCTCATGTCTTCTAGTTTCCACCTAAAAACATCAATGGTAACGTATTCGACTCATTCTCAAGGATTTAATCACCTCAACGGTTCATCGAAGGATTCAATGGCGTGAAAATACCTAGTCAATTCCTTATGGACACTCTCAATGCCAACCATTTCCCAATCTTGATAATGCTTCCAGATGGAAACATCTTTGTCGCGGCTAACCAGCAAGCCATGTTATTCAATTGGAGAACAAACACAGAGAGACGTCTTCCAGGAATTCCTAATGGTGTTCGAGTCAGGTATGAATTTTTTTTTGGGAGCTTGAATGTTGGTAATGACCAGAGTCCATAGCTCTCCGTACTCGGCAGGTGCCGTTCTTTTGCCCCTCACCCCCGAAAACAACTATACCCCCGAAGTCTTAATCTGTGGCGGTTCAACTGTCTCTGATACGGCAAATCCCTCTTCTTTATCCTCACAAACTCCAGCTTCTGCGCAATGTTCCAGGATGGTACTTACCGATGCCGGAATTGCTGCAGGCTGGAAAGTCGAGACTATGCCCCAGGCCCGTGTCATGCCAGAACTTATATTGCTGCCTGACGGGAGAATCTTGATCATCAATGGAGCGCAAACGGGTGTTGCAGGTAAAAACTTTCCCATCACCGCCTTTTCTCCTCTGATTAACTCAACCATCTTCAATAGGTTACGGGAACGTAAGTTTTTGACTACACTTTGACTCTCCAGTACTCAGCATTTGTCAAATTCACAGGTTGGAGATCAGGTCGGATCCAGTAATGCTGACCACCCGGCTTTCAGTCCAGTTCTATACGATCCTAACGCTGCTGCTGGAAGCCGTTTCTCTGCCACGGGAATCTCATCAACTATTGCACGGATATACCATTCCACTGCAAGCTTGACGCCCAATGGATCTATCATCGTCGGTGAATATAATTTCTGAACTTGCTTTGAAGCCCTTCAGCGTCTACGTTGACTCACATTGATTTCATATAGCCGGCTCTAACCCCAATGATGATGTGCAAACGAGGAAGTATCCAACAGAATACAGGTAAGTTCATCGTAACAAGTTATAACCCATAATATACCGAAATGATCTAAAACGTAGGTTTGAATACTTTTCGCCGCCCTACATGTCCAAACCGCGTCCTACATACACGGGTCTGCCAACGACAGTAAATTACAATGCCGTCTTCCGGCTTTCTGTCCAACTACCTGCTGGGACTACCAACGTCTCTGTCGCTCTCATCGATCTCGGATTCGCTACTCACGGAGTTCACATGGACCATCGCTTCCTCAAGTTGAAATCCAGCTTGTCGACAGACGGAAAGACATTGACCGTCACGGGGCCTCCATCAGCAACTCACTATCCTCCCGGCCCGGCATATTTGTATGTCGTCACCGACGCAGGTGTTCCGAGCTTTGGCCATAAGACTCTTATTGGAACAGGCGCCAGTCCTCGCGTTGACGAAGGTGCTATGGCCAAGTAAGTTTTCCTTCCCTGTTAGGTATGAGAAATCTTGATCTAAAAATTTTGCAGCATGCTCAGCAATTCTCGAACTAACGCCGGATTTGCCCCAGCTGCTGCGTCTCCCACTGTAGGGGAAGGGAGCAATGTTGCAACTGCTGTCATTCCGGCGCCTTGATAACTTCAAATCTTACTTTCGCGTTCTTTGTGTCTTTCATTACTCCATTGGACATAGCAGACCCTCCTTAAATACTAACTATTCGCGCTGTCCTTTATGTATTCAATCTTTCAATTAACACTCGTTCAATATTCAATGATTCGATGAATGCCAGAACCCGCCGTGAAAGCATCAGCCCCTAAACACGCCGAGGACGGCCTTGACACGGCCGAAACGTTGCCGAGGTCACATCGCACCTCTTTCCAAACCAATGTATACATCACCTTCAAGTAGGCCTTTTGAGTTCAGATTTACATTTCTGCGAATGATTGGCTGCAAAATGTACCATTGTATACTTTCCCGCTCATTGTATAGCATTAAGTGTGAGTTAAGCATCTAGTATTTTTCAACCCACAGCGGGACTTATTTACACTACCTTAATGATTCCCAGTGCTGCCGCCTTTGTTCAGGATCACTACGGAGTCAACGGAGCAGAAGTCCTTTTTCGTTGAATCACCCAATAGAATCCATAGTTAGGCTGAGAGTAGCAACTTTGAAATCCGGTTTTTAATTACTTCTAATTAGACCCCAACCACTCAGAGCCTGTAAGTGTCGTTTCGATAGAATAATCTTCAAGTTAATAATATTATCATTATCGACAAATTAAAAGGGTCTTGGGAAACTTCTGCCCAGCTTTTCATTCAGGTTTCTGCGCAATCATGTCATCTGCTGCAAAGTTATCCATAACGTTAAAGGTTGAGCCTTGCCATCCACTCACGTAATTATAAACGACCCTAAATCGACGTACCTACTTGCGGTTCATCAAACCATCGATTGAACTTTTACGGTATACTGGTCGTCGTTATCGCCATTTTGTTCCCAGGGAGTGGAGAAATGTAGGTTTGGATGTGATGTAGATAGAAGAGGATGAATTTCATATTGCTTTGCTTCCCTGTATTGGCCACACTAAGTTGCGTTATTAGAGATATCCTGAATGACGGCGATATATGAAGGAATAAGGTATCTGATGGCTCTTTCTTGTTTCGTATCCTCTTTGACGAAGCCGCTTTACATATTGTTGCGAAGTTTATCTACAATATTGAACGTATACCACAAAACGTATCTGGATACCTCCAAGGCTACACTTACCTACACCCACACCGTGAACTAATATTCAAGACTTCTGCATCGATTGAATTTACTGCGTTTCTTTGCTCTCAAACAAGCTCATCTATGGATCAGGAGACTTCATTCTACGAAGTGAATATCAAAACCATTCTGTGGGTGTGCGTACACGGCTCATCAGGTCACGGTGTTGCGTGGAACCCGGCTGTACCTTGATTGGGTCCTTATTGTCGGCCTATCTTATCCTATAACATTGAGATTACATGAAAGTACAGACGAAGTATTGTTTAGCAGCAAACTTTCCTAATTCTTTTCCTTCTCAAATTTCTCAATCAATTCCTCCATCCACTGCCAAAACTCCTCTGCAAGCCTGGGATCTTTTGCTGTTGACCTTAACCTTCCTTCGCGGCACCAGGGTGCAAGATACTATAAGTAAACAGAAATCTGTCAACCTGAACTTATGGAGAAGTTTGGGAAACCCCACTTTGCCATTCATTTCAGCACACTCAGGGCTGGTTCCGGCGTAAAGCTGCGTTAAAACACCGAGTTCTGGTTCATATATCTGCAATAGAGACAAAGCCATAGTCGAGGGAGAAACGCCCTCGATGTATTGCTTCAGCCCAGTATTTTTTATATTTCCTGGATTTGACGGAATCAGAGACAAACACAACAGTGAGGAGAAGCATACCAGGGTTTAAAGAAATCGAAACCATCCCTTTCTCACCGTACCTCCGTGCGAGCTCGTTCGCAAAGAGAATGTTACCCTAGTGAAGCCGGTGGATAAGAACACTCAGAGGCGTCATAATGACAGTGATACTGACGAATTTACTCTGGGAATACAGATCCATGGGACCTTGCTTCTGACGTATAGGTCCGTCTATGAACGAGCCAACATCGAATTTGTATTTCATAATGTACTGAGCACAAGAAGAGACGGTGATGACGCGAACTTTGTCGCTAGCGTATTGGGCTGTAGATAAGAGTGTTGGGAGGAGCAATTTGGTTAGGTAGAAGTGACCTGATTATGAAAACGTCAAGTTTCGAGACTAGTTTAGACGCGACGGCATTGGATGTACCAACCTAAAACGTTGGTGGCGAATTGAAGATCGTATCCCTGGGGGCTAAACTGATTCTTTGGTGTCATCATTACGGCTCTGCAGAAGGTAGATCATCAGATATAGGTAAGAGAAGTCTCAGCTGACTTGCCCGTTATTGTATAATACATGAAGTTTGGTCTCTTTGCTATTCAAAAGAAAAGATTTCATAAACCTTATGTTTCATGAAACTCCTAAGAAGACAGTCAGCACACCTTGAGAACTCTCGTGCTGCAGCTTCGACGCTATGCAAATCTGCGAGGTCGAGTTTGAGGAATGTCGCGGTCCTCCCTGTCAGCCTGGTATACTCATCGATAACAGTCTGGGATTTCTGTTGATCTCTGGCTGCGAGATAGACGGTGGCATTCTTCTCAAGTAAAGCCTATCGCAGCGTCGGAAAACTTTCAGACAATGGAAGCACGAAGGTCAAAAAGCTCACCTTTACAGTCAGCTTTCCAATCCCTGCACTACCTCCAGTCACGATGACTACTTTGCCTGTCATGTCGGGCATTTTATCAACGGACCACGAAGGCGCGGGGATGAATAAAGCTTGCTGGAAAAAGGAAAAGATGTCGATTAAGCTGGGGAAAGCGAAAGGCATTTCTGGTGTTCTCGTTGAAAGGTTGGGAGATTAGAGTATGACTATTGGAGGGACGATCGCAAGCCTTCCTAAGTACTGAATCGATGACGGTGGCGCCAATAGATGATGCCACTAATGAATCGAGCAGGTGTGGTGAAAAAGGACGGAGATTGATGGCACTCGAAATCCGGAAGCGAAGAGTGTGTGTATATGAAATTTGCGACCAAAACTTAGGTTTGACAGAAGATAAGAGAGAAACGTTGGCGTAGTTTGCTAGAATGAGAACGGGTGCAGAAACTGTATAGCTGACACACGAGTTTAGGATGTAGTACCGGGGATTTCGGGGGAACACTGGAGTTTTGACATCTCAAACTTCTGCACCTGTTCCTCCATCCACTTCCATAGATCCTTTGCAAGGCTGGGATCGTCCGCGGTTGGCCGAGGGATACCTTCCCGACACCAAGGGACAAGGAACTGAGCAACCAGAATCAACATCAGAAAGCGGCAGGCATACAAATCGCACTAACCTTGCCACTCAGATTCGCACCTTCCGGGCTCGTTCCGGCCCACAGCTGCGTCAAGACACCAAGATTGGCATCATAGATCTGAAGGAGAGCCAGAGCCATGGACTTGAAGGAGCAACTCCTTATATGACGATTTAGATCAGTCTTGAGATTGCCTGAATGAGAAAATGAACGACAAATGAGGTCCTCAGCAAGGCAGACGGACTCAAAAAGTATACCGGGATTTATAGAAGTTGATACAATCCCTTTTTCGCCGTATCGACGGGCGAGTTCATTTGCGAAGAGGATATTGCCCTTATATTACGATAAAAAAGTGCTCAAAATGATTCTATAGCACCCCTTACAAGTTTGCTTTGGGAGTACAGATCCGTGGTACTCCACTTCCGACGGACGTGCCCTTCTTTGAGCGAAGCTAGGTCGAATTTACGCCTCAAAAAGTAATGGGCGGAAGAGGAGATATTGACGACTCGAATCTTTTCGGGTGTGTGTTCGGCTGTACAGAGGAGAGTGTGAAGAAGCAGTTTAGTTAGGTAGAAATGACCTGTGGGGCGTGTTAAATCTGACTTTTCGAGATCTGGTGTGAGAACAAACATACCGAGCACATTTGTGCCGAACTGGAGGTCATATCCCTGACTCGTGAGCTTTTCCGTAGGTGGCATCATGACACCTCTATAAAGAATAATCTAATTTAAATCTCAATGAAAATATTGATATGGCCGACTTACCCGTTGTTGTATAAGACATGTAGTTTGTTCTCTTTGCTATTCGGACCACAAGTTGTTAAATAAATCACTGTCCAACTGCCAAACCGTGAAAAAAATACCTTAGGAACTCTTCTACAGCAGCTCTCACGCTATTCAAGTCCGCAAGATCCATCTTGAGAAATATGGCAACTTTGCCTGTAAGCCTTGTGTATTCGTCAATAACGTTTTGGGACTTCTTCTCGTCTCTGGCCGCAAGGTAGACCGTGGCGTTCCTCTCTAGAAGAGCCTTTGAATGATGAGACAAAGCGACAGCTTCGCAAAGAAAATTTACCTTCACAGTCAATTTCCCTAAACCAGCACTACCTCCCGTTACAATGACGACTTTGTCCGTCATATCGGGCATTTTGTCTAGGCTCCAAGAGGGCGAGGGTATAAAGTAGGCTTGCGTAAAGAACGAGAGGATATCATTTGGACCAGGGAGTGAAAGAAACATTTCTGTGAGACGCGATTAATATTGCATTCCGTTGGTGAACCGTATCAAAAGAATTTTGATGTAGGCCACGTGGCAACTTGAAAGACCCTTCTTGCCCTTTCTTGCCTGGCGCATGAACTCGAGCTGCTACCATCATTCTCCTTGACCTGTTCTTGACACAACCTCTCTCCCAAAAAATTCTAAACGAAAATTACTGGTGCCTATGGACGCTACCCCAAACAGTACCAGTGCCAGCAGCTCAGAATATCTTTCATCGAAATGACGTCAAGTTAGCTATGATGACCTCCACTCTATTCAAGCGTGTCAACCTCATCTCATTGTTGTACTCCGACCTCGATGAATGATCCCGGCCTCGACGAACCCATTCTGGATACTGCAGACCGCGTTACTGGGACGTACAATGAGCCGCAACAAAGTACGAGTCAACAGTCAGGTAGACAAAGGGATTCGGATGGCCGCAGCAAGCCTGAGCAGGGATACACGGATGTCGAAAAGTGAGTAATATACGTTTCCTCAATTTCTCTTCACAAACCTCTTCATCAAGACGTTGGTGGATCTTGTCCACGGCCTTCCCGCTGATAGCCGGAACTTTGGGTCCCTTGGCCAATCTATTCTCGGTCTGTGCGTTAGTACAAACCTGGAGGATAAAAGTGCCTGATGGAACGAGGATATCTGATCCAAAATGGTGCGTTCGCTAACATGTGCCTCGTATTTATTTGGGACTGACCCAAAATATTCACTTCAGGATTTTGGCATTGAATTCCACATCTTTAGCATTCGCAATCGCAGCAAACCTGTTCTTACTTTTCAATTTTGCACACCGTATTCGATATACAGTAGCTCAACCACTGACCATTACTTTGTGGTAAATAATTTCGCTTTGAGATGTCGTTCTAGTAAGGTCATTGATAAACTACACCAGGTATATCTCGGCCGTCCTTCTTATCATTCCCCTGGGTTCCATCCATAATCTCTCTTCGTCAAGCATACACCATACTCTTTCGCAATCCTATTTCTATGCCATCCTCGGCGTCATTCTCTACATCTTCATATCCACCCTTCTTCTGCTTCACTATCTGGAGAGCCTAATTTTCAGACACCGGCCTGATCCTCCTTCGTTCGATCATCTTACCATCCCACAACGCACGCTCATGCTGCAAACAATTTCTTTTACTCTGTACCTCGCCCTCGGCGCAGGCGTCTATGCAGCAGCGGAGGGTCAATCCTTCGTTGATTCCGTATATTGGGCGGACTATACGCTTTTGACGATTGGCCTGGGCAGTGATTTCCCTCCTCAGACCAGCGTTATTAGAGGCCTTTTAATACCTTATGCCGGCGGAGGACTTGTCATCATTGGTCTAGTAGTAGGCAGCATCAGAGGACTCGTGCTGGACAGGGCCGAGGAGAGAGTGATGAAGCGGAGGCTAAGCAAGGAGAGGGAGAAGTGGATTGAGAAGATGAAAGGCCGAGAGCAGAAAGAGAAGACTGGGAAGAGTACTGAATGGCGGAAGGCAGAATTTGAAGCCATGAGAAAGGCCCTTGACAGAGCACAGAAGGTGCGGAGGTATACAGCGCTTGGCGTGTCTTTCTTTGCTTTCCTGGTTCTATGGTTCATAGGTGCGTTGGTGTTTTGGTTTACCGAAGTAAGCTCGCAACTTCATTGAATTATCCTCAACGCGCTAATGCCTTTTACTTAGACTAACCAGCAATGGACATACCCGACTACGCTTTACTTCACATACACCACCCTTCTCACTATTGGTTATGGAGACTTTGTACCTATGTCAAACTCTGGCAAACCTTTCTTTGTGCTGTGGTCACTTATTGCCGTACCAACTGTGACGATCCTAATCTCGAATATGGGCAGCACTGTGGTTCGTTGGGTCGAAAAGGGTACTGTTTGGCTCGGACGTTGGACTGTTCTGCCAGAAAAACGTGGTGGAAGTAGGGGTGATGTGCACAATGCCGAGCCCGACCATCGTCGCAGTAAAGTTGAAGAGCAACATTTTAAAGGAGAAGTAGAGAAAATTGGAGGTGCAGTCGAAAGAGCTGAAGTTGAGCATGGAGACGCTACTAGTTTAGCGGCGAAACTGGCAAAAGAGATTCGGGGACTTGCGGAAGATTTAGGAAGCAAACCGCCGAAAAAATACAGTTGGGAAGATTGGAAGAAATGGATGAAACTTTTAGAGCAAAATGACAGCCATCAAACTATGAACCCTGAAAATGACAGCGATGATAGCGGCAAGCAGTGGGTCTGGCTCGGTGAAGATGGTCCGCTATTTAGTCGAATAGGCGAGACGGAATGGATACTCGGAAAGTTGTGCGAGAAGCTAGAAGAGGTGTTGGAGGAAAGAGTGACGTCGAAGAAATGATTATCTTGTTATCCAATTCAAAATTTCCGTTTGCCGCAATGTGTTGCACAAGTGCTGCATGTCAAACCTTTGTATTCTGGAAGTAAGCGCCATATATCGATTGGGGTTGCGATACAGAGACGCCCATACGTATTGGCGATGTTCCGTTCTGTCCGGTGGGTCCGACTTGGGTCGTCCTTGAGTTGGCGAACGAGTCCCCTCACTTTCAGCTTTGGTTTTTCACCTGCACAATTGAGTAGAATCTGTTACGCGTGTTCCATCTGCAAATTGACGCGTCGGCGCGTAAAAACCGTGGTTCCGTTCTCACGAAATTTGGCTTTTTCAAGTTTTCAATGATTGTTATCCCTGACCTGGATTCACGGCTATACTTCATTATCATGATTCCTTCACTTTTAACAATGGTTCTGTTGTGATGGGGACGTCATTGATACAAACTGCGTCAGGCCTCCTCAACAGAGGAAATCATGGACCCATACGGTGGTCAGAAATTACATAAAGGGGATCTCTATTCTGTATAAAGGAACAGAACTGTGGCTTTTTGGTGGGTACAGATCAAGTCACGACCTTCTTTTCTTCCTTTTCTCCTTTCATCCAACTATGCCACCCCGCTCAGCACGTCGGACGACCGTCAAGACATGTGTTGCCAAGAAGCCTAGCCGCGAAGACGTTGATTCTGTAAAGTGCGGCGCAGTGAGCGAAAGCTCGTCGAAATGGTGCAGAAGCCATGGTATAGTATGTGAAAAGTTGACTTCTCTACATGGCTGACTGACCACATCGTTTCTCCCAGCAACGCCGGAGACTCTACGAAACATATCAATTCTGTATATCTGCGCTTGAGGCGTTTTCCGAAAATCGTATCTGTCAAAATGCCAACCAGATCAAGGCGTGTTCGACACCTGGTCGTTTTCGCGAGTGGCACAAGGGCCTATCGGAGAAGTGCGGTTTACTGGTACGGTATGTATGAACGTTTGATTCGCGAAGGGATCATACCATTTGAAAATTCAGATGCATCGAAGCCCATTTTTACTTCTCGGAACATTTTCCTGGGTGAGCGGTGCAAGATCCTCAGTGGCGTGGTATTGGGGCTGACTTTAGTTCATACTAATAGGAATGATTTGGTATGATATCTACTCTATCTGTTTTCAAACATGCATGATCGACCAATCAAATTTAGGATTTCGGTCATAAAGCGTATTTGAACAACTTGAAACGACAGCTCAGTGAGTTACAAAGCTTGAAGCGATCTGTCGAAGTGGAGGGTCAAAAATGCATTCTTAAATCAATGCATGCTACGTGGCTACTAGACGAAGATTATGCCTTTCGCCATGTCAACACGTGTGGTACATGTCCCGATGGTGGAAAGACCCGAAAATTAAAGCCGTGGGTTCGTATTTTCAATACAGGGGATCTAGAGGCCGTTCACGAGTCGGACCCCGTGGAACGAGAATTCAAAGATAGCAAGTCCAGGGCGCACTTGGACCTATGGACTAAACTGGCTTTCCTTTGTACACCCCCAGAGTCGCGCTTTTTCGATGAACGACTGGTCGTTCTAATTACCTATCTCATTCGAATGGTCTGTGGCGACCCGAAGCTTTTCTTGCTATCGCAAAATTTCTCCGAAATGGAGGAAATTCTGAGCGATAGCAATCTCGACGAGTCTCTTTCTGATAAACTTTTCTCGTACTTGGACTATCCAAATCCTAAACAGCTTAGGCTTGCAATCGAAGATGTGTTGAGACAAAAAGAGGAAAGCGAGGATGAACACGTTGTTTTACTTGGCAGACGGCTGTACAGAGGTTCTCGGAAGGGACCGTATCCTCTCCATGCTTGGGGCCACTGGTTGGCTTTCTATCCTGCTGAATGTGTCTGCTCTGTCATAGCTCTGTATAATTCGGTCAGTTTTTTACTTTGTTTGAAGAACCTTGCTACTTCCTGACTGACACCTCACATCTCAGTTTCTGGCTCGTTCCTCTGCACATAGGCTCGCACTCATCCGACAATCCTACAAATCAGATCTTTATCCTTCCCAAATCCACAAGGACTGCGCAATCACTTCACTTTGCGGCATGATGGCAGGACATTATTCTCCGCTTCTGCATCCCGAGATTCACCCTCCACAACTTGAGGTCAATGATGGTAAATCACGTTGGATACAGCGTCTCTATATCCCCATTTTTGCTGCGTCTGTCTCTACTGAGGAACCGAAAGCCTCAGACTTTGTCAACGCTTGCCTACGTTGCAAATACTTCAATATCATTCTTCGGAAAGGCTTGAAAGGGAAAGTTATATGTCATCCCTCTGAAGTTCCCGAACAACTAGTCCGGGAAGCAGCTACGAGAGACGACCTTGAATCTGCACCTTGGATTCCGGACATTTTCGCAAACAAGGGGCCCGGAGAATTATTCGAGATCGCACAGAGACCCTCTCTTGGTACTAAATATTGCGATGACTCATGGTATCTCGGGATCTACGGTGACGACAAGTCTACTGGAATGGATCTTGTCAATAGAGTTGCTAGCATATGGATGGAACTTTATGATGTCAAAGATGTTTTTCAACTGCGTGATTATTGGGTCGAGACCTTTGTCTCTGATGGAGAGATGGAAAGATCTGCTGATAATGACGATGGGCGGCCGGTATTGGATGTTACCGACGTACATCAAGGATCTCTTCCTAGGGTTATTTTTCCGCATCTTGCACGGTATGGGTTGTTTGATCTGCAGACTTTCTATCAGATTGTACTGGGAAGCTCCGTCCCGGACCTTGGTATGATTCAGAGCATTGAATCAAATGTGTAGCTCGAACGATTTGTAGCATTAGTATTATGCCCGTCCCTTTTATATCCTCGTGTAGTTTTACTCGGTAAACACGTATATAGGTTTGCTTACTATACCATAGAATCTCATGTATCAACTCCGGCGATCAGGAGTCATCGCCCGTTCGACGCTCCTCAAAACCAGATAAACAATCCCTGCAACAAAGAACCCAGTCAAAAGTCCAATATCCCCAGTTCCTGCTTGTGCTATGGGTCCCGTATACCATTCTTGATCCATAGACGGTACAATGATACCGAATGAAATCATTAAAGATAAAACTGCAGCAATGCCTAGAGGAAGACGCCTTGCATTCCCCCAGTCCTCAATTGTATACCTAGACCATTTATTTCGGCGGAATACGAAATGTTCGCAGAGGACAATAGCTGCATATGAGGCAGTCCAGTAACCGATCAGGTCTTCCACATGCAAGTATCAATACTAGACGTCATCGAGTCAAAAGTAAACGTACTAAGAACACTCTCCAGAGCGGTGAAAAATCGAGTCGCTCCAACTATGGCAAGTGGTATTATGCTGTTGAAATTCAGTCGCTGTTCAGGTATAAATCTTATTGACATACACGGCCGTCGTAACAACCATATAGATGTACCGAGGGACTCTGGCAAAGATCGGAGAAACACTCATGAGGCTGACACCTGCAGAGCAAAGCATGTCGTTTAAAGGACACTCTGAAGCAACGGGGAAATCCAACTTGCCAAAAGAATACATCGTCAGTGCACACGGTGCCGTCATAGTCAGAGCACCAACTACGACAAGAAACTTGCCAAATCCCCCTAGTGGTTCAAGAATAGCAACCAAGAACCGACCAAAGTTGTCGCCGTCGCCAAGGCCTGCTTCCCAAGTAGGTACTGCAGGAGCTGCGGCGGCAAAAACTGCTCCCAGGATGTGGCTTCCACACTAATTTAATGTTAGGTTGAGTTGAGTCTACGTACATCTGAGATATTTTTAGTTTCCTTAGCTATACTCACCGAGGAAATGAAGAGACCAAAGTACGCATAAAGAAAAATCTTCCAACTTGTGTATGAATGAAATTGTGATGCGACACGAGTTAAGTTGAATGTAAGTGAATGTAGTCAGGCACTCACGTTGGAGCCTTCGAGTCATGATAGATCCCATAGTCAGCAGCTAATGTGCACCAAGTCAAATCAGAAGCGAGTGCAGTCGTTCCGTAAGAGATTAAACTAGACGCAGCAGGTGTAGGAATTGGAGGTCGTAAAGAAAGGTTCTTTCCGCCAACACCGAGCATTGCGATGAAGAGAACGGTATTGGGTATCCAGATGTACATTTCGTACCAGTGGAGTACTTTGTAGCCGAAGAATGATATCTATACATTCGGTATTGAAAGGAGCTCTGACAGTAGAATTCATGTGTAGGTCGGCTTACCACAAACGTGATCAGGACAATGATAACGATTCCAAGCGTATCGTCTAGGTGGCTAGAGACTGCAGCTAGAGCTTGTCCTCCGATGATAGTGTTTATGATCAACCAGCCTCCTTGGGAGACAACGTTGAGGAAAGAGGGAAGTGCGGTTCCAAAGTATCTGTTTGTTTTTTGAGTCTGCTTCTTGTGGACTCACGAGAACGCTCTTACCCAAACGAGAATCGACTTTGAGCCATAGTACGTACGCCAAGCTTTGGCCCGAAAACAACACTAATAAGATAGGCTAAATATGACGAATACCGAGCTGGCTTGAAAAGATGCATACAAATATGCAGGGACAAGGCATCCACTACAATGTTGCTGAGCACTGTGACCTTTCGACTCGTAGGATGTCCGATACTTACACGGCATCTCCTATGACCCACCCAATCACCGAGTCTTGGATATCGAGACCGAATACCACCGGTCCAAGAGCTCCAGTACTCAGTCTAGTTTTTCTGAAGGGTTCATTCTGGACTGAACTAAAAACAGGAGTATACTGACCCTGCAAGGCCCAATATAGCTGAGAACCAGACAGTAAACATTTGATGCAGCCTTGGATCAATACGCTCTTCCATCGAAGTCGGAGCAATCCTAAATTCGTACAAGTCAGTGGTTGAAAATAGAAAACGGACTTCATTCAGCGAGTTACCCATGAGTTTCGACTCCCCAGAGCAAAATTTTCTTCAATCGGGACCTAGAAGATTGTACCTTGTCTAATTGCGGGTCCATTGAGGCGGAGACCTCCATGGTTTCGGAGACTTTTTCATCTTCCATCTTGTCAAACAATGTGGGCGGGAGAAAGATGTCGAGTCGAGAAGCTTCTTGGAGCAGGCTTAGATATATAGGCTCCCGGTGTTAATGTGGCGCCTCCCACGATAGGATGGAGAGCTTTGAAAATTTGGTAGCTCGACTGGTTAAAGGGGTCCTAAGCGGGTCGGAATGGTCTCTCGCCGACTTTTCAGGTTCCCCAAACATGATAGACGTGATTATTTAGATTCAGTACAGGGAATGCTTGCAGAATTCCTTATCACTGCGACTGTGATAAGAACTCTATAGCCATCAGAAAGAGAAGCGAAGACCACTCTTGACGGAAGGACGGAAGGGACGAAACCACGTGCCAATACTCCAAGCACTGTGCCGCAGTGTGCGTTAGCTGCAATCCGGTTTACCAACTTGCAGGCTATTCCTTTCTACAAGCACTGCATGATTGGTAAAAGCCTCCCAGAATACGCCTTTATCCTTTTTTCTATCCTCGCGCTCCGACTCGTCGCTCCCGCAAGTCTCTTGTACGTCGCTACGTGTATCTACTCGCGAAAACTTTACCTTTCTACATGGACATCTCTCTATCTCGGCCTAGAAGCTGCATTTTTCTGTGCTTATTTCATTAGAAGAACAAGATTACAACAGGTTCTCTTCGTACATTCAGCTAAAATATGCCGAGACTCATCAAGTTTTCGGCCAGAATATTCATAAACCTCCACTGCTTGATAGGAATCAACGTCAAGCGCTCTTTCAACGATGTGCAGAACATGTTTTGAACGTGAATGACACGTATCCCCTTGGATGGTTCTCTTCGTCTCGGGTCAAGAAGGAGAACGTGGTCGAATGGCTTTTGTGGGCGCTCTTTGCTAGCAGTCCTGAAGAAGCACTGGAAGATTGGCAAGAAGAGGTTGCTGCATACGTGAAAAAGATTGAAAGTATACTTGGGACAAGTTTCGAGGAGGGTAGAGATGCGGCGGTTTCTGCGATTAGGCTGACGCTAGATCCAGTGAAAATGGTTCATAGGCCTTTGATTTGGTATCTCGTGAGTGTATTGCTATTTTCTCGGTTTTGAACTGACATCTTGTTTTACAGATAGTTTCTGTAGTCGACATGTATACGACCTTTCGACTGTTTTGGCTCGGATTTAGACATTACTCTCCTCGTACATGGTTCCGTGTATTCCCAGTCCGACCCTTCACTATCCTGTCTCGGCCTTCTTCCACTGAACATTTCTCGTATTGGTATCGCCCACACAAATCGGTTAAGAAGGATCCCATCGTTTTTATACATGGGATCGGGGTACGTGTCTATTCACCAGCTGTGTACTACTTCCTGACCAATATTCGCTCTCTAGATCGGTTTGTACGCCTATATATCCTTCCTAACCGATCTGTACCACTCCGACCCAGATGTTGGGATCCTGTGCATCGAACTCCTCCCTATAAGCATGCATATCACCTCAGAACCTATTCCACCCCGGGAGACCATGCTCGAAGCCATCTATACCACCATGTCAAGTCTCGGTATTCGGGACGCGGTATTGGCCGCTCATTCATACGGGACTGTCGTCGCGGCTCACATGATACGGCAACTCGCGGAAGAAACACCTTGTTCTTCCTCTCCCTCAAGTTTGAGGCCCAATATCACCTCGTACCTCCTCATCGACCCAATTCCGATCCTCCTTCACCTCCCTGACGTTGCGTACAACTTTCTCTATCGCGTCCCCAAACATGCCAACGAATGGCAGTTGTGGTATTTCGCTTCTCGGGATCCGGATATTGCGCATACATTAGGAAGACATTTTTTTTGGACTGACAATGTCCTTTGGAGAGATGACCTAATCCTTGAAGGTAGCGATCCAAGTCGTGCTAGCCGTGACAGGGTTAGAAAACCTATTGCAGTCGTTTTAGCCAGTGAAGACCAGATTGTTCCTGCTAAGAATGTAAGGAGGTATCTGACGGGTGAAGACGAGGCAAAAGCGAGATGGGTTAGCAAGTGTGGGACTTTGCAGGTACTGTACAATCCTGGATTGGACCATGCGACAGTGTTCGATACCAAGAAGAGGAGGAGAGGTATGGTCGAGGTTTTGGAGGGCTTTTGTGGGCTGAGAAAGGAGCGGTGAACAGACGAGGATTATAATTAGAAATCTAGAGTACTTTTTGGTGTAATATACATACATACTATACTTTATTGTTACACGGTCTTAGCCTCGGCATCCACTCAAGACAATACAACAGCCAATACCATTGCCAGCAATGCAACAATCGGAGCATCCGGACTTGAGGTATTGGCACCGTTGGGCGTTGCAGGTTTGGATGATGGCGTTGCAGTGGGCACGGAGACGGTCGACATCAAGCCCGTCACTGACTTTTGCGGTGTCAAAACGGCGGTATCGTTATATGGCAGTGGTATAGGCATTTTGCTTGTTGTATTAAGAATGGGAGGCGGGGTAAAGTGACTGGATATAACCCCATCAATTACGGATAGAAAGATCTCGAAGTAACGCACATTGAAGCACGACTGCCATCATGGTGAGGAATATGACAAGTGTTTCCGAAAAGAGTGGACACGTTGAAGAGCGAGAGTTGATCCATGAAGTGAAGTTGGCTGTACATACATTCTGGGAGCATGCCTGGCGGAGTGACGCCTTGGTTCGCTAGAGAATACATCTTGACTACGCCGACTTGAGCAAAGTCCTGCGAATGGTATGTCAGAAAAATACAATCAAAGCCTGTCAGTCGGACCAACCTCGACAGCATTAGTCGTAGAATAGTTGTCTGGAACACAACTATCGTTATGTATAGCATCTTGCCAGCCTTGCGAACTAGATAGTGGGTCCTTGCCTTGAGTGAAGTCGAACGCGTGCATAGACTGCAAAACCCTGTAGCGGTTATAAAGTAGACACCACGTAGTGCACTCACCTCGTGTACCCAGACATCCACATCCGTATCCCCAAACATATGTATATCCCCCGACGTAAGCGTATATGCCCGTGCCTCCTCCGCTGGGGCGACAATTACCGCCCCAACATACCTCCGCAATCCCACAGGAACCCTCGAAAACCTATCGACCACCGTATCCATACTCATATTCGCGTTATCGCAGTGGCATATCGTAAACGGGTCACTACAATCGTCAAAAGTAACATTGAACCCTGTCATGGATGTGCATTCTCGAGAAGGACCAGGTTGGATGTACGGGAAGCAAGAAGAGGGAAGAAGGCTTGTAGAGGGTAGAGCGGAGGTGTTGCTCGAGGTGCTGACGAGGTTCTGGGCTAGGTCGAAGGAAAAGCCAGTTTGCTGGGGTGAAAGAGACAGCGAGGTTGTACTTGGGCTAGGGGTTGCGAGTTGGGTTGCGAGTGATGTTGATGCAGTGATGCCGGAAGTGTGAATCGGGAGGGAGAGGATTGGATTGGGTGATAGGAATGACAGTACGTAGAGCGCGAAAAGCTGTTGAGTGAGAGAAAGCATTTTGAGTGGAACGAAAGGAATGCGAATCTAACCAGTAGAGAATATGATGAACTTGGAGCGACCCAGTCGACTCGAGGAAAGGGAGATCAACACCCGACCAGCCTGGGTTGAGCCAACGAGTGGCATTGAATTTTTATAGACCCAGAAGCGGACGTCACTGATCAACGGAGAATGCATTCGGGATAGGTAACGAGGTTTGAAAGTCCATCACTCGCAGTGTTCGGGAGTTACGCTTTATTCTTGGTCAAAAATTTTGCTGGCAATTGGATAATTGGATAGCATTTTGAAACTTGGTGATATAATGCATAGCAAGAGCGTTGATATTGTTGATTCATCGAAACGAGTGGCGATTCTGTTGCCGAGGTTCGCAAGGACCTAGTGGAGGTAAGTTAAAGTTGACAATGCCTCAAACTCCGGCTAGCCAGTCGGAGTTTGAAATCTCCAAATATCTTGCTGTATATCACCATTTTTAAGTTCTGCAGGCTAAGGCAGGTTTACCATCTTGTAGGTCCTGTACGACCAAAGCCAAGCTACGGCCAAGGAGAAACTTCATCTAGAAGCAAAGAAGTGCGTTGTATTTTACGGTACCGGCATCGTCATCGTCCAATCTACCATCAGGAAAGACTGCTCTTCAATCGACAGCTTTCCTTGGGCATTATTCGACTTATACAACACGTCACTGTGTGCTTAACGACTGTTTAACATCTGATGCTTAAACTTCACGTTTGCCGATCTGTTATAACAGTGATAACCCATGAGTACTTGTTTAGTCTACATCCTCATCTCGCTGATCGTCTCGATTTTATCGTTAATGATCGTCAAACCGCGGACAAGCAATGGGCTCAAGCTTTACGAACGAGTCGAGATGCAATTCGCGTCGTTGATGTATGATTGACCGTCGAGTACTCTCCAGTTTGGCTGCTATTCTCAAACATGATTGAAGATCTAATGTTCGACGAAGTCAGGCAAGACAGATCGTGGTCTTTGGGTACGCGTGATGCATTGACGTGTGACGCTTTCAGTACCGCAGGCGAGTCGAAAAGACATCCTGGCTTCAGAGTTCTCGCTACCACAGGCTACCACTCATTTCTCTTCGTGCTTCGCTTTCCTCGCACCCACTACACCGCACCCGCACCCACTCACTCGAGAACAAATACATAATCACTACTACAGTTATGAATACCTAGAGTACCGTGACGGCATCTGAGATTACCTGCTAGCTCTCGTATGATGGCCCACCTCGCGCGCGGGCGTGCCGGGAAGTCTCGTCGGGCTCTCGCGCAGCTGCAAAAGATCTGATAGTCCCAACTATGCCTTCTACCTGTGGGACTCTCCTTCTCCCCAGTAAAGACATGGGTCATTCCGCGTAAGAAACTCTCATTGAGAATCAACTCAATCGGAACAGCAAGGAAATTTGCGCGAGATTCCGCCGAAGTTTCAGTACTTAGAAGTTATTTGTTATCCTTGGATCAAATTTTGCTTCTAATTTTGCCAGCTCAACATCACAACATGGAGCAGTTGTCCTCATGGCTGCCTTTGCTAATAATAATAGCACCCAAGTGAGCATTTATTAAGGTTCCACAAACATCATCAAGCCCCACCTCCTGCATAGATCCTTCAAGCTCTTGAATTGCTGAACAAGCTCTGGCCAAAAACCCTCCTAAATCTAAAAAATGGCCACTTCTGATGTAACTATCATTGTAGACGACTGGGCATCAAATAGTTTGGTGCCGTCCAGCTTCACTTATGGTGGGGGATGGCACGGTGTACTTGAGAACAGTGCCAGTGGTCTTTACAACGGCACCCGATTTACCCTGAATGGCACCACCGGATCTGTATCCTGGAATTTCGAAGGTGGGCTTATGATTTAGTATCTTTTTAAATCTTCCTCGTATAAACATTTTCAAATATAGGTCTTTCCATTTCATTCTTTGGTTTTACCCCTTCCCCCAACTCAGATCAAACCTTCACTGCCCAAGTAACATCTAGTGATCCCAGTTTTAATATAAATGAAACTGTTTCCTTCCCCAGCGCATCAATGCTGGGTCAATTCTATACATCCCCTGAAGTTCCAAATCCTATACATGTTCACCTCAATGTCAGTAATGGAACAGTACTGGACTATTTTCTCATCAAAGCTTCCAATGCCACTGATCTCCGTAATCAAACCATCCTTGTTGATGATTCAAGCTCCGAGGTTTACTACACAGGAAACTGGACTGTTCAAGAGGATTACTTTCTACAATCACCAGATCTGTCTGACTTGGGCTCAAGTCTCTCGGATGACAGCAGAACTTCCCTACGGATTCAGCCACATGGAAATGGTACCCATTCCAGTATGACTGTTGGTGACTCATTCACATTTCAATTTGCTGGTAGGTATTTATTAGAGTTATAAGTATTTACTCACTATGAAGCCTTGAAAATTTACTAGGCAGTTCAATCCTTGTTGCTGGCATATATCCTGGATTTCCAAACACATATCTCTCAATTGAATTTACGGTAGACTCAGATGTCTATCCCCAAATTTTTCATTATGATGGATCAACATCCTTGAATGCACAATACCCCCATTTCATCTATTTCAGAAATGATTCATTGAACCCTGGTAATCATACTCTTACTGTTACAATTGTACAAGTAGAGGGTAACATATCTGCAACATTTGACTACCTGACATACCGGCCTTCTTTTGACACTATTGCCAAAAAGCCAATATTTGGAAACCATTCATCTTCAGATTCAATGTCTCCCTCACCTCCACTCCCTGGTAATCACAGTGCAGGCACCATAGCTGGCTCAGTGATAGGGGGATTGTTAGCTTTTACTTTGTTGGGGTTAGGGATATTTTGGTTTATTCGTCACAGAAAACATGCTCAACCTCAGCCAACACCATCCGAGTTGCCTGGTATCTAGACCATTCTTTGCATCATTTTTGTTACTTACCTCACACAAGCAGACTCCAATCCTAATCTGCTCATAGAACCCTTCATTTACCAAGCACCAGTTTCTACCATTGAAGGGTCCAATAACAAAGAACCACCTAGTGTCTCCCCACGATCCATATGGAGTAACCACAACGATGAGCAGCAGACAACTGAGGCTGAACTTCGACAACAAAGGGATGAGCTCGTACGTGACATGCATAACCTTCAACAAAGTCAAAGTTGGGCACAGATATTTGGAGGACGTAATTCAACCAATGTTGAGCCAAACATGGCAGATCTAGAAACCCAGATGAGGGATATGCAGATGAGAGTGGACATGATCACAAGGGAGATGGATAGCATGAGCAGATATATGGTGCCACCTGCTTATACCAATAGTGGAAATGGTCATTGAGAGGATATTTATGTATAATAAGTAGCAGGTCTATTGTTTAATTGGCCTATCACCCAATGTCCATTTAGTAAATGTTAGACTTGAGTCAGATAGTAGCCTAAATAAATCTTTGAGAACGAGGAAATCGAAGAAGATAGATCGATCGGCGGCTCAGACGAGGGAACAGAGGAGTGATAAACTTACAAACTTTCGAAGGAGCGTCACGGGCAGCCATTGTTGGCGCTTCATATTTCGCCGCTGCTATTTAACCCAGAAAAGAAACTTTAATTTTCAAAGGATATCTCCCAGACAGTTTATTTACCTCCCAAATTCCCATGTCGTATATCTGGATGAACAGGAGATTCTCATATCCTGTTGTCCATAATGGTTACAGAGAGCCGTTATCCGAGTCCTTGAAAGGCGGGCTCAAGGTACCTTGTAAAGAACCGACTGCTAGGGCAGACATTTCTGCCCCGGATGGGCAACAGGATGTTGACGATAACCACCGGTGACCTTGGAATATCTAATCACGACTTTCTTCTCAGGACACGAGCATATGATTCGAGTCTTTCAAAGGATGAGAGGATCCGCGATTATACAATGGGTTACGGGCGCTCCTCGTATGTAGCTTGACTGCCTTTGTTCAACTCGTTTAAACTGCAGCCGGAATCGTTCGAAAGGTCTGACATTGTACCAGCATGTCGGACATGTCATATATCCGTGACTATTACAGACAATATTCTCTGAAGTCGGTTTAAGGTTATTTCAGGTCACGGTAAATTTGTTCTACCTATGTATGTCTGTATATGCTTCGGTCACCCGAAAAAAGATGTCTGATTGCTGTGTGGTTAAGATATTTGATTATAATACACATGATTGGTCTCAACCGTCGGACTCATGACTCTCTATTAAATCAAATAGAAAACTAATGTCAGTATGCGCCCAACAAAGAATTTGGAATGGTTTGGGGCCGAATCTTTACCTATTTAATGGTGTGTTTCGGCATTCTTTGACAGAAAAGAGAAAATTCTACTGCGTCAAGTCAATGCTTCCCCGTCATTTTGGGAACAGAGTTTTGCTTATTCCGCGAAAGAATCAGGATGCTGAAAGTATATTGAGAGCCCATTAAATAGGTAAAGAATTAACTGTGCCATTTCCATAACAGTCTCAACACAGCAAATTCTCCCTCCAAATGACAGTCGGAACAGGAGAAAGGTTTAACGTATGTGTCAGTCACCATATCAACATTCGGGATATTTGTGACCGTTTTATGATCCAAGAAATGTGTTGCAGATACAATCATGATCGGTCGATATTTTCAGGCATCGGTTTAAGGTCACTTTCGGATTGGACTGTGGGAGGCGTCGGTAGGTCGTTGGTCATGAGGCAGGATTAGTGAGCCTGGATCAGGTGAAATAGACTCGAGTTCGATTTTGATTTCCAGCTGTGGAGTGGAATATTTTACTGCCTTGAGTCCTGGTCTGTTGTAGCACCTTCCGTACGTATCTTGGAACCGTTACATACATATCTTCATTTTATGAAGATACCTATTGATAAGGACCGCTTCAAGTCAACTTGAAGCATTCCGTGCTTTGAAGGAAACGTGGGGACACATACGGACATGTCCGTGGGGCGATGTTGACATCTTGACTTGAGAACCACAGTAACAGAGCTCAGTTGACCAGATGGATAATGAACTAATCACCGCAGTGGATTTGAATGTATGCTAGCGTCAAGTTCTTGATGGAGATAGACAGATACTAACAGAATAAGAATATATTATGACGTTCCCAGCTCCCGAGTGACACCATAATCAACGGGAAGACTAGTATTTGAGGAGAGCACGAAGAGAGGAGCGAAAAAGACGTTTGTCGGCGTAGCGAGAGATAAAGGTAAAGCCAAGGTCAACGTCAACGAAACTTCCGAACGAGCGGAACGTGTTTTTTGAAGCGAGGCATAGGGAATTTTGGTCACGTGGTGTTTGGTTTTCTTCCCCTCTTCCGCCTTCTCCCCGCGTATTTCCTTCTTTCCTCCCCCCTCCTCCTCCCCTCCCTCCGCTTTCTCACCGTAAACTGCGAAAATACGCCAAATGTAAGCAGCTAGTACCTTAATATTTGTATATTACTCACCAAGTACTGTGGATATGGTATTTCAGTGCTTCACATTTCACACTCACGTTCACTAACGCACTCCGACGCTTTCGTTTTCTTCACAAATTCAAATAAAACCCAAATTTCTATCTCTTATTGCTACCGACACGATGAGTGGACCTACGCAGGTTCTGCCTTCGTGGTACACTATTTCCACAACCACTCTTACTGATGCAGCTGGTGTGCCCACTGCTACTTCAGAAAGTTTACTCTATCTCCCACTCACGTATTATGGTCCAAGTGTAAGTATTACTAATTTCACAACGTACAATGCTTCATTATTTCTTATCTTCTGTTCCATACCGGAATTTTACTGATCCGTATTTCTTTCCATCCAGATACCGTTAGGGTCGCTCTGGACTTATGGTGGACTCACATCTCCCGCATCAACCTCCTCCGCGTCTCCAACGGAGACATCAACTTCTGCGACACCTACAACAACCTCCTCTCTCACCTCCTCTCTCACCTCTTCCGTTCCATCCTCATCCTCATCACCCCTCTCTTCCACATTCTCTTCGTCATCAGTACTCCCTTCATCATCCGCCTCTAGTATACCTTCAGCAGCCAATGGCCTGAGCAGGAACCAGCTTATTGGTATCATCGTTGGCAGTGTTATCGGCTTTATATTCCTCTTCGTCTTTATCCTTCTCATGTACATCTGTTGCCAACATCGACGGAGACGTGATCCCCGGTTCTCTATGGTTAATGCGCCGAGAACCCCGATTGACGAAGACTATTACATCGTTGGACCCGGTGGACAAAGTCCTGAAGAAGGATCACCTCGCTCTAGTGGCGAAGTCGAGGATTCGTTTTTGCGTAGAGGAGAGGAACGAAAGACTGCTGGTGTTCAGCAAATGTCCAACGTGGCTCCTGCGGCGGCCACCGCTGCTGCTACTGGAGCTGAGCCACCTTCACAGAATAGCAGTCTCGGTTCTTCTTCACGGTCCTCCAATTCCGCTGCGTCGGGTTATGGCAACGTTCTTCCTTCGGCTTTTGGTGCTGCTGGTGCTGCTCCTCAGCCAGCTCAGAGATGGGGCAACATCCTTTCACGCGAAGAGCTCAGAAGGCTGGACGAGGAAGACGAAGATCAGGACGATACTCTAGTTCACTCCGAACGTAATTTGGGAACAGGCCCCAAGTATGATGAAGACCATGATCCCGAGGTCTACCCACTCATGCCTCCACCCCGATTAGTTGATCCTGATCGTAGTCGCAGCCGTCTTAGCCACCAACCTTCTTTGGGCTCTCAGATGAGCGGTGACCCTACTGAAGCTACTGTTCACACTGCTCGACGTGTCAAAGCAGAAGATCTCGCTCCTAGATCACCTCCTCAAGATGTGGCAAGCCTTCCTACGGACACTCCTGGTGCTGGCCCCAGTGGACGACGGGATAGTGGAGTCTGGAAGGGTCTAGGCACTTTGGCTGCTGGTTTAGGTCGACTTGGTTGGTTCAGTTCTTCCAACTCTTCTTCTAGGAGAAACTCGACCACTGCATGGTCTTCTGCTCCTCTCAGTGACAATGATGTTGAACAAGGTCGTGCTCTTCTCAATGACCCATCACCTCCGCCTCAGATGACCGAATTCCGACGTCCAGGAACAGGTCTGGGACTCACTCCTACTGGCGATAGGCCCATTTCGAGTGTCAGTGCCAAGAGCGGTTCATCGGTTTACTATTCGGCTCCTGGGACACCACACCCCAGTACTCCTCTCCCTACTCCTCCCCCTCGAGTTTTGGGTAATTCGGCATCAGCAGAAATGGGTTACTGGCCTCGACCTCCTCAGACTCCTCCCATTCCTACTGGCAACACTAGTTCCACTAGAACGACGGCTTACGAAACTGCTATTTCTGGTTCGACAGGTGAAATGAGCCAACGTCATCACGTTTATCAACACCCCGGTCACTATGATGCTTTGACGCTCTCTTCTACGGCTGAAGGTACAGGTCCCAGTTATGGTCCCGGCGACTCTGGCATAGATATCCTCGACATGCCTATTCCACGTGGCATTTCACCGTTTGCTTCTACGACGTCTTTGAGAGAATCTCAGGATGTGACGACCCCCGAGAGTAGTCTGAACTCCCAGAAAAAGGCAGGATTAGCTTTCCCTCCCGGGCTTGATCTGCCTACGCCTGGTGTTTGGAACGAGACTCAAGGTACGACACCCAGTCCAGGATCGTTTGCAGCGGGATCGAGGAATGTATCTGTCCCTGACTTTGTCGCGAATCGTACCAGTGCCGGAGGCGACACTATCACAATCGATGTCCTCGAAGAAGCACCTCCAAGGGCAGCTGAAAGATGGAAGAGTATTGCATCGTCCGCGGGCGGAAGCTCTGGGTTCTCAAGTTCGGGCGACAGAAGGACTACATTTGGTTTGGTGAGTTCCATACTATGTCATCTATGATGTACAGACACTGACTGTTCTTCGCCAAACAGCCTCAATTCGTACACCAGCCCTACTCTGACTTGACTTCCGAAATCGGCTCTCTTCATTCTATGCGTTCTTCCCATCTCAGTCCCCATTCCTCTCCAGCAGGTTCAGCAGCAGCTTCTCGTCGTGAACAATCCGGTTCCGCAGGTTCCAGTTTGTCAAGACCCTCTGCAGCTAGATCTGCTAGGTCCATTCTGTCCAGCAGCGAAGGTCATTCACTATCTCATTCTGGCTCAATATCATCAGATGGAAGGAAAAAGCACCGAGCGGGCACAGGTACCATGTCTCCAGCTCTTTCGGCATTTGGGCATGATATGCGTATTGCCTCTGGGTCGACTACTGGAAGTGGGCCTATGAGGGTCGGACATGGTCAGTACCCGACTTCTACCATCTCCGAAGTTTCGGGTGAGGGTGATGCGAGAGTGCAGCTGGGCTCAAGAGTGATGATTGATGGTCCTGGTTATCACTCTGCGCCGTCGAGTCCTCGAATCGGACGTTCTCTTTCGCCGAGGCCTCGTGACAATGTTGACCGCGCGCTGTCGCTTTCGCCTATTCCTTGGGCTGGTGGACTAGAAGATTCGTGGACGCCTTCATGACGAGTTTGACGAAAATCTGGCTGCCGAGCCAGTAGAATTCCTCCACATTCCATTCAAAGCCAATGAGGACGAAAACGACTAGTCTGTCTCGCTGCTTTGTTTATGACGTTATAACGATGATTCATGAAGTCTTACTTGCTTGCTTCCAACAAGTCGTTTTACGAATTTGAAAACTGCCTTCTCTGCTCTGTTGCACCTGTATGTCCTTGTGCTTTTTGACGATGACTTGGATGCCTGGTCTGCTGGAGTACCACCTAAAATGGCCGATGCAGCCTGCACGCCGCGAGGGGAATGATAGAGTTAATATAGAGTTCTTTCTTTTGGTTATAACCCGCTGCCCCTGGTTGTGGTTGTGGTTACTTAACGAACATTCGTGTCGTGTTTTTTTTTTTGCTTTTTCTTTTTGCTTGCATGATTTGACAGTGATACATTTACCCCGTGCTTTCGGCGATACCTTTGGTTGCATATCCTTATTCATCCGCGTATATCTATCTATCTGCTTAGTTAGATGCTCTACACCGTTGCTGCTTCTTGGCAACCTCCCTCTCCTACCCATCCATCCCGACGCGCTACCCCCTTTCCTCACATCCGGTTCTTCATTTGTTGTTACTCATGTGGCACGGTTCTTAATGTTTGTCTGCTCTGATCTACTTCCAGCCCAACTGTATTTTTGACGATATATGATGCTATACGAACTTTGAGTCTACGACTCTGTTTACGACGATCATCTATATACTTGATGTTTCTTTTCGACATTGTATGCTTATGATATGTGTGCTTCTTGTATCCTTTTTTCGACCAAAAATTCCGAGAGGCAAAGTCGTCAAGTGTCCATGGAAGTTATGTCATCTTGTCCAAAAAAAATTAATTCACACGATTACTTTGAATTTCCCATATCCTTCTATGAATACGCCGCTCGCTTTAATGTCAATCACGGCAAAAATCCTTAAGACCTACGATTTTCACTCCCGAACTCAAGGCGAACTGGCCGGGGACCGGCAACAGAATAAAAGACGAATTTCGAGCACTTTCAACATTCGCGTAAGAACGCGTTCCTTCAACTTTTACAACTTGGTTGATTGGCTGTCGAAATCCCGTTTCCTCTGAAAATGTCTAGCAACTCTTCTTCAGGACCGCTCTCATCCAGTAACACGTCGACCCCCGTTGTATCGTTCCCTAAAAGCGAGGGGGACGCGTCCTACTGGCCTGTCACTGGCAGCGCGTCTTATGTCCTGCATCGAGATGGTAGGAAACATTACTATCGAGCGATATCACCAGGAGAGGAAAAGTATGAAAACTGGCTGTTCAAGATAGCCAAAGGCATGGAAGAAGCATTGCAATGGCCAGGTAGATGTCGTCTCTATAAGGACCAGAAGTTGCCAACGTCTAAACTCCTCAATCTATAGAACAGGATGACTACCAACTGCAATTACCTCGTGGATACCGAATGTTTGAAGCAGATAGATTGAATTACGACAATCGTTGTCTGGTGCCTAGGAAGCACTCAGATAAGTACCTATATGGTGAGTCAATTCTCGTGACATTGGTTTTCGAACTTGCTTATGGCTTTTTGGTACAGGGAGTCCGTATGGACGTTTTCGTTCGCCTGCAGAATTCATTCCACATGCACTTTGGTTGTGGACAGATGCGACCTTGGATCACTCGAATTGTTTATGCCAGTATCAGAAGAAGACCTCTTACCAGCACGTATCCAACCGCCCTCCGAGTGTGGGCACAGGTGATATGGATACAAGGAGGATGTCCAGCAATATGTGTCCTTCCGATATGTTGCCTTCAGCCGAAGTGATTCCGACTACCACCGAAGTTGAGAAACAGAAACCCAGGAAGAGACAACTCGGAAATTCATGTCCCTCTGGTATCTTGTCTTCGTTCAAGGCAGTTCCATGCCGTGTCCGAAGGGGTGAACTAGTCTTCTGCTCGCTACCATATCCCATACAGGGTAAAGGTCAGGAAGGCCAGATTTCTGCATGGCCGGCAGTTTTGCTTGATAATGGAACATCTCAAAAACACCCGTTTGGAGAGACTTACTTGTATAAGTTGTGGTTCCTGGGCTTAACTTCCATTTCCTCGATCCCCGAAGAATATGTGCTGCCATATCAGAGCTATTCTCAATCTCACCACACGACTATCCAGAAAGCTGCTTATCCTCATTCTTCTCGCTTCTTAGAGGGTAACACCAACTTTTCACCGTGGCTATCTTCTGGTGACTTGGTCCTCAGCAATGTAGCAGGCCATTATCTCATGGGTTTACAAATCGCGTCGAGATTGTCCATGACTTGGTCTCTGAATTCCGAGGAATGTCCCCCTGGATCAGTTAGCAAGTCGTCACCACTCCCTCTCTTTTATAGACCCGCAGAAAATAGTCCGTGTTCCGAAGATCTGAATGTCAAAGGGATTTGGTGGGGTACAGAATACATCTCAGTTTCTGACCTCGTTTTGTTGAGGCTTCCCAGAGCTTCATTTCATGAGCCAGCTTTGATGAACGTATCTGTTGTGCTCCCGCCCCTGCATTGCTCAAAAAGCGATCCCACGAGTACAGATTTAGAGTTGTTTCACTTTACAGCTGGACCTGTACTGATGCTGATCTATAAGATTTTTGTTGAGGAGTTAGAGGGAGAAGATGGAACAGCTCGAAGGGAGGCGCGCGCCTCTGGTATGCTGTTCGAAATCGCAGATATAGAGGGGAGGAGAATCTTTCAGGACACATCCCTCGGCTCTTATTTTCTTCCAAATGCTCCAGAACGACGATGGTTCCGTCCAATCTTGTTGGACGGCTATGTAGCTGATATTTCTCTTGAATGTATCGGGAGACGCTATCACGAAAATCACTCCATTTTAACGGACGACATTGGATTTATGCTTCCCGAGTTTTTCGTCATGGAGGACAGGAATACTACAATCAAAGAATCGGCGAAGCAAGCTTGGGAAGACGTACAACAATATTTCAAAAATGTATGATTGAAAATTATCTCAATAGCATTCTGGTTCAGTTATTTCTGACACGTACCATCCTAAAATATACAATCGCTACTACTATACATTTCGAAGCATTTATCGAGAGCAAGCAACAAAAAGCAAACTAGGTGACTTTCAGATTCTCCAATTTCTCTTTCACCGTGTCCTGGTCCATAATATCACTTGTTTCCGTCAACTCTTCCCTTGCCTTTTCATGCCAAAACCATACTGGCAATGCTTGACCTCCCTCTTCTTCCTCTTTTCGATGCTTATCGGTGGTAGTAGCTGGGAACACCACATTCATTTCCCCCGGAACAATGCACTCCAATGCCCATAGATAGTCAACGCCACGTGTGCCAGCCGACGCTGTGGAACTCAGAGTGTCTCCCACAAGGTTCGCCAGCGATGGGTGAGAAGACGCTTCGGCGTAATACTTTCCTGCAACAAGGTCCATAGAAACGACGACTTCTGAAGTAGAAGATAAAATGGGACGGAATTTGTAGTTTTTGGGTGCTGCGGGCAGCTCGGCATGTTCGTTCATCGAGTACGGTTGTTCCCAGTCCGCATCCGCGAGTTCGTACAACATCCCGCAGGCGTACACGATCCATGTAGGTTTATCGTTGTCCGAGTCGTTGGCGTTTTTCTCTACAAAGAACTCCCTTACTCGCAATACTACTCCTCGTAACCCTGCTCCGCTTATCACACCACCCATGATACCGTCCAATGGTAGTCCCACTACATTCCCACAACTTTGCATCATCATCCGTCCCGGTCCGGAAGGAGGAAGAACCTGATACACATTTGGGATGCTCGCATCCTGGAACGCATTCCTCGAAGGTTTGAGTCGAAGTAGATCGTTCACCTCTAGACGCTCAGGACCCCACCAGAGGTAAGGAAAGCTTTTTGACGCAGAGAAGGAAGAAGGCGGAGTGGGTCGGTAGTAGATTGGGATGGAAGATGACATGGATATGTTTGCCTCGGTGGAAGATATCTCCTCGAGGCATGGTGGTCGAGCCTCAGAATTGCCAAAGCCCCACGTTTGGGCGGAACGCTGTGCCATCCACAAGCCTGTGATATAGTCGCGAACCACTGAATACTCTGATTTAGTAAGGTCCTTTGACAACAAACTTGTTATTACTTGCTCCGGAACTTGGCCGGCGACGTAGGGAAGGAGGGAGGCATGATGAACTGATGGAACAATTTGCGTGTCTGCAAGTCCCAAAGGTTGAATAGTGTATGCGTCCTCTGACAATGTATACTTTTTAATTTTCGCTGGCCAATGCCGTATATCATCTGAACCATCTCCTGACGGTCCAGAGATGGGTCGCTGAAAGGAAAGGAACACTAATTCTCCCTCCTTAAAGGGTTTCTTTCGAGGATAAGTCGCTTGGTTGAGGATTTTTGATTGCATGCCAGTTTCGATCCGAGATTGGAACCTTTGAAAGCTCCGACCTTGAGCAGCCTTTTTCTGTATTCGTGGGTCTGGTTTGGTAGCACGTTCTGTCCCATTCACGTTTCTAGCAGCTGACGTCCTCGATTCACCAGACTTTCTGGGTCTCTTGGGCGGTGGACTAGGTAAATGTGCATCAGGACGTGTGGGTTTACGTCGTTTTCGGGCGCTTCTCTGTTCTTCGTATGTGTCTGTCGTATGCTCGGGACCCAAGCCAATCATGACCAATTCAGGTCGAGATCCTGAGGTAGACGCTACTTCCTGATTCGTTTCCCCAACATCCTGCATGTTTCCATTTGCAACTTTCGCCCTTTTGTGCCCCGGAGAATCATGATCTGATGAAATAGAACGAGCGCGTTCCTTCCCCTTGCCCTTCCCAATGCTCGCATTCTGCACGGTACTCTGAATATTACTTCCTCCGGCTTCCATTTGCGCACTATCCCTCTTTCCAAATCGTTCCAATGCCATGGCCTGAGCCTTGACGTTCCAGTTCCGCATCACAGAAAGTTCAAGTTGTCCCCCCTGCAGACTCGATTGCGATGGCAGTTGCTTGGAATTGAAATCCCCTGGCTTGGTTATCATCCGTACTGATCCCATTCCTACTCTCGTGTCCTGCGTTTGCGGTTCTGCCTCGGGCTCTGGCCTTGACTTTGCTATGTTGCCGTTCGTCGCCTTTTTATCCCGATTATGAGTGCTTTGTAGTTTGGATGACCCCCCTTTTTTTCGGCTTTCTCTTAGACCGTAGGGACAAAGGCATTTCGAGTGATCGAAGACAAATGTGGGTTTTGAAGGTTTCTGGGACATTTGGGAAGTAGATGGAGGTGGCAGAGGCTGAGCACAAGAGGGTGGAGATACGGACGTGGACTTGGATGAGTCTCGAACCTGGGGTTGAGAGTTACCAAGAGATGCACTAGGAACGGCGGTTGTGGCCGTCGAACTCGAACTGGAGGCCTCCAGCGCCGATTCCAAGAGCCACGCAGCATGGGGCACAAACTCATTTGTCGAACGGAACTTGCCAATTTTGTGTCCTGGTACACGCGTTATGATCAGTAAAGCTAAGCAAGACGCGGGGAGTAGATGCTCACCGTACAGATACCTATCAACAGCCTTTCCACTCTGAACCTTTCTAGGCAGCTCGAAAAGCCTGTAACCCTCAGGGAGACTTCTCAGTACATATTTGGCGTTGCCTGTGTAACCGCAAGATAGACACAAGGAGCATAAGAGTGGTCGTTAATTCTGGTGAACAAATTGATGATTTGATCTGACTTACCATCCAAACCCAACTTGTCTTTCAACTTTTGAGCAACGCCATGTCCGACGTTTTCGAGGTAGGTCTTCATGCTACGTTCATTAGCTTGAATGACTCTGTATTTAGGAGAGTTTTTTCTAGAGTTAGGGCTATCAGCGAACTCTGGGTTTGACGATTCGGTTTTGTCTAGCTGGCTACCAGATGGGAGTGAAGCAGGAGAACCACTGCTAGCATTGTCATTGTTAAAACCAGTAACGTCACTAATAGATAATGTCTCGACATTCTTGGGCCATGTACTCGTGTCACCGTCCGAAATGGGAAAGACAATCTCGTTTGTTCCTTGTACGAGGGCGGAGTTGGAGGAAAAGACGGGAGTGGAGGGTATCGCAGCTGGAGTTTCTTCTGGGGTGTCACCTCTTCTCCGAAGAGATAGTGCAGTGAAGGAAAAAGAACGGTCCTCTGTCTCGTCCGCAGTAATGGCAGGAGCATCCACTCTATCCTGGCCTACAACCGCGACTGATTCCTTCAGTTCTTTTTGGTCTACGCTCTCCTTTTTTATGACTGCTTCCATCGGTTCACTTGGTTCGTCTAGACCCTTGATAGAGATCGACTCTTTTCCGTTGAACTCTTCCTCATCTGCATCCTCCCTCATTTTGGTTGGAACGACCAACTCATCTGTTTCCATCATGCCCTCTTCATTCTTCCCGTTCATTAAGACTGTCTTTTCTGTTTGTTCCACGGCAATAGTAGCGAGCGACAATTCGTCTTGCACTTTGATAATAACCACTGGTTCCTCCGCCTGGCCCACTTCATTTTGCTTGTCGATCCCCCTCAAAACGAGAGCCCCGTTGACTTGGCTGTGATCACTAACAGCGGAAGTAGATTCTTCTGTTTCTCTCTGCTCCTCGTCTTTGCCTGAGTTCTCATTCCTTTCTCCACTCTCCTCTTCCCCAGGTGGTTTCGTTACGGGCACTGTGGTTCCTGCTTTTTGTTCTTGAACAATACTGGAATTTTGGTCAAGAATATCTCCTTCGACAGACGCGACATGACCGGATTTGGATTTTATCTTCGCAGGGCTCGGTGTTGGCGTCTCGTCATTCAAAACCAGAGAAGCGTTTGACGGTCTAGCTTTTAATTTTCGAGGTGATCTATTTGGCTTGGAATTGGAAATGGAGTACCTGCATTTGCAGGTGTTGTGGTCTAGGACGGGTCTGGCTTGGTCTAGAGTAGTGGACGAAGATGAAGCGGTATTTGACGAAGGAGAAGGGTGTGTGAGGAGCCAGATAGCATGGGAGATGAATTCGCTCGGTGAGCGGAATCTTGTACAAGATGTAGAACCTAAGTAGTCAAGGAATAAGACAGTGTCAATGACATAGCAATAAGGAACTCACCATATAAATACCTGTCCGACCGATATTTTCCCTCCGTACCACGCAAATGCCTGAACAGTCTATACCCCTCAGGGAGCTCTTTCAGTGCATATTTTGACCCATCTACACAAAAGATTACACCTCAGAATACATCACACGGAATAGACGCGCACATCGCAAGACTGAAGAGTCACTCACCAGGCGAGACTTTTTGCAACTGCTCCGAGATCTGCGTACACCACCTCGCAAATTCAGGGTCTTCCTCTCCAATAACTTGATAATAGTCAAAGCTACCGTCGGAAGCCAGGATACGTGTGTTGTTTGTCGGCCATGTCGTCGAGGACCCGTCAGATAGTGGAAATTTCGTGAGGATCGGATGGGAAGAGGATTGGGTGGGTGCTGACATGGTAATCTGAGTAGAAAAGAGAATGCAGGGTGGGGTTTGTTGATGTAGATGGAACGCCCACTTGACGCCCAACCCAAAAGTGCCGGCAAATAGATGGATTGCCGGGACGCGTCTGTCAGCTTCTCTTGGCCCTTGGGCCATACAACCAAGACGCCGCTTGCGCACTGTAGTGACTATATAAGTTGTGCGCCCTTTAAGCCACGCTCGGCATTTCTCCAGGCGTGTAATATAATAGATGATTAGAAACAAATCCATACCAAAAATTCGAACCAGAACAGATATTGAAAGAATGATTGTTCCCGCAGCAAACAGGGTTAGAGTCTCCACTAACACCACATCAAGATTCGGCTATTTACTAGGAGCTAATAAATTAGAACATTATATAAAAAACCTGCGGCATCCAAATATGCAAAATTGCTGCCAACTTACAGGAATACCAAGGTAAAATGACAGTATAACAGGCCCTGAGTACAAGCAGCACTACCTACATCTAGTTGTATGGTACATCCGGATCGGGTCCACCTACACAAAATCTAAATTTTACCTTTCTCTCTTTAATTCTGAGGACCTCTTTTTCCTCCCAGGTCAACTCCTCCCCTATTCCACTTGGAATCCTAAAGTAAGATGTGAGGTGAGATTTACCGGTGGCATGTTCCTCAACAAGCATCCATTTAGAGAAACTTGTGATAGGACCGGGGTCATGAGGAAGTCCATAAAAAGTCTTGAAAGCAACTGCAGGGATAGCAGCAGCTTTTGGGACCTCGTGGCTGAGATCTACGCCCCCATGAAAATACCATTCTCTACCATCCACTGATTTCAGAGAAAGATGTTGAGTTGTGTGATTAAAGCATTCAGCACAACCTGGAATTTCAATCGGTGGTGTACTGGTGACCTCTGTAACCGCACACCCTTCCCCCCAAAAGTGTAAATATCCTGCTTCATCTATCCTCCCTTCAATCATATACTCCTCAGTGCTATATATGTTCCCAGACCCGGGCGCAATCAAAATATCCTCGTCCACAAATGTGCCAGCGTTGACACCTTTGATCAGCGCTTTCCCTGCCACACTGGTTCTTGGAAACTCAGGAAAGGTGGATAGTTGCCTACAAGGTGGTGCCCGAGTCGCAACTCCAATCCAGCTTGCAACACCTCTTCTTCCCGGTCTACTCAGGATCTCCCTGGCCAAGTCAATCGTAGCCCCAATCCGATCATTCTCATCGTATGCTATGGGATTCAGCTCTACGTCGAAGAGCTTCATGATACTAAAAACCATATCTACAGGCCGCTTAGAAGTTCTGATTAGCGCATTTTTCCAGATGGCGTAATCCCCAAAACCAGGCAAGGACGACGAATTCGGATGCGTCGACTTTAGCGCTTCCAGAAACGCATGTAGATTCGGAGACCCCTTTAGTCCTATAATTTTCACGTCATCCAGTACTCTCCTTTGCTTTCGACTTTCATCGAGTGTTTGATCCAATCCGGCTTCCCATGTCAACTTCCCCTCTACACAAGCCTCTACCAGATAATCCAAAGGCGTCAATGCATAGCCTCTGCTTCCAGGACCAGAAGATTGGATCGGCTTAATCCATAAATTACTTTCATCCCCCTCCCACCGATGTAAAACAACTTTGTTGGGCGGCGCAAGCGACTCCTGTAACGTCCATGCTCTTTGCAACCAATCAGTTTCTTCGTTCAATCCAACGAGCCTCTGAATACCTCCAGGAAGGATAATCGTAACAACGGAGTTTTCATATACTTCGAACATCCGACGGATTTGCCAAGACTTGTCTTCTTTGTTCGTTTGCATGATGCATAAACGATCAAGCCAGACATAATTGATTGAAAAGTCGAGAAGCGATGAATCCTTTAAAACTGCGAGGCAAACAGAATGGAGGACAGAGATGGAGATGGGATCTCCGGTGTCATCTTCTGTGCAATCCTGTGAGCCCCCGTACCGTACGACAAAGGAACCTCCTTCCTCGTCTCCCTCCTTTCCTTTCCAAACATATGAAATTGCAACATAAGACACCTCTTGAAATCCATCGATTATACGAAAAGGAAACTCTTCAAACTCGACGATTTTCAAGGCATCATCCTCAACGAATGCGCGACAGTCGATGAATCGAATACGGCAAGGTGTTGGCGTTGCATCGGATCCGAAGGAGAGACTGCCGCTGGATCGAAGTTTGGGTATGGGGATGCTGAGGATGGTCTTGGGTACAGGCGGCATGTCACAGTACGACGGCTGTGCTAGTATCATATGTTCGGCTGTTATCAAGGCGATTTATTACGAGGCCGGGGTTTACGTAGTCCTATGTCAGTGAGCAGGTAAGTAAAACCTTGATCAACTTCTGCTTGGAACCACGCATGATTCAACAGCAGAGCCGTTATTTACCTTGTTAGACCGAGACTATGTGCCCCATAACTTTTCTCATGCAACGATATTTGAGTTCCTCTGATCAAACTTACTTCTAGCTGATCCCTTTCAAACAATGAAAGACACTGAGAACCACTCCATATTGCACACTACATAACAAATCCAGGAATTCCTAAGTAACCAGTAAAGTCCTACGAGTACCAACAGAGCTGTTCGCTCGATCCAAGAGTGTCCGAATGCGAGCCATGCAAATAATACACTGGATACTCAGGAGTGGCGATACTAGTCATAAACTTAGAGGCTGAGATCGACAGGAACACAGCCCAGAGAAACAACGCCGTCTACAGAGTCGGCAGATGATTAGAAACAAATCCATACCAAAAATTCGAACTAGAACAGATACTTACTGAAAGAATTGTTCTCGCAGCAAACAGGGTTAGCAGAGCAAGAGTTTCCACCGACACCAATAACGCTGATCGGGGTACAGGTTAATCCGACCAGGGCGATCACATCCTGGACAACGATGCCAAGGCCAGCGAGGACCTTGCTTGCAGAGGGACTGTCAGCAGTCTCAACACTGTCACAACACTATTTTCGATCAAAAAAGTTAGCACAATCAACATCACTCATCGTAAGCAGATTTTGGGTTTACCTGGATAGGAGCAGTCGTGCACTGGCTAGCGGGCTGGCCGGTACGACGAGTGGGAGTGGCGACCGCAAGGGTGATGATAGCAGCAAGGGAAGCGAGACGAGTGAATTGCATGATGATTCTGAGGGTTGAACGACTGTAGATGGCTGTTCGAGTGAAGAACTGGAGGTGGTTTCGATGGCCTTTATATGATTTCCTAAAGGCACACCGGTGCATAGAAATTCGAACTCAGACTCGGAGTTCGAGTTCTATTTTTGCGTCTTGTATCCTTTGCATCATAGGATCATTCCACCTACATCATAATCATTCCTTCATGAATACAAGGCGAACAAGCGAGGCTCGAGGTGTACCTGTAATTAAGAAAATAAATTCATAGTTTGAAATTCCCTTGTAACCCGGACAATCGTGAAGGCCCAATTCGAACCAACGTCATATGCTACGCATCAAGGCAAAAACGAGGACGGAAGAAGGTATACAATTGCTGTTGCGCCCGCATACTTACGTGGTTTCACTATGAGAGCTCAACGGCAATTTAAACAAATGTAGACCAACAACCATACGGAGAGCATAAATCAATGAGCAAAAAAGAGGTCGGAAACACTGCAAGTTATTAAATCCAACAGTCAATGCACAACTATTGGCGGAGTGCCTGTTCGTCAAGGGAAAGAAAGCTGTTCTTTCTTTGACAGGAATTTCAGCGAGATGACACTCACCTGTATATCCCCGCTGCACATTCATCAACGACCTGAGCGCGGAAGTGTCAAAATAAAGACGCGATGTCATTTTGGAAAGACCGCTTCAGCTGGCAGCGGTGGTTTTCAAGTTTGAAGGCTTCTTCAAAGACATCATAGACTGTAGATATCCTATTCGAGTATCGACATGCGCTTGTTCTCCGCGGAAGTTGTGATATATGGTCACCAATGACGCGTGTAGCCAGATGGTAGTGGTGGTCGAGACCAAGGAACATTTTGAAGCGAAAGCGATCGTGGGAAGTTGTCCATTCAATCGAAGCAACTTTGGTCCTTCGAATTCGAGACCCCAAGGGGGCAGAATCCGGTGACATGCGATATGATGAAATAACAAAAGAGGACTTGGAGTAGGGTGCATCTGCAACGGGCTTTTTGGATGGCCCCGCCTACTCTAGAAGGGAAACCATCTTGTAGCAGATGCACCCTAATAAGTTTAGCTACTCGATACACTTTTCACAACGAAGGATGTCCTTTAAGCGAAGCTGTACCCTATCAATTCCTTGAGAAAAGATGGTCTCGTTTCACTCGATCATAGGTTCCCTGGCATAAATCATCATAGTTGCGGCATTTTTTTCCCCTGCATTTTTCGTGCTCGAATCAAAAGCTTTTTCAGCCGGTGAGAATTCGAAAAACGATCGCAAACTTCTTACAAAACTTTCTGTTACACTGGCGGCCATTAATGAAAAGATAAATAGCCGCCCTGCATTTTCTGCGTGCCGTGTGCACGATCGTCCTACTACTACTTACTTTCAGAAAAGAAGCAGACTTTCTCTTTTCAAGTGACTCCTGGTGAACTTCTGAACTAAAGTGGTGGCCAAAATTCGTGCAGTTTCCTTTTATGGAAGGTGCCTCTAGGAAGCCCCCGAAAAAAGTTGAATGGAGGTACCATCTGGACCTGTAGGCCCTGTCATAAAAAAAAATAAGGATTTTTGACTGTTGTGCTGTGATCACATCCTTAGCGTGCTTTTGCAGGTTCCCAGTTTCACAGCCTGTTCCGTATTAGGCAGCTGCACGAATTTTGGCCACCACTGTAGATCTCCCTCGCTCTTATAACTTGTTCGTCTACTCGGCCGAGACAGCAGGAATCGAGTGGTCCCGGGAACGATGGTGCATTAGCTGGACCCGGCGTCCAGATCTTGAGTCAAGTCCGGTCATTAGACTCGGCACGTCTGTCCAAGCCTTCGTCTGGTCTGACTTTCTGGGTCCGAAAACCACAGAGTTACAACGTCTTTACACTCTAATATGTATCTTGAACTCGAAATCACACATTACACTTTTCAACACCGAGAAATCCCCAAAGATTTCATTGCGGACTAATCAACCACTACAAAAACTACAAAACTACTACTACTTATGCTCTGAGATATGTACGTGAAGAGATGAATCTGATGCTACACTTAATTGCTACAAACGGATTGTTGAAATCCCGAAAAATGCTGACAGTGAGGGAAAATGCAATGCGGAGAGAGAAAGACATGCGACAACAAGGAAAAAGGTAATGCGTATACACCAAGTACAGGTACTTTTTTTTTCAACCCACGAAACAAGAAAGACAATGCGAAAACAGGTGATGATCAAGGTAGGTGAGGGGGACAACACTACGCCAAATCACGACGACGACGACAAGGATGAACGAACAAGCTCAGCTGCTGTTGAAGCGCCGAATCATTCACCACGAGTGCGCGTGTACGTTTAAGCGTATTGTTGACGAGCCCACTTGGCTGCCTCGACAAGGTTGATGAGAGAAGCCTCGGTCTCTTTCCAGCCACGAGTCTTGAGACCACAGTCCTGCGGAAAAGGTCAGTAAACAAGTAAAGGCAAAGAGGTAGTACACGTACAGGGTTAACAAAGAACAACTGCTGGTCAAGAATCTCCAACATGTCCTTCATCTTTTGACTAATCTCAGGCTGAGGAGGCACACGGGGCGAGTGGACATCATAGACACCAGGACCAATCTGGTTAGAGTATCCGTATCGCTTGAAGGTGTTGAGCAACTTCATGTCACTCTTGGAAGCCTCGATAGAGATGACGTCAGCATCCAAGGACTGGATGGATGGGAAAATGTCGTCAAAGTCAGAGTAGCAGAAATGAGAGTGGGTCTGGGTCTCGTCGCGTACACCGGCAGTGGAGAGCTTGAAGGTGCTAGTGGCCCATTTGAGGTAGGGGTCCCAGTCTGCACGACGGAGAGGGAGACCTTCACGAAGAGCAGGCTCGTCGACTTGGATGGCGGCGATGCCGGCTGATTCGAGGTCGACGACTTCATCCCTGAGGGCAAGAGCGAGTTGTTGGGACTGGAGTGCACGGGAGATATCGGCACGAGGGAAGGACCAGTTGAGGATAGTGACGGGGCCAGTCAACATACCCTTCATGGGCTTGGAGGTGAGGCTTTGAGCATACTTGGACCAGCGGACGGTGATGGGGCCCTTACGGCTGACGTCAGAGACGACGATGGGAGGACGGACGTAACTGAAAGGATGGTCAGTGTCGAGCTCTAGTAAATAATTGTGAATACATACCGAGAACCATAACTCTGGACCCAACCGTTCTGAGTGAAAACGAATCCCTCGAGACGCTCACCAAAGTATTGCACCATGTCGTTACGCTCAGGCTCACCGTGGACGAGGAGGTCGAGACCAATCCTCTCCTGGAAGCGGACAGCGTTCTCGATTTCCTTCTCGATGAACTTTTCGTACTCTTCCTCGGAGATCTCACCCTTGCCAAGTTTGGCACGGGCTTGACGGATCTCCTTGGTCTGAGGGAAGGAACCGATGGTGGTGGTGGGGAACTTGGGAAGGTTGAGCTTCTTCTGTGCTTCACGACGAACAGCAAAGGGACTCTTGCGCTCGTATTGCTCAGGAGTGATGGATGCAACACGCTTGCGAACGGTGTCGTCAGAGTTCTTTTCAAAGTCACGACGCTTGGCGATAGAGGTTCGGTTGGCCTCCAAAGCAGCGGCAATCTGAGCATCCTGAGAGCCAGAGACGACGGCAGCGATGGTAGCAACCTCGGAAGCCTTTTCGTAGGCAAAGGAGAACCAGTCTTTCTGCTCGGCGGTGAGCTTGTTCTCAGAGGCGAGGGTAACGGGGATGTGGAGGAGAGTGGAAGAGGTGGCAACGATGACACGGTCTTGACCGAGTGCAGAAACAGCCTTTTCGGCAGCCTTGGTAGCGGCGGCAAAGTCTGTCTTCCAGATGCTTCGTCCAGAGACGAGACCGAGAGAGAGGACGTAGGAGCCAGATGAGACAGCACTGATGGTAGCATCGAGCTGCTCAGCACCACGGTCGAGGTCAATGTGGATACCAGCGACGGGGAGCTTGGCTACAAACTTGAGGTTGGAGTCAAGACGACCGTAGTATGTGGTAAGGACAATCTTAGGAGCGACTGGGGAGATTTCATCATAGGCAGAGCCAAACTGGGACTCAAAGTCGGCACCCTTGTCCATGACGAGGATGGGCTCGTCGATCTGGACCCATTCGGCACCGGCTTCCTTGAGCTCAGTCAAGAGCTGCTTGTAGACGGGGAGGAGTTTGGAAAGGAGGGAGATGGGCTCAAAGCCAGACTCTGCTTCCTTGGAGGCCTTGGAGAGAGCGAGGTAGGTGATGGGACCGAGAAGGACGGGGCGGGTGGTGATGCCAGCGGCCTTAGCCTCCTTGAATTCTTCAAGAGGCTTGTTGTAGTTGAGCTTGAAGGCGGTGTTGTTGTCGAGCTCGGGGACGACAAAGTGGTAGTTGGAGTCAAACCTAGGAAAAAATTAGATCGATCAAAGAAAAAAAGTGATCGATACGTACCATTTTTTCATCTCAGAGGCGGGGACATCCACACCATCAGCCTGACGGCCACGGGCCATGGCAAAGTAGGTGTCGAGCTGGGAAAGACCGAGACCCTGGTATCTCTTGGGGATGGCATTGAATGCCGCCGAGTGGTCAAGGACGTGGTCATAGAGAGAAAAGTCACCGCTGGGGATGTAAGTGACTCCGCGCTGCTTGAGTTCAGACCACGATGTCTTTTTGACGGTCGCAGCGACCTTTGTGACCTCGTCGGCGGTGGTCTTGCCAGCCCAGTAGGCCTCGACGACCTTTTTGATTTCTCGGTTTGCACCGATGCGGGGGAAACCAAGAACTGCAGAGGCGACCATGATGGATGGGAATGAAGAGATTTTCCTTATCATCTCGAGTTATATCCCAAAATCAGTTTACGTAACTCTACTTTCTCAGACCCAAAAACTTTTTTCATTTTCGCTTGAAAAAACATACGACTCGGTTGGAACGTGCGTCTGTACATGTATGTCTGCCTCGCTTCCCCAGTGCTCTACCAGCTCTGCTTACAACCCAGCGAGCAAGCCCACCCAAACTGCACATTTTACTCTGTTCTACTCGTCTCTGATATCTATATATTCATATCTCCGAAGACAACGACCATGTATAAATGATGTTGAAATTATGGCGCTATCCCGCCTGATTGCCCCAACATCGATATCCCTTCTGCACGACGCAGGCTATACAATATCCCCACTCTCAACGTCAACGTACAAAACTCGAGTCATTTAACGACCTCAAGGCTCCAATATACGTAGTCTTTACCTGTGAGAACGGTAGCGAATCCCCAACGGTTCCCCTCAATCTCGAACATTCCTTTAACATCAATTACGTCCAATCTTGGTCGAGGGATACTTCTTCCCACCAACTAAAACGTACGCTGAGCATTGACGATTATCTCTCGTGTCAATGATAAGCTACTGCGTCCAGTACTCGAAGACGAGCGTTTATCTTTTGGGATGATAATATGATAATAATAGATGTGTCCCGATTCAATCTGCAGTTCTCGAGTCGTTCCAAGTATATCGAGTATATATTTAGCAAAGGTCGGACTCACGCCCTGTCGACGTCCAGTCCTTCATTCTTGGAAGGTCTTCCCATCGCCCCTTTATATATCCGAATCACCAAGTCTCTCGTATCGTCAACGAAATGTTGGATCCGAAAGAGAACTTGTAGCAGCATGAAATATAAACTAACAGCAATCTTCTATTTCAACGTCTATCGCAGTTCAATCAACTAATCCTTATAATCGGTTGAACAAACCACCACCTTCCACTCCTCCAACGTATTCAACGACTCCTCTGCAGACACTCTTGCCATCTCATAACAATCAGATCCCAAATGCAAATTCTTCGGGAACGGCTTATTCTTTGCGACTCCTTCTCCACGAACAACATCCACGATAATCCGGACCGCTTTGGCTGGATCACCAAGTTGCTTGTTATGGGATGCTGTAAATGAACAAATCAGCAAGCGCTTCCATGAACAGCAAAACAAAAAAGCGAGTGCTCACCAGCCAAATACCCCTCATTCCTCCTCCCCATCTCCTCATAATCCCCAATCCTACTCTGATACCCCGTCCGATGCCCATCACCCAAGATCGCAGTCCTAAACATCCCAGGATCTACACACATACTCCTCAATCCCAAAGGCCCAATTTCCTCTTGGAGACTCTCGGAAATCCGGCGGATCGCTGCTTTTGTTCCTGCGTACAAAGCACACATTGGGACTGGGGTCCAGCCAGCTAGTGAGCCTAGCCAGACGATTGTACCCGTTTTGCGCTGACGCATGTAGGGGAGGAAGGCGCGTGCGACGTTGAGGCCGCCTAGAACGTTTGTGCTGTATGTTTTTATTAGTAGTTTGGTGTAAAAATTGTAAAGCAAGTGCGTACTTGAATTGATCAAAGGATTCTTGGGGACTACATTCAAGGAGTCAATTTACGAATTCCAACGAGAAGGAAAAAGAACATACGTATTTTCTTCCACAGGACCTATAAGGGAATATCCTATACCCAATCTCCGTAAGTTCATCCAAAATTCAACTCGTTCAACTCACCAGCATTATTAACAACTACATCAACTCTTCCATAGACTTCCACTGCCTTTCTCGCGGTCTCCTTCAGCACTTCTAAAGGCGCTGTCACTTCCAGCTCGAGCGTTTCCGCGCCTTTGGCTTTGAGATCTTGTAGTTTTTGGAGAGACCTTGGACGAGCAGTGGCAATGACCTTGTCGCCTCGCGCAAGGGCAGCGAGTGTGAGTTCACGACCAAAGCCAGATCTAAATGAGGAGGATCAGTCCAAACGAACGAATCATAGCGTGTAGACGTACGAAGTACCAGTAATGACCCAGACAAGTTGCGAGGACATTGTCAGTATCGATTTCAGTGAGTCGTACAACTGACAGTCAAAAATCTTTAGCTTTTATACCAGAATACTCGCCTTTGTCCTGTACACGAATCAACAATCTGAGCCTGCCGGTGCCGCAGCTGTAAGTACTTATCTGCTTAATTACTCCATCGGAAATCTTCCGAGAAACATACTCATTGTATTACACTTTTACCATGACCCATATGCCCGACATGCCATAGATATTTGTGTACAACCATTAGTACTAATCCAAGGTAAAATTTACCCTAATGAATCTCTTTCGGATTTGAACTTTTTGAAATTATGCTTGGCAGCAAAGTTGGAAGAGGAACTTAATTGAACGGAGATTCTTTCTCTCATCCCGGGGGGTTTGTACCGATTCTTGTGACCGAATCGAAGTTGAGGGGACATGGGTCATCTCAAGTTTGTTCGTACGAGTGGCGATTACTTGCGCGGGAATGGGATGGGGATGGAATGGTGCTGGGGTAAGGGGAAAAACTTGAAGTGATCATCAACGATCGAAAGTACAGGCAATAAAGATAAAGGACACAAGTTCATAACTGCTATACACAGTATGAGCAATGAATTCTTTACGAAATATTTGCCACACCTCAGCACAGGGTCTTCGATTCTGGAAGGAATAATAGCTCATATTCAATATATCAAGGAATTTTCTAGATCGCGACAAAGGGACTGGAGGAAAGACAACGGTTGTCGATACATAACTGAACATGTTTACAACAGCAAGTACATAGTCAGCCACGAGAACCTAGCACAAACGATATATGTATATGCTCCTGAACTACTGCAAATGTCCGAATCCAATGCACACAACCCTCTAATTCTTGTGATCAGTTGAAAGAATGACCTCTTCCCAATCTTGCAAATTTCTCAACGTCCTCTCTGCAGTGTCTTTCGCTACCTTGTAACAATCAGATCCTAGCTGCAAATTCGTCGGGAATGGCTTGTCCTTTGCAATGCCCTCTCCACGAACAATATCTGCAATGATCTGGACACATTTGACAGGATCACCGAGTTGTTTGTAGTTGGAGGCTACGTTCGAAGACATTCGTTAATGAATGGACATTCCATTAAAAATGTAAAGCGGAAAAAAAGCGAGTGTACATGGAGACTTACATGCCAACCACTCTTCCTGTTTCCTTGTCGTCTCCTCATAATCCTTAATCCTGACTTCAAATTTCGATCGATTTCCATCACTCAAAAACGCGGTCCTAAACATCCCAGGATCTATGCAGACGCTGCGGAGTCCGAATGAAGCGACTTCTTCATGGAGACTCTCAGAGATTTGACGGACCGCGGCTTTTGTTGCAGAGTAGAGGGCAGCCAAGGGGCTTATCCTAGAAATAGAGATGAAATAATAATAGAATCGAGCAAATGGCCAAGTAAGGTGCTGCTCACGCCCAACCAGACAACGAACCCAACCAAACGATCGTACCTGTCTTGCGCTCTCGCATGTAAGGGAGGAATGCGCGCGCGACATTGAGACCACCAAAAACGTTTGTGCTAAAAGATTCCGTTGTATTGAATGTTATTAGTGAGCCCTACCGAAAGCATGCAACATACTTGAACTGTTGGAAAGATTCTTCAGGACTATGGATCGATGTCATCTATAGATTTACTGAAATAAAAAGAGACAGACGTACGTTTTTTCTTCTATTGGGCCACTGAGGACATAGCCTTTATCCATAACAATCAGATCAAGGAAGCCGATTGAAACTTGAAAACTACCGACTCACCAGCATTATTTACAACAACGTCAACCTTCCCGTAAATTCCCACCGCTTTCTTCGCAGTCTCTTTCAATACATCCAACGGCGCAGTCACTTCCAGCTCAAGCGTTTCCGCGCCCTTGGTTTTTAAATCTTCGATTTTGTGAAGTGACCTTTGTCGAGCAGTAGCGATAACTCTGTCACCCCTTGCAAGGGCAACGAGTGCAAGTTCACGACCAAAGCCAGACCTGGTGATAGTAGGAAAAACAGTGACATGAGGATCAACGAGTTCGAAGCAGATTTTTAGTATTCGACGTACGAAGTGCCAGTAATAATCCAGACGAGCTGTGGGGACATTGTGAATGAGCTCGAGTTTTCAAGAGAAAGAGCTTATAGGACTCGAGTAAGTGGATTTTTAAGTGATATTCATTGAACCCAAAGTTGATGGCTTTTATACCTACTTCACCTTCTATACTAGAAACTTGACTCGTAAATCCGAGTTTGGAACGGCTCCGGGTAGGCTTATACATCCTTAGCTTCCTCGTTGCTTCCTCCTTCGTATACTCCTGCCGGTGGCTGGCTTATCAACCATATATCGTGACGCGTATGCCTGGCATGACGCCATGCTTATCCTGCATGAATTAAGAATGCACCGAGGGCATCAGGTTTTTGGCTATTTGCTGGCCGCGCTTGTTTTAGCTTGTACAAGCGAAAACAAGTACGAACAAGCGCACCGGCTGACTCGGACCAGGCTCGATTTCCCACAAGTTCAAAATTTCGCAAGTAACCGGTTGGCGACAAACTCACGATATGGGGCTCTTCTTTTTCCTTGAAGTCCTAAACCATGTATCTGACATATTTTAAGGCTCAATTTTGTATCAACAGAACTGCAGACATGCAAAAAGAGGCCCATTTTTGCGTAAACCCGCGGAAAAGCGTGGAAAAGCAAAAAAAAAAAAAAAAGTCCACCATCAATCACCCCATTTGCTGATGGGCGAAGAACTGAACTTGTACGTATATTGGAATGATGATACTTAGTACTTATCGAATCTATCTCATCCTACTAAGTAAGAATAGGATAAGTCTACACCAGGTTTGCGTTCTGAATTTTGGAAAATTTCAATGTTTTGCTTATATGCATGTACTAAATAGTACACACCTACTCTACACTCAACGATGTGGTGAGCACCAACTCAAACCTTCGAAATCGGAATTTAAATCATTGAGTCTTGTACTTCGACCAACTTACTCTACTTAAAGGGTTGATTCGAATCATTCATACTGAGAAATCGGAGAAAAACGATTGCTCCGCGCTATGTGAAACCGTTCCGTCAGCTTTCAACAATTGAATTTACAATCGTAAGTACGACTCTTCGGAACAAGCGATAATTCAAGGTCTGATTACATTTTATTCAGAGTCCAAGTTTACTAATCACTATTACTTAGTTCTTATGATCAGTCGAAAGAATCACCTACTCCCAATCTTGCAAATTCTTCAACGTCCTCTCCGCAGCATCTTTCGCTACCTTGTGACAATCAGATCCTAGCTGCAAGTTCGTCGGGAATGGCTTGTCCTTTGCGACACCTTCCCCACAAATAACGTCCACAATGATCTGAGCACCTTTAACGGGATCACCGGGTTGTTTATAGTCAGAAACTACACTCGAAAACAATCGTCAGCGAACAAACGTTACATTATAAATAAAAAGCAGGGTAAAGCAAGCAGACTTAAATGCCAGCCACTCTTCCTGTTTCCTCGTCCTTTCCCCATAATCCTTAATCCTAACCTCAAATTTCGATCGATTTCCCGGTTTTTGGCCCTACGGGCGTTGGCTTTACTATAAATTACGAATTGGAGTTCTAGCTATCCCTATAAAAAATTGGTCTCGCTGTAGTGTACAATACTTTCAAACTTTCCTTCCCGTCCACTCGTCAAGCGGTAGACTGTCCGCATACAGCGTACCAAGCAGCTCAACTGGATATCTCTCTCCACCATTGTCCGCCTTGTCAATCAACTCTCGTATTGGAGCAACATCTTCCGGAGAAAGCGTTATCTCGGCTCCGCCTGCATTCTCGTTGATGTGTTCCACAGTCATGCCTCCTGGAATCGGAATCCCTGCAGCAAGAACAAAAGTCAGGTCTATGATAGAGAGAATGTTCAACGATATGCTCACAGTGCGGGTCTTGCGCAAGGATCCATGCCAGCGTAAGCTGACTAACTGTTATCCCCAGTCTGTCTGCAATAGCTTTCATCTGGTCGACGAGAACCAAGTTTTTCGGGAAGTTCTCCTCGGTCCATCTTGGAAGAAATAGCCGACAGTCACCCTCTGCAAAGTCGGCTCTGGATCGATATCTGGTTGTTCTTTAGTATACCATTCATATAACTCGGACGTGACAAGAATCGCTCACTTTCCGCTTAATAGACCCCGACCGAGAGGAGCGTATGCAACAATGCCAACACCCAACTCTTTTGCAGTCGCAGCTAGCTCATTCTTTTCTATATCCAGAGAGAAAGGACTAAATTCCACCTGAATCGCAACGATCTTCTCCCCAATACCCTTGACAGCCTTGGCACGACGCAGGGTATCAGCACTACACTCTGAAAGGCCAAGATACCGAATAACACCCCTCTCAACAGGTTCTCGTAAAGCCTCCAATACAACTTCGATCGGTACAGCCGGGTCCACGCGATGTTGGTAGTAGAGATCAATGTAATCCGTCTTGAGCATGTAGAGCGAACGATGCAGAGCCATTTTAACATAGGCAGGATCTGATTCAGGGACAAAGTCGTCCTGGAGACTCCTAGCAAGATTACACGCTCCAAACTTGGAGCAAAGGAAGATTTCGGATCGTCGGTGAGGGTTTTTGAGGAGCCATTTGCCAACCATTGCCTCGGCACTGCCGTACACGTCGGATGTATCTATCAGAGTATGACCACGAGCGAGAGCAGCGTCAATGAGCTCGAGGGCTTCTGTCTCTGTCTTTGCTTCACCGTACCAGACACCGATGCCTATAGCCCATCAGTTCGCATCATATGCTTGACAGATACAGATCCACTCACCCATTGTCCCAAATCCTATAGCACTAACGACAGGACCATTCGGACCGAGCGTACGCATTGGATATGATTTATGGACGCCATTCTGCATTCTTTCTAGTGATAGTGGTACAGGGTAAATATCGCTTTATCTGTTTTTGGGTAAGATTATAACTTGCCTGTCTTCACCAGATCCTCCGCAATCAAATCAGAAGCCTAAAGATAGGTCAGCGAGGTTCTCCCTATGACTGGATGACAAGACACACCTTCTCTGCTATTGCATAAACTGCTGGCTGAATGGGAGTACCAAGAGTCATAGGAATGACACCAGCATCTACGACTCGGACGTTGTCTAGTCCGTACACTTTGAGTCGATTATCCACAACTCCTGATCACAAATATTATGTTATGCTATACCGTCGGAACAACAATACTCACCTCCCAGACTTTGAGACGCCATAGCGGTCGTGCCCATAGGGTGAGACATAGACTACGACAACCATTCATACCTCATTGAGACGACAAAATAGATACGAAACTCACCACAAGTTTGCTCTTTACAAACTTTGCCCACTCATCTTTCTCTTGTACTTCAGCAGACGGCGTGTGCAATTCCGCAATCAAACCAGCTGCAGGTTCTGTCTGCACCCATTTACGAACAAACTGTGAAGCATGTATCTGTACGTCCAGGTCTTGACGAGTCTTAGTGAGACAGGTAGCGTAAGCAAAAGTGAGTGAACCAGCTCACCCCATTTCAAGGAAAGGAATTCTGGGCTGATAGTAGGCGAAGCTTCGGGATCTGTACTGTTGATGTGCTATAACATTATTTAGTATAAGATAATACACCAGATACGTTTTGGACGTACAGCTGATCCACGAGAGAATCCATGCTAAATTGAAGAGGTATGAGTCCCAAGTATGTGGCTTATGGAAAAGTAACTCACCCCTTGAAAGACGATGATACTAATATACGCCGAGTTGGGTTCCATTGAACTAATCATTCCGCCTCGAGGTACCATAGCCGGCGTAATTAACCCAAGCTTGCCCTCATCCAACCACGTCTGAAGTTCTGTATACTGGGCTTTCTGTAGAGGTGTCAATGTCATCTCCTTGAGCGTCTTGTTTAGGTCTTCACGCATGCTTTGATACGTTTCCGATGAAACAAGTTCTTGAAGAGGAAAGGCACCGGTGATACGTGGGGTATAGGTGAACGCCCCAGTGTGTTTAGAGTCGCTGTAAGGTCTAGTAAGTACAAGAGCTGTATGTAATGTAGTAAAAGAAAACTCACTATAGCTGCTTATGTTTAGCGAGGAACTTCTCATCCAAAGTTAGGGTGTCTGGGAAGTAATGAGAATAAGTGAAATCTATGAATGACGATACTCACCAAGGGTCTCAAGGCCATCTTTGACCTTGAAGTCTGAAATATTAACAGGGTGATCCATCAAATTCTCCCCGACTTGTGGTAAGTCGAGTGTCACAGGAACACCGAGCTTCTCAAGTAGAGCTTTGTTGCCAACGCCAGAAAGCTCTAAAATCTGCGGTGACTTGAGAGAACCTTGAGACATCGTCATCAGTAGAAGCAAGAACAGAGTAGAAAAACAACTCACCAGCAGAAAGGATGACCTCTTTTCTGACATTCACGACGTACTTCTTACCTCCAGAAGTAAACTCCACTCCAGTCGCCCTTGGTTTTCCATTCGACTTGTCCCACACGAGACGATTTACAACGGCACCCGTAATCACGGATAGATTCTTTCTTGACTGCACTTCGGTCGTGTAGTATGCGCTAGCGGCATAACTACGTTTGCCCTCACGAGGATTCACGGAACGAGGGATACCATCCCGAGGAAGGTAGTTGATATCACCACCATCAGGATTATCGTTGAGTGGGAATCCAAGATTGACCATGGCTTCAGTGAGAGGCCTGTCGAGGTCTGAAAGGTGAGTATTGTAACTGATATTGATAGGACCGTTTTTGCCGTGTACAGAAGCTATCGAAGCGTGATGTGTGGTACTGCCTGAAGGAACCAGGGCATCTTCTCCTGACGGTGGTGCGGTCCATTGTTCTGAACGAGCAAAGTATGGGAGGAGACCATCCCAAGTCCATCCGTCGCCGTTACCAAAGACGTTTCCCCAAGCATCGTACTCTTTCTTGGCAGAACGTTGCCAAGCATTGGCGTGAAGAGCTGAAGATCCACCGAGGACTTTCCCGCTGCCCAGACGAATGGAATGAGCATCATTGCCAGGGAAGAAGGGCTAAGAACGCACCGGAAGTACCAAATAACGTTTCCATCTAACGATGCTTGAGGCTCGCTCTTCATCAACCAATCATATTTAGGGTTCCCAATAGTGAACGCGTTTGGGTCTTGAGTGTAAGTGCTGGCTCCGTATGGAATGTCAATGGCCGGGTCACCAGAGGGATTATAGTGGCCAGCATCGATGACACCGACGCGTAGGGGAGGTGAATGTTTAGGATCCGACAAACGGTTTGCGAGAACAAGGCCGGCCGTCCCACCTCCTGCAATGACGACGTCGAATTGAGTTGCTGCGAATGATTCGGGATCCATGGAAAATTTACGAGTTGGGCGTATTGCATGCTCTTATACTATAAAACATCCGTCCAGAATTGAAGAAGTGTAGATACTCGGGTCACTGGCCTAGCTTGGGCACAGACTGAAGGATGAATGAATTCAGTGATTGGCCGCTGAGCATGGATGACAAACGGACCACAAACGGACAAGACGCATTCGTACATCACGACAAGACTGATAGCGGATGGTGGACCAAAGTAAAAGATGTTTATAACGAGTATGCACTGCGTCGTCGTTCAAAGTTTAAGGAAACTTGTTTCACTTCGATGTGGTAATCACAATTACGAGCAGACACGCGACTATCAATTCATTCAAAATTACTATTTTCCTTCATCACTAGTAGCTGCGAGGGAGGAAAGAGTGATAACCTCCTTTCGGTGCTTCTCTTGCGCAGTTTTTCGAGATATCAATCTGTGCACGATCAATGTCCATCGACTAGAAACCTGAATAAGAACATGATCTTACATTGCAAGCACAGACACACTCGAAACTATGCAGTAGGGGTTGAGTCGACTAGCGAAAATGACATTTATTAAATGGCACATACTTTGGCCTGCGGTACTGAGCGGGATAGCACTTAAAAACAGAAGAAAGATTATTCATCGTATTTGGAACATTCGCAATTTAAAACACCCACAATAGCATCGTTTTGGGGAACGTAAAATACTTGTATAAAAGTTGAGTTATTCAATGACTTGACAAATGACAATAAGAATACTCACGACGAACAGGAACAAAATAGTCACCATAAAATTAGTCCCTCCCCGGTTGACGATACCGATAAGTACATGGTGAATCAGTCTGTTCGTGGTCCTGATCTTGGAGCGTCCTTTATGCAAAAGGCAACATAATTCCACTGTGACAGTCCCGTCGCAGAACACTGCCAAAGCGGTGGCTGCAATGACAAGGTTCTAACAAAGAAAGGCGCTGCATTAGCCGACAAGATAAAAAATTTGAACTTGACCCCTTACTCGGAAAGCATTGATTCTCAAATAATGTCCGGACGCCTGAAGGAGAGCCGTAGTCCCTGGAGGTACATTTGAGCTACTGATGCACGTAATGAAGATTGAGGATTCGTACACACGCCGATGCCTATTATACCATCGTTAGATCTGTGCCATATCGAAAAAGCAGGAAACACTCGACCATATATGACTAGAGCAGTTACAGTCTGATTTGTTTAGGATAAATCCATAGAATTTGCTCAGCTTTCAAACTCACAGGAGGGATAGTCATCCAGAGATTTCCCTTCGACACTACAGAATCACCGTCAGTCGCAATCACAGGCTATCGTCTGATTCTCATCTACTTACAAATCCAGATCCTAGACATGAAGAAACTCCGAGGAAAAGTAATATTTTATAGACTGGACGGAAGGACTTTTACTAAAGCGTACTTACAATTGATTGATTAGAGTCATTGTATACTGAGTATGGGATGAGCGCTTGGAAGGTCATCTTTGAAGAAGAAAAAAGCTCACTGATATATAAAGTACCATCATTGCAGGCCTGCGTTATTAGATTAAGTATAAAGTGATGCTCTAACAGTTACTACAAAACCCACGCAGTTATAACATCCAATTTTAAGACTAGACCGAAGCGATTGATCAATGACTCGTACATCCACCACGCAATTGAGATAACGTGGAACGTCGTGAGTGTTCTATTCGGTGTCAGTATCTGCTCAAAACTAGAACTTGGTCAAAACCCACAAAATAAGTAATACCTAATAGTTCATCAATTCGAAGTCGCCGAGTTAGTAAAGATGAAGCCTACATGTAGTTTGACATATATGACATCCTTTTTATAGATATAGAAATATTGGATGCAGAGAATCTATGGTGCATTGTGTCAGTTAGGATCAAAGACTTTGAATACAGACTCTCACCAGAATGGCACCGTATAACCTACACAAAGGGCGAATTTATAGTCAAGCAAGACGGCGGTGTGCAGCGTCACGTACAAAAGAGTCAAGTATGCAGAATAAAGTGCACATCCAAATGTTGCTGCAAGGGGAGACATCGTCAAGCTATCTACTTTCTATAAGTTCTACGTTGAATTATATTCCGCATGAATAGGGGCAAACGAAGTCCATAGGAGGAGGGAATAAAAATTTCCGAGAAGTTGTACCGACAGGTTAGTTGAGGATGTACGGTAACGACAGACAAATTAGAAGAGTAACAGATAGGGATCGTAGGTTCCTTTGGTAACCTACGCTTCACAGGAGTTCGAGCCGCAGCTAGGTTCGAGTCTAGGAGTTTAAAGATACCTCAATGACATGGAGCGTGCCCTGTCTGTCTATATTCTCAACAATTTCCCCTCGAAAGCTCGAGCTTTAGTCGAAAGTATGTGATTGAATATATCTCTTTATTATATAAATACAAAGTGAGAAAATTAATGTGTATTCGTTAATGTTCTACCAGTGCGAGTTTTAATCTACTCGATCGCGTGCATTTCTTTGGTCGCTGCCAATATAGCAGGTACCTCAGGGAATCGAGGAATTGTAACGCAATCGAAAGGAACAGGACGTCTGGATCATAAATCAACTATTGATAGACATTCGGAAAAAAGGTAAAATGATACTCACACAACCAGTCCATGGTTTACCTCCTTGTCTTCGACCGGCAAGATGAGCTTTCCAGAAGCATCTTTCACCGGCAGGATATGACATGCCCACAGAATGCAAGCAATGTCGATGAACAGTCCATAGTTGGCGACATGTCGTCCGACGCAAATACGACGTCCAAACCCAAACGTGAAGTGGGATTCGTCCTTGGTATCCTCGACGGCCGGGGCGATTTTACCATCAACGATGTGTCGTTCAGGTTTGAACTCGGCTGCATCAGGACCGTAGATTTCGGGGTCACGGTTCAGAGACAAGACGTTTGCAATCACAGTGGTACCTGTAAGCTAGGAATCAGCTCCAGTCATTCAGGAATAGGATAATTAGTTTCCATACCTTTGGGGATGTAATAGCCTTCATACCAATCATCTTCGATACTGCGGTGCGGGAGACCAACCGGGTCGACTGGACGAAGACGAAGAGATTCTTTCACAATACCACGAATGTAAGCTAGATGGACAATTAGTATGAGAGATGAGGGCAACCAAAGATACTCACGAAGTTGATCATAGTCGGAGAACGTCGGCATTCGGTCACGTCCGACAATCGCGTCAAGTTCTTCGTGAGCCTTCCTCTGAACTTCAGGATTTAATAGCATCGCGTGCATAAACCAGGCAAGGACAGCCGAAGATGTCTCTGCACCAGCAGCACTGATAGATACCATTAGCTCGAAAGCGAGAGAACAGGTTGGCACAGCTACTTACTACATCGTTCCCGCTAGGTAAGCAGCTTCGGCATCGTTGAATTCGTTCATTTTGTCCTTGATGATAGTGGCGCAGAAACTGGGTCTTTCATCTCCAGCAACCTACGAAGAAGCAAGTCAATATAAATCTTGATTGTACTGAATCGAACGCTTACCACTCGCTCACGTACGTCATTGTACAGGCTCTTGAATACTACTTCATCTTTTCTGTACCAGTCCTCAGCGTACTTCTTCCATGGTGCAATGGATGAAGGAAGGTATTTCATCCAGGTAAAAAGTTCAACGTAATGTGCTCCGGGGAACGCAGCACGAGTTAATCTAGAGACAAAATCATTGATGTAGGCGACAGAGGGTTCTTTTTCGTCCTTGATCATGGGGGTGTCGTATGTCAGACTCATGATAGTGGAGGCAGCTGCACGTCGGAGATGGTTGTCCCATGAAGATGCATCTCTTAGCATACCATCGGCGAGGTAGATGGCTTCATTTTGTTGGATGGGGAAGTAATCTTTGGCAATGCCTTTATGAAGGCCTTCATGTGCGGCACGGCGCATTGCACGCCATCTAGCAGACGGCGTTAGTCACAAGTAATGAAGACGTAAAGAGCAGACTCACAAGTCATCGTAACGTCTGAATACGACGAGAAGACTTCGTGTCAATATTTCTGACGCAACAATGTTTCGAGGTCGATCGGAATAGATGGCAGCGCGGCGATCCAAGAGGTCTACAACTGCTTTATGACTATTCAAGAGGACTACGTCCTTTCCTGCAAAATTGAGATAGACAATAGGGCCTAAAGTGAAGGATTTTGGATTAGAATCGGCCTGAAAATACTTCCAAAGAGTCACGTACCAAACTCTTTCTTCCATTGTGCAAATTCGTTCCACGCCTCCGTCGAGACCTGGAAAATATTGCCGACAATCGGGAGTCCTCTGGGTCCAGGAGGTAGCTTCCCTTTGAAAGCCAGCCGGGAGTAGCTGACGAGTCGAGCAAAAATGAAGATGCCCAGGAGGATCCAGAGCTTGTTGGTTTCAGCGAGTAACTCTAGGATTTTCGACATGCCGCTTGAGATTGATGAAGAAAGCTTCTGGGTGGTGTATATAAGAGATCCACTCTCGGTAACATGCCTCTTGCTTTTGACAGACTCATTGTATGGCCGTATCTCCACGTTCAGATTGGGGTACAAATGGAGATACAGTGAAAAGTTACCGAGGAATGCCGTGGGACAATAAACGTGACCCAGAATTCGGGACGCGTTTAGTTGAACGCGAACCAGAACAATGTGGGCTCCAAAACTTTTTCTGTAGGCTGTTCTTGTACGCTGAGCATGAAGATATGTGGGTTATATTATCTTGATGTTATCATCTCTACATAGAATCTGTTTATCAGTCTTCGGGATTTCGTTCGCACCGTTCACCAATGGCAGCGTGCCGTGCTGATTTCGGTACCGGTGTGTTCGCCATAGGATTTTTCTTTTGTACGTTGATCATAGATAAGCTCTCACATTTTCACCAATACGTGAAATCATTTCCGATCCTTTTCTGGAAAATCTCCGACATCTCGTACGTCGAGCGTAATACAAGCAAATCTTTTCTAGGAAGCTTCAAGCACCATTCTGAGCATGTGCTGTTATCAGTATCGATTCACAGTACCCTAGTCCTGCTTACTCCATAAATATTTTCTTTTTTTGCAGCCCTACATTTGGAAACACGGTCATTCTAATTTGAACTGGTTCGATTTTTATGAATCGCCACAGGATCACCATTTTGGTTCGTTCTTGCTTCTCTTAAAAGACGAAATTACTCAAAGAACTCTCCACCAACGTCACATTTACAACATGATCGCGAAGAACCAGAAAGTGGAGAGATTCTACCTACCCGACACCCTCGCCAACTGGCCTTGGAAACGTCATCTCAACCCCGCCTATGAAGAACAAAAGGCGCTGTCTTCAGCCTGGCTCAGAAGCTTCAACGCTTTTGATCCCAAGTCTCAACGAGCATTCGACCTGTGTGATTTCAGTGCGTGCTTCTTTTTTCCCTTCGTTTGAAACGATGTTAAGGGTCCGTATTCTTAGATCTACTCGCATCACTGGCCTTTCCTCTTGCAGATCCCTCTAGACTTCGTTCGGGATGCGACTTGATGAATTGCTTTTTCATCTTTGACGAATACTCTGATGTGGCTGAGCCACATGTTGCTCGCCAACAAGCCGACATTATCATGGACGCCATCCGTAATCCTCACAAGCCTCGTCCTAAAGGCGAATTCATTGGTGGAGAGGCTCACAGACAGTACGTTCATTCCCAATAGTACTAGCAAACTTGTTGATGACTTGATGGTCTCAGGTTCTGGGAACTCGCAAGCAAAGGCGCTACTCCCACTGCTCAACGCCGCTTTGTCGATACTTATCAACAATATGCTGATTCAGTGGTTCAACAGGCTATCGATAGAGCAGATAACCACATTCGAGACGTCGAAGGCTACTTCCGTGTCCGTCGGGATACCATTGGAGCCAAACCGTCTTTCACTCTCCTTGAATTCACTATGAACCTTCCTGACGAGGTCATTAATCATCCTATCATTCAAGATCTCAGTACCTGGTGCATCGACATGCTTATTATCGGGAATGTGAGTCTTCTAGGTACTCTCCAAAATACACTGATTTTTATGACATTCATTTTTGAAGGACATCTGTTCCTATAATGTCGAACAAGCCCAAGGCGACGATCTTCACAATCTCGTAACTATCGTCATGAACCAATACGATCTCGACCTTCCAGGAGCCATGAAATGGATCGGCGAATTCCACGACGGTATTGCTGAAAAGTTCCTCAGTACCTACAAGAATCTTCCCGACTGGGGACCGGTCATCAATCCACAGATTCGCCGTTACGTAGATGGACTTGGTAACTGGGTTCGCGGGAACGACTCTTGGAGCTTTGAGAGCTGGAGGTATTTCCGTGGGAAGGGCCCCGAGATTGAAAAGACCCGATGGGTCGAATTGATGCCTAAAGAGGAAGCCACTATCACACCCAAGTCTGATCAGACTGCGACGCAGGAGACAAAGAGATCGAGCTCGAGCGCCATCTCGACCGTCAGTTCATCGACTCCAGCTTTGGTAAAGTTAGCCGTTGGTATGATTCCGGCTTACGCACTCTATGTGTTTGCACAACGATTCGGTCACTGAAGGATGAAGCGGAATGGCTATGCAAATCTATGTATCAGAAATAGCAGTAGTAATAAGTATGCATTGTGAAGAATAAAGCTATTTAATCATCGTTCGTACACCTTTCCGTTGTCCCAGTCCTACTTGCGCCGTTTTTTGTTGCCTTTTCGCCAGTCTTGATAGAGTTTTCTGAGAAGGATGATATGGCCGATAAGAATGCATGTAGTATCCACTAGCTACAGTCGGACAGAAACGTCCAAAGATTCTGGCAGAGAACAACGTAAGCTGAATGTCAAGCAGAATTCCGTTATCTTATCTTATCACTTACGGCCACCAACCACTCCCTACATTTTGTGTACGCCCTTAGCTATTCTTCAGCGTACCAGGGCTATGTCATCCTATTGAAAACGATCAAATTCGGTACCATTCCGAGGTAATTCATGAAGACGCTCGGTAATACGTACTGCACACGGCCGTTCTTCATCCAGCCACGTTTGGTATCAGCACTCTTCTCCACATTGCACTCGTATGATGCTCGAGAACAAAGTATTGAAGAATATGCTGGGATATATCATCCCAACTCCAGCTGACCAGGCATCTCAAACACTCCGCTATGTCTACCATCCCATCTTCACAACTTGGCGTCTTTATCGAAAGCGCCGCACCATCATACCAAGTGAAGGAGCTTGCTGTTGCAAAGCCCAGCTCCGGCCAAGTCCTCATCAAGATCCATGCTGTAGCCATTAACCCAACCGACTGTGAGTCGACTTGTTCTTGTTTCACGGTCTACATTTTACCTTTATTCAATCGTCAACAGGGAAACTTGTCAAATTTGGCGTTGCAAAACCTGGATTTGGAATTGGGAATGATTTTGCGGGAGAAGTTATTGCTCTTGGTTCTGATGTCAAAGGGTTTTCGGTCGGTGACAAGGTAAGTATTTGTGCTCCCGACTTTTCATTCATTCTAACGCGTTTATTGTTTCTAGGTAGCAGGCTGGGTACATGGCGGATTCCAGGAGACTCAATTTGCTTTCCAACAATATCTCGCAACACGCTCGGACTTGCTCATGAAACTCTCCGACAACGTGTCCTACGAAGATGCTGCTACTATCCCCGTAGCCTCAATGACAGCTGCAATCGGTATGAACCGTCTTGTCCAATTCCCTCAACGACCTCCCCTTGGCAAGACTATCCTGGTTTCCGGTGGTGCTTGTAAGTTACCAGCGCCAGTTCCCTGGCTATGCATAACGGTCCTGATCCATCTTTCTCAGCCTCTGTCGGAATGTTTGCCACGCAGTTTGCATCCCTCACAGGCATGAACGTCATTGCTACTGCTTCTCCCAAAAACTTTGACCTCGTCAAATCACTTGGCGCTTCCTGTGTCATAGACTACCATGCTCCTGACGCCGTCCAGCAGATCGTCGACGCAGCTGGACCTGCCGGTGTCGACTACGCCTATGATGCTATTTCTTTCGGGGATTCGATTAAACTCGTGTCAGAAGTGGTTAAAGCTAAAGTTGGAGGTGCAAGAAAAGTCGCAGCAGTCCTCCCGGTCCCTCCAGCAGCGTTGGATCCGTTGGTGGAATACCATCCTGTCGGGATACAGACGATATTTAATGTGCCATCGCAGTTTTTGGGAGTGAATATCCCAGTAAGTTTGAGGTCGTCTTTTTGTTTTGGTCATTGTCTAATTGGGCCATACTCTATAGCCTATCCCAGCCGACTATGACACGGCTCTGGTCACCTACCGCACATTGAGCGACTGGCTATCGAAAGGTATCTTTAAGGCAAACCCGGTCACACTGCGAGAAGGTGGTATCAAGGCAATTCCAGAAGGTATCGCGCATATGATGTCTGGACAAGTTAGTATCTCCTTCGCGACTTTACACTGTTTCAGCTTTACTGATATCTCTTATCAGGTCTCTGGGAGCAAGTTGGTTTTCAAAGTCTGAACGAGCTTGGTCCGATGATCTAAATAAATATCTGTAAATTGTTAGAGTAGCTCACAGTTATAGACAAACATGAAGCAACTAAAAGTACACGGGAGACCCATTCAAGTTGATAAGTCCATAATGACACAATACTTCCGGAATCTTACATTTGACATAAGAGAAGCTGTTTAGCTAGCTCAGGCTTGGACTTGCGGATTCCACTACGTTCACGGCATTGGTTACTACTCCGATGCATGAAAAGACAGACTCACATTAACCATACACCAATACTCTACCCCAGTATGTTCACCTTCAGCATCGCCATCACTATTCCCCTCGAGACGAGACACCATCTTTGCACTCGGCTTTAAGCCTCTTGAATCACATTCCCTCTTTCCGAGGATTGTTTTCGGTTGGTTTTCGACTTCAAATCCCAAATGAATATATCGGTCCCTAGATCTCGGGGTGGAAGACTCGAGTATAAACGGCACCACTTTATTGGGAGATACAGTACGCGCGTGTGAGTACGCTTCACGAACGAGAAGGGACAGACAACCTAAATTTTGACATTGATTAAGAAAACATCTGAGCTGACTAGAATGAGCTCACCCTGTCCCTGATATTCTTTCGCGGTCATCGCCAATGCTAGATACCACGCGTCTTTAGGAGTTGTATTTGAGTTTTCGAACGCTCTTTGGTGAGTCTTTTCTGAGAGACTCATGTAATTTAGAACGCGCTGAAAACAATCTTAGCAAATCTAGTTGACGAATGAGTGGAACGAGGGTAACGTACCATTACAGCACCAACCCCAGATCCTTTCAAAACCTTCAACGCTCCGGATCGAATTATCGAAAGGATGTTCCACGGGTTCATTCGTCTGTTCGGAGGTTCCCAACAAGCTACAGCCGCGATCACTTCTTCACCCTTTTGTCGAGCTGAATCTGAAGGAGGTGGTGTACTCGGTCTATGTCCTTGAGTAGCAGGAGGTTCAGATGTCGTAGCGACAACAATCCTTCCACCACTGTAAAAGCAAGACTTGGCGACACAGGAGAATAAGTGATGGATTTGCATGCCCTCGGAACTTGAGCGGGTTTTCGGATACTAGTATTTAGAGACATTTATTAGCCTGCCCATGAAACTAGTACAAAAACGCACCTCCTCAAACTCAAAACAAAAGCTTGCTATCGGGTCGTCTAAAAACTCTTTTGAAACAATCCAACAAACTTTGTCTAGCTCTTCTTCAGTGATTTCGCGCAGGGTGAAATTAGGCTTGGCTTTGCTCTGGGACGTAGAGTGATTCATGATGCTAGTTCCTGAGTGGAAATCGAGGCCACGACGTAATAGTACTGGTCCTTATATACCTGTCACGCTATTGAAAGTTTGAAATCAAATTGGCTTGTTGGAAATAGACAGATAGAATTATGAAGTCGCCTGGTCCTTCGGGCTTCTGGCCTTCGGACAAGTTTTGTCCTTATTTCTATTTGAAAGCTTGAAGATTTCTTCTCTAGATACCGAAAAAGGCCCCGCAGATATTCAGAGTTTGTTGAGTTGCAGATGTGAGTTTAATTGCTCCAGTTTAGTATCATCGTGCCGGAATATCCTTCCTTCAGGCAGTCATCAACCCACCTCCGCGTCGCTATGCATGTAGTCATTTGCCTATTTTAATTCGCGGGCACACGAGAAGAGAGTTCGAGAAAGTAGAGGTCGTTGCTGAGGTGATGGAAATAAGCAATGATAACTTTTTATTTGTTTATATCGAAACATCAAAGTACATATCAGGAGTTGTCTAATTCCCCAAATCAACACTACTCTAAGTCTTATTTCAAGTTTCAATGCGACGCCAACTCCAACTCTTGTTCAACAATGGTCTTCACCTCGGGGAACCTTGGCGTAATCTTTGCCTCGAAATGAACCGGACGTCTAGAACACCCCAGTCAGCACAGTACAGGACAACGGAAACCCCAAGAAAAGCACTCACATCAAAATCCCATCCGGCTCACATCCCTCCAAATCCAACTCTACCGGTCTCCCATCTTTCCCAACCACCCTCTCAATATCCATCATCCAAACCATCAACGCCATGTTCATGAAAAGCTGATTATTCACCGCATGCCTTCCAATACAAATTCTCCTCCCAAACCCAAACGTTACATGTCCTTCGTCTTTTGTATCAGGGTACCTCTCCCCGCCCAACAACTTGCCCGTCTTCTGGTCTAGGTATCGCGAAGGATTAAACTCGTTCGCGTCTGCGCCATAGACTTGGGTATCCCGGTTCATCAGGTAACAATTGGGAATGACCATCGATCCAGCAGGGATAAAGTACCCTTCGTACCAATCGTCTTGCATAACACGATGAGGTGCACCAACAGGAAAAGGAGTACTCCAGCGAAGGGATTCTTTGACCATGGCGCGAATGTAGGGGAGGTGAGGCATGTCGGAAAAGGAAGGGAGGCGGGAGCGGCCAACAACAGAGTCGATTTCGGACTGTGCACGTTTGAGGACGGATGGGTAGGCTAGCATTGCGAGGGTCCACCAGGACATGACTGAGATGTATCAAGTTAGAAGGATGGATGTAGTGGTAGATGAAAGACGTACTACTGGACATTGTATCGGAACCTGCGGCACTGTGAAAGGGGTTAGGTATAGTATGAAGAAGCTGGAGGGCGAAAGACGTACTACATAGATCCGGCGAGCCAGGCTCCTTCGCGCTCAGAAATGTTGAATTTATTCATGTTTTCAATAAGATTGGCGGCAAAGCTAGGACGAGTATTTCCACTTGCCTGTGGTAGGAAGTTAGGATCATTTCGAAAACCAGGAAAGTTGGATATACCAAGCGATTTCCGACCGACTTGTAAAGACTTTCAAACATAAGACTATGTTTCTCGAACGCGTCCTCAGCGTCTCGCTTCCATTTTGCGATACTAAGGTATGAGGATTAAAAAGGTAATCAAACGAAGGACTAAAAAACTACCTTCTGGGTAGATGAATCATCCAAGGGAAAAACTCGACCAGATGAGCTCCTGGCCTCAACGCTCTCGTAACACCGGCTGCCTGTTCGTTGACTGCCTCCACCGTCGGATCATGCTCCGAAGTTATTGGCGGTGTATCGTATACTATAGCCATAGTGACGGAAGCAGCAGAACGTTTAAAATGCGCTTCTAGATCGTATGGACGCGAGAGAATGCCAGAAGCCAGATAGAGTGCTTCTGTGAATTGGGTACGATAGTAGTTGGGTACAAGCGTTTTGCTGAAGCCTTCGTTACCCGCTCTACGCATTCTTCGCCAGCTAGAGAAAGGGATGAGAATTTCACATTTGGAAAGATTGTAGTACTCACGTATCAGTATACCTTCCAAGACCAAGCGCCAGACCACCAGAGAGAATCTCACTCCCGACAATGTTTATTGGTCGGTCAGAATATATGGTAGCGCGACGGTCAAGTAGATCAGCCGCTGCCTGCCTAGAATTGAGCACTATGATGGGCTGTCCCACAACGTTGAGATAGATGATGTCGCCTGCAAAAATATTGTCAGATTGCGTTTACTTTTCAATTCAAAATCTGTACCGAATGACTTTTGTAGTTCAGTAAAAGTCAACCATTGCTTCTCACCGAGCTGAAGGATATTGCCTAGCAAAGGCAGTCCTTTAGGTCCCGGTGGAAGTTTCCTCCATGAGCTTCGACGGTAAGAGACGATGGCATATGATGCTAGTCCGATTAGAGCGAGAGCGGCAACCCTTTGATCCATCGTGTTAATCTCGAAAATTGTCTGGTTCTCATTGCAGAGAAAGTTTATATGTCGAATCGAAACAAAGTCCAGCCTTCACAGAGTACACGGGTTTACAGATGATGTACGGTAGGTCCGATTGTCACATTTGAAAAATTAGCTGAATAACGAGCGGGATGATGGACGTTGTATGCCAAACGGCCGTGAGAGCAGAGTTTTGCTCCAAATGTAGACAGAAATCGCGTACGTCATTTTTGATTAGCGCTGACCACCATCCCGACTTGACAGCAACGAGGATCACTCTGCCAAAGCTGAAACTGCCCGTTTGACTTGTTTCCAGCGCTGGAAATACTCATTCTCTTTGGAGCTGCCAAGAATGAAGCACCCGACGGCCGTGTTCCTGACAAGTATTCAGAATCTATCTAGTATAAATCTCAACTCGAAGACACTTCAAAGTACTTGACTGCGCCATCATGTTCTTCTCGACTGTCCTTGCGTCTGCGTCATTCCTTGCATCTACTCTTGCTGCACCCGCTCCAGCGTCTGGAAACTGTACCGTTCTCTGGGATGGGCGTGTTCCTCAAGATTCCACACCCGAGTCTTTCGACCAGGAGACTTGTATGTCCAGCATCATGATTCTGTAGTTTACTTTATATACTAAGTCTGATAACAGCTCCCTTCAACAACACCGTCTTCCTCGGCCAGAACCAATCATGGTCCCAAATCGTCCAATTCCCAGACGTCCCACCTTCCCTCTTCGACACATCTACCAAGCCCGTCGAAATCAGTATCGACAATGACTCCATCTTTGCCTTCAACGCAACCCTCATTGAAACTGGATTCCGTCGTACCGAACTCATCCCGGCTGTCGACAATGGTACCGACATCACTTCGGGCATAACGACTATCCACTGGTCCGTTCGGACAGACGCTGCTCACGCTCTCAACTACTCGCACGAGTACCAGATTATGTGGCATGAACGTACGGACCTCGCAGCTGATCAGCTTGCGCTAAAGACGGGTGTACCGTTTGCGGCAGCAAAGGAAGATATCACTATTACGAATCCGCAAACATTGAGGGTCGTTGGAACGAATTTTGATACACCGGAGAAGAACGAGTTTGTGGTCGATTTCGATGATGACGTATGGCACAATTTCGCGATTACGGTTGGATGGGAGACGAAGTAAGTACTTCATGCACTCGTGTAAGAGATGCCGACTGATCATGGCATGTTTGATAGTCAAACGCAGTTGTACTACTCCCGAGACACCGAGCCTCTGGAAATGGTTTCCAACTTCACCAATGACTGGGCTGGTGAAGGTCTCATTCATTTTGGCTTCTTGAGACTGCCTATTGGTGACCCAGTTCGTTTATCTTCTGTGTTGTCTTTTACGCGTTCGCTAACAACTTCACATCCCTGACAGACCATCAACATTGCCTTTGAGGGATTCCAAGCGCCCATCGACACCTTTGAAGGACTAGTTTATGGTGGTATGTTTGTCGAGGACAGCTCCGACGGTTGTGTGTCGCTAGGTGGTCAGTGATCAAGGCCGCGTCTGGACCCGTAGCACTCATTAAGTTACTTATCTCTAATTATATCTACTACTTATTGGTTGCCTATTAACAACAAAAATATTATGTTCAAGAGGAAGGCTGATGGACAATGCGTCCAACGGCGAATCTCGTAAAGTCGTCAGCCAGACTACTTAGTAGTCCAGTATCAACAAAACCGAAAACGCGATTACAAATAGCTTGTCTCTCTGTAATTTGTGCGGGCTAATTTTCTCAGTATGTGCAAATTTAACACGTAGATGCCAACGTGTCAGCATGAACTTGAAGATTGTGCAGGATTTAGCATGCGTTGCTGGCACTGAATGAAGAACAAATTCCACACTAGTGCCCAGTGGGAAGCCTACCTTCTTTGATCGGTCCGACCCAGAAGCAAAAATATCCTCCTCACAAACCTTAAGTTCAAACAAAGTCTGGCTTATCATACAGTGGCAAACCAAGCCGTATACATTCGCTGACGAATGATCCAAAAATGGCAGGGTCTCAAACCTTAATTCCAACTTCCCATCATTGCATCACGTTTTCATCACTGTGTTGCAAATCTCCCACGAGGACTGTTACCATCGTAGGTTCACGCTTCTCATTTCGAGTTTGAGAAGAACTGAAGTTTTTCGCGTTCAGCTTAATCAGAGAAAATGAAGGCACTTAAAAAAGGAGTCACTAAACTAGGTAAAACATTTAGGAAAGGGGAAAGAAAACCTGAAGAGTTTGTGGATGAACAGGCAGTTGAAGGTAGTCCTGGGACCAATGCAGACAATCATGACCAGAGTGCTGTGCAAGTTATGGACCAGACTGCAGCTCAAAATCAAGTGTTTCAAGCTGCTCATCATTTCAGTGTTACAAATTCAACAATTACTGCCGTTGGCGGGAACCAAACCAATGTTTATCTTCCGGGTAAGTATCTGAGAATAACTGGAAAGAATGTGTGTGAACTGAACTATACTTAGAAAATCCTATGTCAGTAAAAAAGGTGTGTACTTTACATGATATTTTGAACATTATACTTACTATTGGTCTTTTGAAAAAAAAAAAGGAAATCACAGCTGAGTAAGTGTGCTAGATGTCTCCCTACACTTAACATACTTATTTCAATGAACAGTGTAATTGAATTTGCAACACCTGCATTGCCTAAAGTGTTTACTGGAAGGGATGAGCTTGTGGCTAAAGGTGTTGAGATTTTATGCCAAGGAAGCACTGCTTATCTTGCAATTCTGGGTGCTGGTGGAATTGGAAAAACATCTCTTGCTCTTCACATTAGCAGAGCTGCAAAAGTTCAGCAGAGATTCCAGGATAAGATATACTTTCTTCCTTGTGACATTTTGGAAGATGCAGATGCTCTGGTACAAGGAATATTCCAGATTATGGGGCTACTTGCTCAAGAGGGCAAAAGCAAACAAAATATTCTCTTTGGTTATCTTAGAAACTGCAAAAATGATTTACTGTTCATAATGGATAACTTTGAGACCCCATGGAATAATGAGAGAGCTGTAAAGAGTCTTTTGGAAAAATTAGCAGGATATGATAAAGTATCCATAATTGTAACAATGCGAGGTTACAGTGGGCCAGGTGACAACATTTCATGGCAAACCCTTGGTAGTGAATCAGGAATTCCTACATTATCACCAGCTGCTGCAAAAAAGGCATTTACTGAATTTGTTGGCCAAAAACTAGAGCTGACAGAAAACTCACAATTGATTGACCAGCTGTTGGAAAAACTTGAATATATTCCACTTGCTATCAGATTGAGTGCACAACATGCTAAAAAAGTTTCCCTTAATGTACTACTTGAGATGTGGGAAAGTAAGAAAACAGCTATCTTAAAGGAAAATCTCACAAAACCTGGGAGACTAACCAGTGTTGAGTTCTCTATTGATTTATCTGTCCAGTTCTTGAACAATGATCAGAAAACATTGGAGCTTCTCTCAAGTATATCCTTTCTTCCAAGTGGCATTCCTTTCTGGGTTCAGAATCTGAAGCAAATGTTACCATCAAATAATGACTGGGGTGCAGAAGTATCAATGCTTTTGGACACTGCACTTATATATTCTCAGAGTGAGGGATTAAAAATGTTGGCCCCAGTAAGAGAGTATATTCAGTTGCAGCTTGAATTGAAAAAAGATCAACTTCAACAATTAACAAGGTTCTATGGTGAATTTCTGAAGACTCTATCACATGATACAAAGGAAGCCCAAAAGAAAGTGGAGTTTCATATCCACAATATTGGGAAAATATTTAAGTTCCAATCAGAAAATCTAGTCCCCAAGCAAACATGCCTATCAGCTTTATATCAGCTTGATAGATTTTCCAAATATTATTCCATAACAATTCAAATCATTGATTCTATTCTGAAAGACGACACTGGTTTGTCATGGGATGAAGGATTTGACTTGAAGTTGATGAGGGTCACCAACTTGAGATGGACTGCTAATCTTAAAGGAGCTGAAGAGCAAGCTTTGTCAATTAAAAAAACCATTGGTAAAAATATCCAGGTAGAAAATCATGAAAAAGACAAAGCAAATCAACTAGGAAGATGCTATCAGAGTCTTAGTGCTATTTACTATGATCAAAGTCAGCTTGGAAAAGCTATAAAAACAAGCCTGGAAGCCCAAAAACAGTTCTTAATAAGTGAGAACCAACAGGGTCAAGCTAGATCCATGCATATTTTGGGAAGAGCCTACCTACTTATTCATAAATATGCTGATGCTTCCAGAGTCCTTTCAGAAGCACAAAAACAATTTGAAAGCATAGGAAATCGGCTGGGAGCAGCTCAATGCCTGCAAAGCCTTGGGGACATTCAGAGGATGCAGGATAACTACAGTGAAGCCACAAGGATGCTTTCAGAAGCACAAAAACAATTTAAAGGCATAGGAGTTCAGCTGGGAGCAGCTCAATGCCTGCAAAGCCTTGGGAACATTCAGAGCATGCAGAATAACTACAGTGAAGCCACAAGGATGCTTTCAGAAGCACAAAAAGAATTTGAAGGCATAGGAGAGCAGCTGGGAGCAGCTCAATGCCTGCGAAGCCTTGGGGACATTCAGAGCATGCAGAATAACTACAGTGAAGCCACAAGGATGCTTTCAGAAGCTCAAAAACAATTTGAAGGCATAGGAGATCAGCTGGGAGCAGCTCAATGCCTGCGAAGCCTTGGGGACATTCAGAGGATGCAGAATAACTACAGTGAAGCCACAAGGATGCTTTCAGAAGCTCAAAAACAATTTGAAGGCATAGGAGTTCAGCTGGGAGCAGCTCAATGCCTGCGAAGCCTTGGGGACATTCAGAGGATGCAGAATAACTACAGTGAAGCCACAAGGATGCTTTCAGAAGCACAAAAAGAATTTGAAGGCATAGGAGTTCAGCTGGGAGCAGCTCAATGCCTGCAAAGCCTTGGGGACATTCAGAGCATGCAGAATAACTACAGTGAAGCCACAAGGATGCTTTCAGAAGCTCAAAAACAATTTGAAGGCATAGGAGTTCAGCTGGGAGCAGCTCAATGCCTGCGAAGCCTTGGGGACATTCAGAGGATGCAGAATAACTACAGTGAAGCCACAAGGATGCTTTCAGAAGCACAAAAAGAATTTGAAGGCATAGGAGATCAGCTGGGAGCAGCTCAATGCCTGCAAACCCTTGGGGACATTCAGAGGATGCAGAATAACTACAGTGAAGCCACAAGGATGCTTTCAGAAGCTCAAAAACAATTTGAAGGCATAGGAGATCAGCTGGGAGCAGCTCAATGCCTGCAAACCCTTGGGGACATTCAGAGGATGCAGAATAACTACAGTGAAGCCACAAGGATGCTTTCAGAAGCTCAAAAACAATTTGAAGGCATAGGAGAGCAGCTGGGAGCAGCTCAATGCCTGCAAACCCTTGGGGACATTCAGAGGATGCAGAATAACCACAGTGAAGCCACAAGGATGCTTTCAGAAGCTCAAAAACAATTTGAAGGCAAAGGAGATCAGCTGGGAGTAGCTCAATGCCTGCGAAGCCTTGGGGACATTCAGAGCATGCAGAATAACTACAGTGAAGCCACAAGGATGCTTTCAGAAGCTCAAAAACAATTTGAAGGCATAGGAGTTCAGCTGGGAGCAGCTCAATGCCTGCAAAGCCTTGGGGACATTCAGAAGATGCAGAATAACTACAGTGAAGCCACAAGGATGCTTCCAGAAGCTCAAAAAGAATTTGAAGGCATAGGAGATCAGCTGGGAGCAGCTCAATGCCTGCAAAGCCTTGGGGACATTCAGAGCATGCAGAATAACTACAGTGAAGCCACAAGGATGCTTTCAGAAGCACAAAAACAATTTGAAGGTGTAGGAGATCAGTTAGGAGCAGCTCAATGCCTGCAAAGCCTTGGGAACATTCAGAGGATGCAGAATAACTACTGTGAAGCCACAAGGATACTTTCAGGAGCACAAAAACAATTTTAAGGCATAGGAGATCAGCTGGGAGCAGCTCAATGTATGCAATCACTGGGCAAAATTTATTCCAGCCAAAATCAGTATAACAATGCAATTGAGATGTTGTTAAAAGCTCAGGCCCACTTTCAAGATATCAGACAAACCATTGAGGTTGCAGCATGCTTTGAGCATCTTGGACTCACTTACAGACTCCAAAAGAGATATGACAAGGCAAAAGAATCATTTAGTAAAGCTTTAGAGCTATCTGCTAAAGAGTTTCCCAATGATAAGTATTTTATTGGGTATTTCATATATGGATTGGGAAATGTTGTCACAAATTTCCTCTGTCTTGATCTCCTATTGTCTCCATGTTACTATTTCCATATTTTGTTGATATCTTCCATCATTCCATTCCATTCTTCACATCATCAGCTTCTCCCTTTGTTGTTACCATCAACTTGATTGATTCTCCCTTGTTTCTATTCTTTGATATCTATCTTGATGGACACTCTCACCTATTCATTAGCTATCATATATTCCAATGGTCATTGTAGATAGTTCCCCAGTCTGTCCACTTTTGTCCCTTAGATCCATACTGCTCAGTTTTGTCTCAATACTATGTTGACATAGGCCCATTACTGGCATACTCACTATCTATTCTCTTTGCTGTCTTCTGACCCTGGGTGGTGGCCTGAGAGGCATCCTGACCCCAGTTGAGCTGTTCCTGACAAAGGTCTTCCAGGATATGCATGATCTTGCTGAAGCCAGAAAGAAGTTTCTAGAAGCACAGCAGGTTTTCACTTCTCATGGCCAGCTTCAGGATGAGGTAGATATGTGTAGCAAAGCACTTGATGAGTTGAATGAATTGGAAGTTGTACCACAACAATGATTTCTTCATTTTTGCATTTTATTATGTCACAATTCAGTGTATGTAAATATGACCATGTTATATATATTCAATTATCTTCACATCTACATATGTGGTATTCTGAGCTACATATGCATGAATTTGGATTCTCATGAGCCAAACTGAGGTTTTTTCTTATTTATTCAGAAAAGGCTTGATATTAATTTTTCTAAAAACTGTCTTCCAGCATTTTTTCACTGGGTGCAAAAACCCATAAACCCTTGATTTTACAGTGATTTTATGGTGAATTTATGAATTGGCAATATGTCTGTAAAATCAGAAATTTTACTGGATGTTTTACAGCTCAGTATTTCACATTGCTTCACTAAGAGCTGAGCTGTAAAACATCCAGTGAAATTTCTGATTTTACAGACATGTTGCCAATTCATAACTTCACCATAAAATCACTGTAAAATCAAGGGTTTATGGGTTTTTGCACCCAGTGTTTCACAGAAATTTGTTCAGATATGGTTGAATTCATTGAATGCTGTCTTTGTAAATTTCCATAAGGTGCAAAGACAAGACTCAGGCTTCAAATTGTTGTAAACAAGTTTTAGATATAGCTAGCCTTCTTTATGGAACAATGGCATAGGACAGCATATCAATTTTATCTCATAAAATCATATGTTCAAACACGTTTAAATCTTCATATATCAGACAAGGGCAGAATTGCGGAAACCGAGGATTCACAGGAACAGTGCCATAAAACCACAAAAACATGAGTTTGCTACAGCGATGTTCAAACTCCAATACTGGAATAATATTTTACATGAATATTTAAGCACAACTTGTTCTATAAATCCTTCGGTGGTCTGTGGTACACCTTCAGACTGAGAAAAGAACCCTAATCTTCAAACCTCAACGGCTTGTTGTATCAGCGCAAGAGCTGCAGCAGACCTCGGCTTGAAGCTGCACTCAAACGGTGCGGGATGACTACAAAGCTGGATCAACACCAGCCAAACAAATACACCGATACAGAAAGACTCACTTGATCGTCGACCTCCTGAATTCCACCTTTGGTGTGACCTCCTTCCCATTCGCATCAATAGGTTTCTTGATATCATAAACTGCAAGCACAGTAGCCATAGCGATCCAAACAGTGTCCAACGCCATGTTCTTCCCCGAGCAAGACCTCCTACCAAAACCGAAAACAGCGTAATCGATAGGGTCAGGTACGTTTTTAGAATTGTAGCGGTCGGGATTGAATGTTTCTGGGTCGGGGTAGACTTCAGGGTCGTGCAAAAGAGCCCAGGAATTGCCTAGAACTGTCGCGTCTTTGGGAATATAGTAGCCGTTGTAGGTGTCAGCGGCCATGGCACGGTGGGGAATTGCGAATGGGACTGCGAAATTTTTGGGTTAGGTGATGGTATAATGGAAGGCAATCAGACGCACAAACAACGAGCCATCTCATAACTTCGCGCAAGACGTTCCACAAGTACGGAAGGTGCTCTTTGTCGGAGAATTCGGGTAACCTTTCACCGCCGAGGACAGAGTCTAGTTCGGCTTGTATCTTCTTCTGCACGTCCTGGTGAATGACCATAGCTAGAATAAAGCTGGTTATTGATGCAAGATTCTATAGAAGATTCAGCAATTGGCAAATAAAGACAATGCGATAATCGGTACGCACTGTATCGCTTCCTGCAGCATACACAACAGCAGCAAGGCTCTTGATCACATCTTCGCTAAGTGCAGAAGGAGAATTGTTGAGGCGGTCTTCGAGGCACATGCCAACAAAACTGGGATTATGAGCGGTTCCTTTTGCCTGTACGTGTTGTTTGTTTAGTGCATGACAGTACACGAGCAACTATCGTGCTCACGAGTTGATCTTTGACCATATCGAAAGGTCTGTTCACAACAGCCTCCTGTAGCTTGCGCCATTGCGCAGCCACCCTTTTGAACCCTGCTCCGGGCATCCAGGCTGGAACGTGCTTGACTGGAAGTAACGATTAGATGACGTATAGCCAAGAAAGGCAAAGAAACTTGCGAATTGGGAATGTGTCAACCAAAAACGTTCCAGGAACGGTTGCTTGAGAAGTCGATTCAGACGCTGCCTTGTTCACCAGGACAAGTGGATCACTCATAGCGTCAGTCACGATGTATCCATACACCCTCTGCATGATAATTCTGGCCGTAAAGTGTTCAAAATGATCGAGGAATTTGTTCGGAGTCTTTTGCAGAAGTTGGAGTAGTTCATGAGCTGCTGGAACTTGGACGCGGCGGTGTTCCGAAATGGTAGCGTCGAACTGGGTATGGAAAATGCGACGATGTTCTTTCCAGCGAGGTCCATATCTCATCATTGCAAAGGTCCAATCCCATCCGACTCTGCGTATGGTTAGAAACGTCAGTCTGTGGGAGGCGGAATCGGGCGGGCTTACAGATCAACCAGCATGGGCATATCGGGTCTGTCGGAGTAATTGGAGCCCCTTGCAAGGAATAGGTCTTCGACGGCTTTATGTGAATTGAGGAATACACTGGTGTGCCCCAGTGCAGACACAGAGACGACATCTGAGTCTAAGAGGTGAAATATTAGGTCAAACACGACAGACTCGGACACATTGATTCCTTACCGTATTGCTTAGACCACTCCACCGCTTGTATGTGAGGTGCTTGTGAGCTCCCAAGATCAAAGAGGTTCCCTACGATAGGCAGGCCTATAGAAAGGCGATGTCAGTCGGTTGAAACGACAGTATGAACGGAGATTACCTTTGGGTCCTGGTGGGAGAGGAAGCCTTGGCTTTCTCAGTTGACGAACCACTAGAACGAAAGTCGCGACCAGCAGAGAGACGACGATGAAATCCATTGATGATGCTGGAATGAAAGATTTGATGTTTTACGAAGAGAGGATCTCACTTTGTATCAAATTTTTTAAGTAGGAACTTTAACTCAGTGTCGCCCTTGAATAGTGGCATTGTATGGATGTTGAAGCGGAAGCGGCCTCTGTCCGAAGGGCTTGGAAACGAACTGGCTTGAAAAACTCGTTTAGGTCAATAGCACTGAATCCAAGTAAAACGGCCGTGTTTATCAGACGTTTCAGATTGCAGGATATGCATCTGAGCCTATTAGGGATACACAAGCAACGAGAGAGAATATTGGCTATGCTGGGTGGATATTGTGATGGGCGGCCGTCAAACGACTGTGAGAACTTTTTTTTTGGCTACATCCACCAAAAACGGCAGATACGAGATTACCGTCAAGCATCTGACTCAATTACTGCAGATCATAGTACTACTCAAAAATGCGCACGACTTCGAATCACTTGCATACGAATTCCGACCATGGCCGGCATGATCTTTGACGTTGTCCAGAGAAACCCGCGACTGTCTCTACTCGCTTTGCTCGGTCTGGCAGTCTATCTTGCTGTTAGATATATCACCAGCCCTTGGCGCAAAGTTCCACCGGGGCCGACTGGCCTTCCAATCATTGGGAACCTTCATCAAATGGGAAGCAGCAAGCAATGGCTAAAGTACACTGAATGGAGAAATACTTATGGTCAGTACTAGTTTTTCTCGTCAGCTTCTGTTCATCAACTGTCGTCACAGGCGACTACATCTTTCTCAATGCTGGAGGGCAACCTCTACTTGTGGTTAGCTCATCGAAAGTCGCTGGTGACCTCCTTGACCGCCGTGCTACAATCTACTCCGACCGACCAAAAAATATCGTTGCAAATGATATGATGACGGGTGGCCTTTTGATCACATTTACCCACTATAATGACATGTAAGTCATTATCAACTTTTCCCTATATTCGTATCTGACGCTGTAACAGCTGGCGCCGCCTTCGTAAAGCCGCTCACGAAGGTCTAAACAAGGCTGTCGCGCATCGCTACCACCAAACACAAACGAACGAAGCCGTTATACTCACTCATGGCGTCCTTTCTGAACCCACAAAGTTTGACGATCACCTCCGTCGCACAGCTGTCTCCTCCATCATGACCATGCTATACGATTATCCGCCCATCGAGTCCCAGGAAGACCCAACCGTCAAGAGGATTCACAATTTCGTCGTGCGTTTAACGCGCGCAGCGCTACCTGGTGCTCACTTGGTAGAATTCTTCCCCTGGATGCGATATATTCCTAGTAGGCGAGTTCATCTTTTTGAATTCTGGCCGTCCGAGTGCTGACATCTGGTTTTAGCCTCGCCAAATGGAAAAGAGATGCTGAAGATGGGTTTGCAAGGGATTCGGTACTTTTTGAAGGACTGTTCAAGAGTGTCCAGGACCGAGTGGTAAGCCGAATAGCATACTGAGACTTCAACACAACTCACCGTTGATTAGGAAAAGGGCGACGAAGGTTCCAGTTTGTCTGCGTTTCTTATCAAGGAAGCCGATCGTCACAACATTACTATGAGAGAGAATGCTTGGCTCGCTGGCACCATGTACGGCGCAGCTACTGACACCAATGCAGGTAAATCCTTGATCTACCAGTCTCACGTCTCTTCTAATAATTTTTCAAAGGGGTAATGGCCTGGTGGATATTTGCGATGATGCTTTACCCCGAAACGATGAAACGTGGCCAGGAAGAAATTGATGCTGTTGTTGGACGGGACAGGCTTCCTTCATTTGCCGACTTTGACAACATGCCCTACCTTCGTGCAATGGTCAAAGAAACCTTGCGTTGGCGTCCTCTAGATCCCCTCGGGATTCCTCATCGGTCAATTGAGGTATGCTATGTTTCATTCTGCATTGAACATCTACTTAACCGTCGTTCTCTTCCAGGACGATTGGTACGAAGGTCGTTTCATCCCGAAAGGTATGGTATTTCTTTACGTTTATCGTAATCGAACCAACTTTTATTGTAGGAACGATCATTATACCTAATGTCTGGTCACTCAACCGCGACCCCGAGATCCACGGTCCCGACGCTCACGAGTTCAACCCCCTACGCCATCTCAATGCCAACGGCCAAATCAAACCAGCACCTCCCGATACCAAGGAAGAAGGACATTTCACTTATGGTTTCGGACGAAGAATCTGCGTTGGGAGACATGTAGCGAACAATTCGCTGCTCATCGAGATTGCAATGATGATGTGGGCACTGAATATTGAGCAAGCGAGGGATAAGAGTGGTGCACTGATACCACTTGATGTTGATGGGTGCTGGGAAGATGGACTTGCAGTGTACGTTTTTGTTCTTTCAATGCTGACAGTTTTGGCTGACGTTGTTGTAGTCGTCCCGTTCCTTACCAGTGCAAGATCACCCCTAGGTTCCCTGAAGCCTTATCCATCTTGGAGCACGAGAAAGAGAATATTGAAAGGAGTTTTGGGAAACGACATTGAAACATAGATTTTGTACTCTGAATGTTCATTAATATTTGAGATTTGAAACAGTCGCCATTTCCCGCGATTCAAAACAGTTCTACATGATACCGGGCCATGTGCTAGAGCTCAAAAGTGCCTTTACAATTAGAGCAAAGAAAGACGAAAATTCGTTCTAATCACAGTTGCGGAATCGAAGAACCGAACAGCAAATAAATATTTGCCGGCCGCGTCGTTTTTGGACATCACTGACATTCTTATGAAGATCCCCGCGACCAGAACTAGTGTACTGACACTCTGGCTTGATACAGTGCCTTTAGCAACCGTATTGCTGTAGCAGAGTCCAAGAGCACCCGCATGGTGCGTCATCCAGGAAAATCTCGACACCGCTAACTGGTTCTTTTGGTTTGGCTCTCGCAGGCTGGCAGCTCGTAACGGATGTGCGTCTATTCTGAATAATAATATTTACTGCAGGTGTTACAAAATATGACATGGTAAAAGTTCAGAAGTATGGGGTATGTAGAAAGTATTGCTCACTGGCTTGCTGCTTGTACGTCTCCGTCTCTCGAGCTGGTTTCTTATGCTAACTAATCCTCTTCGTCATCTTTGTCTCACTAAATTTCGATAACCATCCCTCAATGACTGAAAACCTTCAATGGCCACCGCATTACCCTACTCAAACGGTTTTTCTTCTTCTGCTCTTTTGCTGGCTCAGACTTCTCAGGTTTTTCGGTTTCTCCCTCTGGAACATCCGTTCTAGATGAACAAGATACATTTGCGTCAGACGCTTTCTACTATTGGGATGATACAAGTGCGAGTAATTACTTCGATTCAAATTGCTTCTTCAACTCCAAGATACGTGCAATCGTGCCCTTCACTACGTCGTCAATTCCGGAGAATTGGATGCCGAGATCCGTTGTCGCTTTCGAGTTGTCGAATTTGAACTTTTCTTTGGTTGCCTCTACCTGGGACAAGTCGACAGGAGGAAGGTTGTCTTTCAGTTCTGGGAAGTGTTTGCCAATAGCCTCAACGAATTGATCGGCAACCTGGGTGCAAGGATCAGCTCAACGCGTCCGTTTCAAACCACAACGGGGAATACACACGTAGGTACCGCCAATGAGGAGGTATCGCTGACCCTGTGCTTGGTCGCGCTCAAGAGCACGGAGATGAGCCAAGGCGACGTCGCGTGCATCAACAAAGACGGGGAAGCCAGTAGCAGGAACACCATTCTTGAAAGTACCATCGGCCATCTTCCACATGAACCCGACTGAAACGTTTAGTTCGCTCAGGCTGTGGAGGATTTGCATGGGAGGACCATAGGATCCGCTAAATTGGATGGAGGTTTAGCAAGTCTGGCGCAACCGAATAACCCGAAACGCATACCATGGGCAAATGACAGATCCAGTCCATGAGGGCTTTTCGGTTTTGATGTAATCCCAGAAAGCCTTTTCAGCAAGAGCCTTGGAAGCACGGTATGCAGCCATGGCAGGTCCGGATTTGGCTTCCTCAAGAGTGACGGGGTTCCAGTCGCTGGGATTCATGACATGTCCAGGAGGAGCATTGGGGTTGACGACGGCGGCAAAGGAGGAGGTGAAAACGACCCGTTTGACCTTGGGCTCAAACTTGGTGGCCTTGAGGACATTCAAGGTACCATTAATGGCAGGTTTCAGAATGGTGTCGTTGTTCTGTTCAGAAATGTGACGTCAGAACGAGTAGGAGACTGAATGCAAGCAACTGACATCGGTGTTCCAGTGGGCTGGGGAGGCCAGGTGAGCAACGTAATCGCACCCCTTGATTGCTTCATCGAATGACCCGTCTTCTGCCATATCAGCGACAACCGCGTAGGAGTAGTTGGCTTTGTGTTGGGGGAATCGGGAGATCCATTCTTCAGCTTTAGCCGCGCTACGAGCGGTTGCTTTGACGGCATAGCCCTGCTCGAGGAAAGTCAAGGCAGTCTGAGATGCGAGGAATCTTGAAGCTTATGAGTCGAGTTTTAGGGGGGAAATTTTATCAGGCACGTACCCAGTGATACCGGTGATAAGAACTGTGCCTTTCGACATTGTGTTTGTAGTATGCAATGTGTAGAAACGATGGGGAATGAGACTGGTTTGTGGTCGTCGACGCTGGAGTACTTTTAAACGCTGCCAGTCGGAAACCTTCCGGGATATCGGTTGATGTCCGCTGAAAGAAGAGAAGAATTTTTGATATACGTTGGAGTGCATGTTCAACAAAGGAACAGCTCTCAGATGACATTGTTGTAGGGAGCTTCGGTACTATAAAAAGACTGAACGCCTCCCGGCGGCTTATTATTAATCGAGTGTGCGAAGATGATGTCTTTCTTGTCTCCAACAACAAACATCTGTCTCCGAAATTTTGTTGACGCTGACCATCCACTGATATGAATCTCCAGCGGCCGTGTCTTTTTTGCTCGCAATCTTGACAACGTAGCTGTTAAACATTCTCGAAACCTCGCTCCACAGCTCCCACCACAGCCAAGTACTGAATTCCTGTTTCGATCAAAGCATCTGTAACGAGAAATTTTAACTATTTTGCAAGTCCAACCGAATTCATTTTGCTTTGTATGGAAAGTGGGGTTCACGCTCTGTTCCCAATTACAATACAATGCTTTGACGCCAACTCCTTCGGTTCTCCCTCTGGAGTTGATTATTTCCGTTTCACTCCCTCGCTTCTCGTTCTCTCGCCCTGATATTCATGAGAATCCGCTGGGTACTCGAATCACATTTCTACTAGCAGTGAGATTATAAATGTCGTGAGGAAGAAAAAAAGATTCGTCAAGTACCTTCTCATCTCATCCAGCAGCACCGACAACATGTCCGATCAACTCAACGTACTTGCCAGTCTCATCTCGGACGGTATCGCAGACGTCAATAGAATATACAAGGAAACTGGAAAGCCATATCCGGCTCTGGATGATCCCAATGCACCTCCACACATCTCTGGCAATACACAGCTTCAAGCCGCCACCAATATAGTGCTCGCAGCGGCTGCCCAACTAATAGATAGGTCAGTAAATTATGTTAAACGGATTGTTGTGAGGCTAACCATTCTCGACCGTTTGCTAGTTTGCGTAAACCTTCAGATGTTATCATGGATACTGTCTATTCAGTACGTCGAAAAGCTTGGCTCTCTAATCTCATACTAATTTACTGATCACCAGATGCACACTACTTTCGCCTTGAGGACTGCCGTTGAATGTGGTGTCGCAGAAATGCTTCGGGAGGCAGGACCTGAAGTATGTTAACGTTGGCTTCCCTATCAAGGATTGAACAACAACTACCTCCTTTAGGGCCTTTCTAGTTTTGAAATTGGTCAGAAGGCTGGCGTCGAACATCAAAAGCTTGGTCGTGTGCTTCGTTTTCTCGCTGCTCGCCATATCTTCAAAGAAGTCCGTCCCGACGTTTTTGCCAATAACCGAAACTCTGCAGCTTTAGATACCGGAAAACCGTTCGAGTCCATCAAATCTCGGTACGTTACTTACTCGAGGTATCCCTTCATCTCCTCACGTACATGTATCGCCAGACCTTTAGACAAGTATGAAAATGCGAAGCCCAATATGGCTGCTTTTGTATCTCATGCGTACGCCGCTACAATCTCCTTTTTGCAGCCCAGTCTAATGGTTCAAATAGGTCATCTGAACCCTTCTCTCATGGTGCTCTCCTACTCGACCAATATCTCCTTGACCCCGAATCTTCCTTCTCTGATGATCCCGCCGTCACACCTTTCTCTCGAGCGCAAGGCCATCCTATTCCATGGTTTGAATTTATTGAGAAACCAGAGAACGAACGCCTACTCCGGAATAATTCTGCTGCTATGAGCGCCAGCGCCAGTCTGTTCCCCAACGACTTGTTCGTGTCCGGTGAGTCTTTCCGTCTCTTGTATCGTTTATATTTATGTTTACCATGGCACTCGAACCTCTAGCATTCGACTGGGCTTCTCTCAAGGCTGGTTCAAAAGTCGTAGACGTAGGAGGCGGCGTTGGTTCTTGCACTTTGCCGCTGTGCAAAGCTTTCCCTCACCTCAGATACGTTGTTCAAGACAGGGCAGCCGTTGTACCTCAGGCACATGGGGTAAGTGAAGCTTCGGGAAGAGAATGAACGAGTTCTTGACATATATTGGCAGTACTGGAACCACCACTACCCGGAAGCAATCAAGACCGGCCTCGTCGACATACAAGCCAACGACTTTTTCGGCCCTCAGCCTACCACAGACGCTTCCATCTTCATGATGCGTTTTGTCTTGCATGACTGGCCTGACGTACCCGCTCGCAAGATCATGTCTCAGTTGCGTGCCGCTGCGCGTCCTGACACCAAGATGATCTTGCTCGAGTTTGTAGTGCCGTACACCTGCAACACGGAATCTCAGTTTGCACACATTCCTGGAGCCGAAAATGATCCAGCACCTTGGCCTCTACTTCCTTCACTTGGACCTGCGACTTCGCATGTGTATTTTGTTGACATGAGGATGATGAACTCGTGTAATGCCCCCGAGAGGACTCTTGGTGCGTGGATTGCCCTTGCTGAGGGTACTGGATGGGAGTTGGAGGCGGTGAAGAGGGGACCGTTGTGCGCGTTGGTATACAAGGCCATCTAAATCGTTATCACTTCGTCATATAGTAAAAATAGAATACTTTTATGGGCCATTTACACAATGAAACACAGAATAACTATCATTAGAGTACATCTGCAACGAGTTTTTTGAACGTCCGCCTACTTAAGAAGGGAAAACCTAGTTTATTGAACTCTTTTTTTCTTTCCAAAAAATCCGGAACAAGTGCCCTATTCAAGATATTTGGTCTCCTGTGCAGGCGGTACTAGTACCGTGCACATAAGCATATAGACTACCGCGACTGGAACCATTGAATCGTCCAGTAAGGCCAAATCATAGGAAGAAAAGGGATTGTCTCGCATGGCTTGCACCGTAGATAATTCATGATGACTATCATTTTCACTATTCTAGGTATGCTACTAAAGGGTATTATGTACAGCAATTTCGATGACGAGACTGGAAGTGAATAAAATTCCACAATACACATACATGAGCAATGAAAATCATAACAGAAATAATGCATTCAGGTTCCCATTTAACATTCACCTAGTATTCAAGGTTATCTTTCTCCTGGGCGAGAATGGCAGGCGCTTCCGGGAACCGAGGAGTAATCTTAACGTCGAATGGTTTAGGGCGCCTAAATCATGGATTTATCAGCTTGGAGTACCGACGGAAAATGGAATGAAAACGCAACGTACACAACCAAACCGTCCTCAACACAACCATCAATATCCAAAGGAACAACCTTGCCATCTGGGCCCGTGGGTCGTTCAAGTTTCAATGTCCATAACATGATCGCAATGTTGATAAATAAGGAGTTGTTCCCAACGTTCCTCCCAACACAAATCCTTCTCCCAAACCCATAAGAAACATGACTCTCATCTTTGGTATTCGGCGTAGCAGGTGCAAGTTTTCCGTTCTTATCCAAATGTCTTGCAGGGTTAAAGTGATGAGCATCTGGGCCGTACACTTCCGGATCTCGGTTCATACACCAAACGTTGGGGACAAGGACGGAACCTTTTGGAATAAAGCGACCTTCGTACCAATCATCTTCGGTTGTACGGTGAGGGAGGCCGACAGGGTCAACAGGACGCCAGCGCAAGACTTCTTTAACAAGAGCACGGATATAGGGAAGATGTTCGAAATCGGTAAAGGTAGGGACTCGAGAGCGACCGATGACCGCGTCAAGCTCTGCTTGTGCACGTTTTTGGACTTCTGGGTAGGCGAGCATTGCGAGCATGTACCATGACATGGCGCCAGCTGTGGTTTCAGCTCCTGCAGCGCTGTAATGCGAGTCAGAACAGGATAAAGAAAATAAGTGACTGTGTTACGCACTACATCGTTCCAGCAAGCCATGCATTCTCGGGTTCGGAGAGGTTGTTCTTTCCTTGGTCTTCAATGAGACTAGCGGCGAAGCTAGGTTTAGCGGTACCCTTTGCCTATAAAGCAAATTGAACACAGAAGACGGAGTAGCACAGTTCAGTACATACAACATCATCCCGGACTGTCTTCAAAAGACTTCCAAACATGCGTGAGTCATGCGCATGCCATTCTAATGCATTTCTCTTCCAAGCTGCTAAGCTAGAATGCAAGATCAGCTGATGGTATGGACATAAGGATTCATTCGTACCTAGCTGGTACATAACGAAGCCATGGAATAAACTGAACAAAATGAGCACCAGGCAAGTTGGCACGAGTCAGCCTGTTGACGTGGTCATTGACGTTCTTCACAGAGGGATCGTTTTCTTCGACAGGAGGAGTTGCGTAAACTACAGACATGACCGAAGAGGCAGCACTTCGGCGAAGATGATTATCCCAATCCACAGGTTTGGCGATTAACGAAGAGGTAAGCAAGACTGATTCACGAAACTGGAAGGGGTGGTATCGATGTACAACGGCTTTATTGAACCCTTCGTGACTTGCTTTTCGCATGCGACGCCATCTGTGTTTATGTTAAGTCAGATCTGAGAGAATGAGACGTGATAGTATACACCTACACATCGGTGTACCCAAGAAACACAATAACGAGGTTCCCAGTCAACAGGTCAGCGACGTAGTTACCTGGTCGGGCGGAGGTTTTGCCGGCATGTCCGTCCAAAAGGTCGGTAGCAACTTTGTGGGAGTTTAAGATAATTAATGGCTGTCCCGCGCCGTTAAGGTAGATGATGTCGCCTACGGGAAGTCTAAGTAGAGATTGCGCTTTGCAGATCCTGATTACTCACCGAATTCTTTCCTCCATTCCGTGAAAGTGAGCCATTGCTGCTTCCCCAGCTGCAGTGCATTCCCGATGAGAGGGAGGCCCTTAGGACCAGGAGGTAGTTTTCGCCACGGGCTCTGATAGTATTGCGCGATGCTAAGGGTAACAAGGCCTATGAAAGCCAGAGTCAAAATCTGAGGTGAAACATCGAATCCTACAATATCAGGCATAGTCGGGACAGTTGAAAGGTTTGATATTTTTGTATCGTTAATATACTGAAAGCTGCGAAGAGTAACTCTCTGAAAGAAAAACGGCCGCTGGGCATGGAGGAATGCTCAGCGTCATGCAATCCAATGAAGAGATAGTGTTGTTATCGTCACTCTGGATTGCTGCTGGGCATACCAGAACGCCGTCACACAGGCCGAGACGAAGCAATTGGCAGAGGGTGCTAGTCAATGGTACTTGCTGGGTACTGTGGTTGGGATCTAGGCTAGTGAAAGATTCGAATTATAAGGGTTTATTTAAAATTCAAAGTGACCGCAATTGGGAAAGTAGGCTTGTTCGCAATCAAGTAGGAGGTGCGCTGGTTGTGCGCTGGCATCAGTAGCTAGCGTGAGAAAAGTCCCGTTCATTGGTATCGACGACGACAGCGGACCCTTGGATGTTGTTTTCTTCCTTTCAAAAGTCAATTCCACATTTTTACATATTACCATAGTCATATGGTACGTTGTTCTTCAGTGTTGAATGATAATTTATCTTTCTACAGCGATCCTATTGGCTATATGTTCTAAATTAATCAAGTCGAGTGCAGTGGGTCACTCTGAGCGCCTCCCGTCTATGACGTCTTTTCAACACAACCACCTTGCAAGATCAACAATGTCCAATGTAGGTCGGGATAACGATATTGGAGACCTTGAGTGACAGTTTGGAGTCGTGGACAGCAGGTAAGCATCGCATTTTTGTATCCAGTGATCTGACTATGCCACTCACGGCCGTGAAGCATGGCAATAGCGTCATCCCCCACTGCCAAATTGGGAGTCCTTCTCGGTTAGCATCCGAGAGTATGCGGATACCCTACCGCTCACTGCAGCCCCTCATCGGGCTCGACTGCTGCCTCGTCATGTCTCTCTATATAAGAGACGACCTTCGGCGTCCTGTTTCTCCATCTCACAGTTCTTACATCTACTTCAAACCCACTCCACACAACACACAGAATCACAATGGTCTCTCAATCAACTAAATTGGGCGGTACTGCTTCCAACGTCACTGTCGGACGCGTTGCAGTGAGTGTTCTTTTGAAAAATTTAACTCGTTCTTGTTTTAACCGAGTTCTCCAGCATGGCTTGATGATGATGACGTCGGTGTTTAGTGGTTTTCGGTATGGTGTCTTTACTGAAGATGCTTTTGTAGATGGACCCCTAACCCGGTCCCCGACGAACAAGCCTTCGAGGCTATCAAGGCCGGTATCGATGCTCTTCCGGCTGGAACCAAGATGCTCTTGAACAGCGGTGCGTATTCGATATGCACCTATTCTCGTCTTTGCTCATAGTGTACTTCATTGTTCACAGCCGAATTCTACGCTATGGATATGGGAACCGGCAACCTCCAGTTGCTCAATAGGTTCTTCACCAAGTACCCCGAATATGCCGACAGGACATTTGTCGCAGTCAAAGGAGGTGTCAAGGACCGAGCACCAGATGGATCGTAGGTCGCCTTGTTACATCTACGCGACTTGTTTTCTCATAGCTCTGTAGGATCGAAAATCTCCGGGCTAGTGTTGAAAACATTCAAAAAGCCCTCGGAACGGTGAAAAAACTCGACTGTTTCCAAGTTGCCCGTATCGACCGCCGAGTTCCTATTGAGCAACTCATCCAGAACCTTGCCACGCTCGTTAAAGAGGGCAAGTGCTCTCACATCGGTCTCACCGAATGCAATGGTGATACTTTGAGGAAGGCAAATGCGGTATGTGTCTATCAGCTTTTTCCAGCCAATTTCCGGTTCGATAAAGTATGTCTTTCAGGTCTACCCCATCACTGTTGCCGAAATCGAAGTCAGCCCCTGGTCATACGACTTCCAGCAGAAGAAAGTCATCGCCGCCGCTACAGAATTGAACATCACTGTTCTCGCCTACTCTCCTCTCGGTAAAGGTTTCCTCACCGGTCAAATCAAGAGCCCCGAGGACTTGGCTAGTGAGTTTCTCATTCCGTTTCCAATGATACATATTCTGACCATATCATCACAGAGGGCGACATCCGTGGCCACATGACCCGATTCAAGGACGAAAACATGAAGCACAACTTTGCTCTCGTCGACGGTCTCAAGGCTATCGCATCCAAGAAGGGCATCTCTGCCGCTCAGCTCTGCATCGCCTGGGTCGCTTCCCTAGGTCCCACTATGATTCCTCTACCTGGGTCCTCGAAAGCTTCTCGTACCCTAGAAAACATCCAAGCTGGCGATATTGTGTTCAGCCAAGCAGAGTTGAAGGAGATTTCTGATTTGTTGGCGAAACATGAGGTCAAGGGTGACCGTTACTTTGGAATGTCTGACGAGCAACTTCACCTCTGGCAGTAAATGTCTTGCAAAACCAATTTGTATAATATAGACTACAGCAAGTATTTAGATTATATGTTTTGTATGCTCGTATGAATCGTTACTGTACTTGAATAAATCAACTTCATGTCTTAGTATTTTCACGCGTGGGACCTTCAAGCAACGAGAAACTTCACCAATTGCCGCCATAGTTAATGACAGGATAGTAGGCAAGAAGTGTTTTCATTAATCCACAATTTTGTTCTCATCCTTGTCAACTCTCAGTATCATACTTTCTTAGAAATGGATCCTTTAATAGCTTCTCCATCACATCTGCCCTCAAGTGCAAACTGACAGTGACTCCATCCTCATACCAAGGCGTGAATTGAACTTGGGGCCCACCCTCTGCCTTTTTCAGACCACTCTCCATAACCTGTACGCTAGACGACAGCCGCTATATCAGCTCGAGCGTTCGATACAAGGAAAATATGCAGTCTCACCATCCATCACACTCAGGCATTAGTGATTCTACCATTCTAGGCCTGCCAAATCCATAATCCACGTCATAAGCTCCCATACCAGGTCTTGATTCCAACCAACTAGTCGCAATAGTATGCCTCTCTCCCAAAAACGTATTCCATCTCCTTGATGGATCTACCACATACGCCATCTCATACAACAGTGCCGCGAGTGCAGAAGCATCATATCGTTGCATACTCTCTCTAATAGTCGCTGCAGCACTAGGTCCCACTTTTGAAGCAGGCAACGACACTGGAATGTTCAAAATCGGCGACCCGAGAAAATGTGGAGGAAGAGGTGGTGATAATCTCGGACGAAAACCAATAGTAGTATCGAGGTGAACTTGGGATTCTTGTTCAGATAGCCCTCGTGCTCTGACTATCAGGGTCCATAAATGAGCAAAGAGTGCGTCTAGTTTGCTGACTTTGGGAGGAATGGAGGTCGTCTGGCTGATAGCTGAAACAGAAGCGCTCCACATCGCAATAATCTCTTCTCGGCTAAAGTGAACAAGACGATACGAGACGGGAGCGAGGATATCCCACTGCGACCAGGGCATAGGCTTTTCAAATGTCAGCGGAATACGGCTCTTGACGGCATCCGGAATCTCAGTGGATGGGAGCATGAAGTCGGGACAGTCGTTGGCACTTGCCCACCAGTCATATCTGTGTAACGGAATGGATTTTGCTTTGGTAAGAATCTTCTCGTCAGGTACGACTGCATCTATGTCACCCTCTGCTGCAGCATCCACTAGCTCGGGTTGAAAAGGCCTTTGAATAACTTGCACCTCTTTTCCCTCATACAAACGCCGATTCTGCGTGGCCCAGTCGTGCACAAATGTCAGCAGCGTTTGTGCGTCCGCAAGTACATGCGCCAGTTTGACCGTAATTGCCATACCACCGCAGGCAAAGGAGGTGACCTGGATAATCAAGCATGGCAAACCGTCGTACGTGGTTCTGTCATACAATGCAAGCTTGGGACTCTCGGGAAATATACCCATGGATGCGATAATGCTACCATCCCAGACTCGGTACTTGGAAGCTCTTTCCTCGCAGCTAGGAATAAGTTCAGCGAGTTTATGGGATGAATTCGCCTGGACAAATTCTACCCCTGGATCTGTCGCAGTTCCCCAGGTCAACATGGGTCGATTAAAGCGTTTGGTATGATCGGCGGTGGAATCGGAAAGTTGATCGTTATCCTTTGGCATATGGAGTGATCCGGACCATTGTGGGTAGCTGTCGAGGATTTGCCTCAGGGAGAGGATCAAAGTGTCGTTGGAAAGGGATTCTTTGTCGGACACATCAAAGAGCCAAGTAGCACTAGTGGGGGAATAGCGTAACACAGTTGCATCGATAATGGACAACGATCTAGTGAATGGTCCGTTTTGCTTGATGACCTCGGCCGAAAGTGGAAAGACACGCTCACGAGCTGTTTGTGTCGCGGGCTGAACCTACTTGCCTAATGTCAGTGGTCAAGATTAATGTAGCTGGGAAGCCTACCATATTGGATATTGAAGTTCGAGTAACAGCCTGGCATATTATACCCTACCTAAGCATCTTCTGTGACTCGAATTCGGGCCCCGGTACCGGCTGAGCACATTGAAGATTGTCGATGGAGGTATGACTCAAATTCGGGCCTCATTACCGATATCCTGACGATTTCCGGGCGAACGAAGCGCCCTCCCTGTCTATGTGCGTTCTCTTGGCATTGAATTTTTACATATATTACAAGGGTAGACACCATGTGTTAGCTTCTTGTACAGTTGGCACTAAACCTGTAAAAAGGTATTGAGCAATATTTCGGACAGGACAACTTGAACTAAACCTTCTCAAACCACACCTCTGCCCTTTCCGAAACCCGTTCACCTGTAGGACCCTCAACTCCAGCACCAGCTCCCCAGAAACCTCCTGTAATCCCAAATCCTAGCTCACCGACACCAAAAGCAAACTCGGCAGTCAAGATTTCGCCTTCGTGGAGATTATAAGTCCAATAGGGATCAGAACGTTCGAGTGTTGGCTATTTGAGGGACGTAAATTGACGATTAATAGCTAGAGAAATGGAAGATGCGACGTACCCGACTGTCCAACGCTGTCAAATTGAACAAATTCCCGTCAAAGTGCTCCAGTTTTAAGTGAGACGACCAAGACTTGTTCCAGTGAGCAATGAAAGTCGGCACATCCTCTTTCACAGCACCGGGAAGTATTAAGGGCTGCTCCTTTACTAGAACTTTACAGGTGTCACTTTGAGACTCCGTAGAGCAGTTGAAGAAGAAACAAAGCTCCATTTCACCATATCCAAGATTACGATAAGGGCCGCTCAGTGAAGTAAAAGAAATTGATGGAGGGGTTGGGTCAGATGGCCTTGGTAGTGCAGCCGCTTTGTATCTCGTAAACGCATCTTTCACGGAAGACTTGTGACTAGAATAAACGTCGGACATTGTGTGCAGAATGCATTTCGCAGAGCGCACCGAGAATCCCAATCAATTGGCTCCAAGCCCAACGCTTCGTCCACAAGCCTCCACTTGATGATTTCGTGCAAGTTGCTTCCATACGCGTCGTCGTTTGTAAACACAGCCACTCCGAGTTTCGCCCAAGGGAAACGCGTTATCTGAGTCTTATATCCTGTTGTTGAGCCGCCGTGCTATTTACATGAGCCATCAGCGTTGAACAGATGAAACGTAGACTCATTACTTCGATGTATTCTGCAGTATATGATCCACTTTAGTAAAAACGAAGTAAGGGCAAACATCACAGACCATGTCCTCTGTAGGTTCCTCTTGACTGACCTCCTCCATAAACTATGGGCGAAAGTTCAGGGTATGCACTATACCAAGCGTTAGATAATACTCAAGGATCTAAACTTCTACACCAACGATTCTGCCTGTTGAACAGTGATGCCAGAAGCAAGTTTGTGAATAACACTGGCAGGAATGATTTGTTCGGCACTGTCAGGATTCTTGCCGTCAAGTAGTAGGACCTGAAGCCATCTAGCTGCGTCTTTGACATTCATGATGACGCCTCCGGCTCCAGACTTGTCTATCGAGCATAATGTGAATGAGACCTTCTCGGCAAATGGAGAGATCAACTTACAATTTCCATCTTCACTACTATCTAACCACCAGTTCGGGTACAAAGCTGCTCTAGTCTTTCCTTTTCCAAACACATCCTCACTTTTATCCACTCCATCTCTGCAAATAGGATCTGCTAGTTGTCCAGATGCACGTGCAATGTCGACAGAGTAGGTAGTTGAGGTCAGGTTCAGGGGAGTGAAGATGTTGTCCTTGACATAACGAGCGAATGGTTGACCGACGAGAACAGTAGGGAGATGAGAGAGGAGCATGTACATGTTATTGCAATACTGCCATGTCGAGCGGAAAGAAGCAGAGGGACGGAGATATCGTAACCTATGAAGCTGTGAACCCAAAGGTCTTTAGCACAAATTCCGCTTGAATGCGGAGAAACATACAATGGAGCTAGTGTTGTCTGTTCTGCTATACATAAGATCATGACGAGGGAGGCCTGTACGGTGACTCATCGCATCAGTAATCGTAGTTTCTGCCGACGAAATGGGGTCTAGTAAAGTCCATTCCGGTACAATATCTGCGATTTTAGTTCCCCAAGTCAAGGAAAGGCTTTCATTTGATATCAATAGCCCCGTAGCCAGTGCATCAAAAAGCTGGAAGGATTCAAATTTATCGTTAACGTTCCGGGCATCCTTGAAGTAGAAAGCGCACCTTGGAATTCGATGCAATGCAGACCAGCGACTCTTCCGACATCCTAGTCCCGTCTACCTTGGCAAACCCATATCCTTTTGTCTCGGTATCCCAACCTCCGTCCTCTCTTTGCCTGACAACAGCAACACTAATTCCCGCGGGCGAGTTCCACGAATGAAGGATTTCCTGAATAAACGCGTCTACGTTGGTTGTCAAGATCGCGTTGTTGTTCGTTACCCGACTGTCTTTGGTGTGCAGCTCAAGTGGCTTTTGGGCATTGTGGGCAAAAGTGCTGCAGGAGAGGTGCAGAAGGAAAGGAAGCAAAAGAAGCATAGACAGCTCCTGAAAGCCTAGAGATAAGACCTGGCGCGTTCTCGCGCATCGAGCAGAAGCTTCGGACGATCTTTGTCACGGTCCGATTTTTATTTGCAGTCTTTCACTTGGGTTTATACTAGTAAAAGAGAAACCTGTTTACAGACTTTTATAGACACAGGAATCAACTTCTTTAGAACCAAATTCGGTTCTCTTTAACGCTTTAACTTGCCAACTTAGAGTCGGATACTATGGATTTGCCGCCCGAAACAACCAATAAGTACCTCCAAAACCTACCCGACATCGTTAAAAAGCTTCATCCAAAATGAATCAAGTTGGTTGAGATAAAAGTTGGAAAGGAAGGACGAGATGACCTCCAACAGCCACATTGAAGAACTCACCTTGGAATTCGACGCAATACAGATCGTCTCTTCTGTCGTCGATGTCACCCTATAACCACGTCCACTCTAGCCAATCATAACCTTTCATTTCAACCTCTCATTTGCCATCATTTGCCAGTCTGACTACAACGACACTAACACCCCCGGGCGAATTCCATGAATGAAGCAAATTTTCAACCAAATGCATCACTTTCTAGAGTCAAGGTCAAGATAGAATCTAAGGCCGAAAGTTTTTTGGTGGATTGAAGGGCTGCTCAGTGCTAATGGGCATTTTGACCGCTAGTGCTGGAAAAATAGCATGACAAAAATGAATATCAATGAATTCCCACACCTGCAGTTCCGTCAGGCGCGGTGCCTAGATGACTTCCGTTCCCAGGAGCTACCGAATCCGATCTACTGAGAAGTTCCATGAGCGCTAGTACTTAGTAGAAGGCGCTAGACATCCAGGTCAACTATAGGAAGTCCCTACCATATGAGTTCGCCGGCGGCATCGTAAATTACCAAAACTTCTCACTTCGTCTCTTCAAGCTCTTGATCAAATGACAAAAACGCCGAATATGCTATGACGGATCAAGCAGCCCCAGTAGACATCCTTCCATGGAAGTCTCGACCTCGCCTCGAACAATAGAACAAATATGCGCGAGAGCTCCAATCATTTCCAGTTGATTGAACGAACTCCGGGCTTCCTCGGACATTACTCTTCAAAAGTTCACCGGTTCACCGTCTCAGAAGAGACCCTAGATAATCATCTGGTTAAAAAGCAATCACGGATAAGATTCTGCCATTACTGAACATCTGGATACTCCGTGCATACAGGACCTGAGCCAAAAATCCATTTCTAGCGCCGCACCATTTATTCGTGAAATATTTCATTTTCCGAACTATTCGCACCGCGCAGTTGAACATCATGTATCGATCATGTTCAATCATGGTAGATCCTACCTAAGTAATCACTCCTGCCTTCAGTAGCCTTCAGTCTACTTGTATCCTGCACAAAAATAGGATAAAAGGGGAGAAACTAGTGAATAGCTGCAGGCGAGATTTGACAAAGGTTGAATGGCGATCTATAATAACCGTTTCCGCGAAACGATTCCAGCTTCTGCGTATAGAAATACAGTATATGACTGCCATCTGTATGTAATCAGCCTATTAGAGCTTTCAGCCGTGATAGAAAACGTCAAAGAATGCGGAGAGATCTGATTGAAAGGGTCAACTGTTCCCAAAATTATGGTACCCCGTCATATAGTGCAGCCAGAAAGAATACGTCAGCATGCCATGGAGGACAAGCCAGTCATCACAGGTCGAGCACGTAGCTCAAACGCAGCGTGCAAAAAGAAAGAACAAAATCTGAGGTGAAATATTCGGCATACATTATGCAAGAACAATACTGAGGATTTCCGGCGTGGGTTTGAGCTCGGTTGAGTCTTGCAAGCCCGGGGAGATCTAGAGTCGAACTGGCGCTGGCTTGATACTTGCCGTTCCTGTCTGGGTGCACTATCGCCGTTATTAACAATAAAGCAAAGAATAATGCACCTGCGTCATGTTCCGCCAGCGTCAAACTATCCAGCATGTCCTTCAGAAGCAGTGGTCCCTATCGATCCGCACCAGGCTCCCATATCTTGGTTCGACATTCAGTACTCACAAAAAACTTGACGAGGTTGATCTGCAATGTTCAAAGCACTCCCACCATAGGATTCTGGACTCTGGAAGTTTTCCGGACGCAAGTCAGCAACAATTAGAAATTCAATTGAAGTTAGCCGTTAACACCATATAGTCAGAGAGGAACACCGGCCAAATCAATAATAGGTCTGTCGTGTTAGAAAGTTAACCAGTCTGGGAAAGACCTGTCACTTTTCATGCGTAACCGTGAGCCAGCCGTAAGGTTCTTTATTACTGGCAGGAGCTTATTACTTTGTTGCCGGGTCTAAGTTGAAAATTCAAACCAAGATTATTTGGTCTTGGAGATAGACAGATCTGAAAATCCCAGTAGGTCGAGAGAATGGATGAAGCTCGACTGTCATAGCCACAGTCGAATGGTTGTCACCAAGATCTCACCGACAAAGCAATGGCCCGGGGCCGAAACTTGGAAGATCTGAAAGCGATACAGGCGACCATCAGTACCTCCTTATGCTTGATTAGGATAGAGGCCCGGTGACCCTGATTTTTGAATGCTCCGACAGTCCGAGTTCCGGCGAATTCTGGGGATGTTCTTGTACTTTTCTTCAGGTTACCTTTCTTGAAATTTCATGATACGAATAATGACAGGCCCTTAACATAAACGCACGGCCTGTCGTCGATCTCGGTGATTTTGGTGATGAGATCGGCTTGGGCGGTAGAAGTGTCTTCGTGCCCCAAGCTCGAGCTTCATTTCCATTCCTTCGAAAGACTATCTCCTTAGTCTCACTTTTAGTGTTCTTTCGTCTATCAATTCTTGACACTGAATTCATTTATGCATTATTATTTTCTTGAATTCACATGTCGGAAATCCAATCAATTACGGATATGTCATGCTTGTTTGTTGTTTGGTTTTATGGGTCCAGAAAGGTATTTCTCGCGCGACCTGCGCCTGCCTGCTTTATCCTAACCACCACCCGGCTCCGTGCTACCTCCTCTTAAAAGCTCTCCAGCACGGTACTGGCCACCATGTACACTTCCGAAATCATCCAACCCAGAGACATTTATCTTACTTCACAAATCGACACTACCTCTCGCTCCGGAAGTTCAGTCTCCTCACCAGAACCAACTTATCCTGACATGAAGGTCGAGGACATTCCCAACTATGATTTTGTCGCGCCATATGGGTATTATTTTGACCAGCAGACGAATCCTTTGTCTCCCGAGCACGGTGACGCCACAAATTCAACAAGGTCCGTCATTACCGCGAAGTCCACGGTGTCTCCCGACTCGTCAACGATTGACAGTCAACCCGGCATAATTCCAAGCTCTTTATTCCCCCAAAACTCGTATTTAGTGGATGGTGCTTGTGGGCTAGCAGTACGTGACTAGTCCGTCAAGGCTTGAAGCGTCTGATTAAATTCGTACTACAGGTCTACTCGGCCGGCGTTCAAGGGCCAATAGGGTATTATCCAGATTTCACTATCCAGCCCTCTTGTGATTGCCCGGCATGCACACCATACGATAATTGCTACACAAGGCCTTTCATCCAAGAATTAAAACAAACATGGGATCGAGTCCCGGCGCCGCCTTACATGACCACTCTCGACGTATCTCTCCCCTCTACAGAATCTTCTCCGCTTGGCACACCCGAGTTATCCGATCAATACCAATCTAGCCAGGCGTGTCAAACAATCGAGACAAAATGCCACAATTACTACAGTCCCGATCCTTTGGACCCTGATAACGATGCGGCTTGGGGGTTGTGCCCTGGGACTGGGGAACACCTTCGCCAATCGTTTAATCTTCCTCCTGGGCCTTTGAATTTGGACATGCTTCCCGATTCCGATGATCCCTACGACAAGCCTCCGGTTAGATACGAAATTTTGGTGGCAGTCGCAATTTATGGGAGTGAATACAAGAGATTGAGCTTACAGGCAATCTATAATGTCATCTCGGAGAAGTATGCCTACTTCAGAAATCCTGAAAATGTTTCATGGAAGGTATGTTCGTCCGTTAACCTAAGAGTTCCAGGCTAACTTGTATTATCCAGAACTCCATTCGTCACCTCCTTAGTCTTTACGGGATGTTTGTGCCCAGAGAAAAGGAGGCTTGTGACGACCAGAACAGTAAGGGTGGGGTATGGACTCTTGATCCATGTTGCAACCCCAAATACACGCGTGTGCGAAAACGCAGGGCCAAAAAGTCGAAGAAATCATCTTTAGATAGCCCTCTCTCAGAAGATTCTTCTTCAGATTCGGAATACTCTGGCTCCACCTCGGCGTCCTCTGCATGGTCAACCAAATCTAGGACTTCGTCCACAGTGGCCGTCCGCCGATCCACAAGGACCAAACGATATCCTGATGATACCGATGAAACATCTACCGGCCGTTGCTCCTCGACGAGGACTGCCCAAAACGGTTCATCCATAACCTCAATCTCTGCATCTTCTGTATCCACTATTTCCCCGAGTCAGATGCATTTGCCGATACGAACTGCTAGAGAAAGAAGGACGACGAAGCCATATACTCGGCAGACACGCAATGGCCACAGGGTATAGGGCGCTGATCCAAATCAAGACCATTTTGTTGCGGGCTCAGGCTCATCACATTATTTCTGGCAAAGATGGTCTTTTCTTGAGACATCTGCTTTTTTGTTCTCAAGGGTTATTGCTTCTCCGTGTACTGTATTTTTCATCCCTATACCGTGCTTGCTTTCGTGATCTGTATGGATATACCATTGTTATCTGTTTTCTTACCTCCATCGCTGCAATGTTACCATACCTTGGAATGTAATTGTTATTTTTGTACTTTTATTGTTTTTTTTTGTTCTGCCCCTTACACATTTCCTCTTCTCACGTCTAATTCTCTAAAATACTCTCAAATCTGATGTATCAATTGGACGTGAGTCGAATGCTGTAATTTGCGCTTCTTCTACGCGCGCTAGAGCACTGTCGGAGTTTCTGGTATTCTTAATATGTACATCCCCGACTACTGAGCCCGTACAATCGTGTGGCCGTGTGGCCTCGAGACCGGCTGCCCCACCATTTGAAAAAAAAGGGTTTTCTTCCTTGCAAGGTCAAGCATCGCATCGGAACTACGGCTCCCTGATCTGATGAGAGACAAAATATAATTCCACCGGATACGTATCACATTAGAACGACCTCACCGAGACGCACGAGCTCATTTACAATAAAACAATACAAACGATTCCTTCAAATTTCCTGATTCTCATTCCATTGAATCGGGAACAGCGCTCGAGACTGATCTGAGCATCGCGGACTAGTGCAGAACAATAAAGGTTATTTTAATTATTGCATCGGTACCAAGATACCTAGTAACTGTGTCGAAATGAAGCACCTTGCAAGGTGCTGATTGTGTTTTCATGAACTCGGGTTGTGTGGCAAAATCCTTCCACAGATTAAATTCTTAAGGGCTGTCCTTGCTTCTCCGGAATCTTGTGGGTCAGTTGAAAGCCACAACTACCAACATTACGATCTATGAGACGCTCACCTACGTTGCTGTGCCGAGATTCTGATTTACTTTTCCAAAAGAGAACAAAAACAAAAATGTCGAAAGATTCACGCTACATAACAGGTGTTACTGGGAGCTGGATAAATGTGGAGCTCCATACAAGGGTTCTATAGCGTATCCATCACCATGTTTCCAAGAGAAAAGGGCAATATAAGTGTCTGACCTAACCTGATAAGTTCTTTCCTCAGATCTTTCCAACTCGGGACTTGCTTCCTGTTGCAAATCAACATTCACTCCGGGGCGTCAATCATTTGATTCTGATTTTGAGTAGATTGACAATACTTAACGTTATAGGCACAGAAAATCTCATGGGATCAACATGGGATCCGAAGTCGACACTAACGCCCACAAATGCGAGGATCACTCACGATCATAAGTTGGGAAAAGCTATACCATTACGAATAAAATAAAATATTAGTGGAAATGTATAGGAAGATCATGATGAGCATACATTCAGGTCACAGGAAAACCGCATGCTGGCCTGAAAAAGCGCCCGAATCGAGAGTCCACGGGCATGAGTTTCCAAGTATGATTCCTGAGCCATCCACCACGCTCTCAGTGATCCGTGATGAATAAATTTAGCGACTGGCTCCGTTTTAAAAAGTTATCATATTGGTCTTAGTCCTGTATGTTCCCCGTTCCAAGGAGACTTGATGTGTCGTGACAGAAACCAGAACCTATTGAATATAGCTGTTCTATAACCGGAAATCAATAACACCCGAAAGATATTTCGAGACAACGTGAAAGAGTTCCGCGAAGGGCGAGCTGTTCTTCCGATATAATCCAAGCTCTCCACACGGTGATGATACCGGAGCAAACAGACAATGTATGAAGGGGAGACTGCTTGGAATTAATTCTCGCAGCAACCATCCCGATATTCTTCGCCATTGGCAATTGCTTATTGGGAGGTCATACCAGATTGTATAGCTGAAAAGATTGCGCTCAATTCTGGATCCTTTGTTATCGTTAAATATATCATACCAAATGCGACTCATTGATTGAGTATTTTAGTTGCCCTTGTCAGAGCACTGTCTTGGGGTATCGGGGTCTTATGATAATTTCCTGTAAATGCTAATAACCATCCAGAATACGTCGCTATCAGCTAGTTGAAATTTGATAGGAGGACTGATATTCTGGGAAGCATGCTGGACATACTTCGGATATGCCGAGGTGTCTTCGTGATTTATGTACTTTGTGGATTCTCCTTGATTGATGTAAAGATGGGCTCCAAAAGCGGGTCTTGAGTCTGCCCGCGTCGAAGCCAAGTGCATTTAAATACTGGATTCATGTAGTCCCGGGAAGAACAGAAATCTATCATCGGGTAACAGCTTGCTTAGGAACCATTCTGTGGTTGATCAGAATACGATCCCTTGTATGAGAAAGAACCAGATACGGCTAACGTTTGGGCCCGTTCCGAAGTCGGGTTGAAGGCGAGCTATAGTATGTGGGGACTAGGAGCGTCTACAAATCGGCCACCTATCGGGATACAGTAAGTGTCGGTCATAAACGAGTCGGTGCTTGACGGAGAGTAGCAAGTCAAAATAACCACGTGATTTTAGCGCGTTCTCACAAACCGACTGACATTACTATTCTTGCTCACGGCTGGCTTGAGGCTAGGCACATCCGGTGACCCTCGTGGTTGTTTAAATAGCGACCGTTACAGTCTTGTGTTCACCACTCCCCACATCCTATTAGTGGCATTCCGTCGCTTGCCCGACTCCAACTAGATCAAACCACTACCCATATCGCTATTCCAAACATGATGCGGATGACGACCACACGATTTGGTCTCCTTTCCGGTCATCTGCGCAGCTCAAGGGCTTTTAGTACTTCTCTGAGGATGCGTGAGTTGATTCCTTCTGGCTTGAAGGCGTAGTATTCACGGGACGTAGAGAGCGAGTTTCAGAAGATCCGGGTTGCAAATCCGGTAGTTGAGCTAGATGGTGACGAAATGACTAGGATCATTTGGAAGAAGATTAGGGAAGAGGTAGAGTCTTTGGTTTTTAGAAAGAAAAAACTAAAAAAATTCATTACCCGTTCTGCTAGCTGGTCTTGCCCTACCTTCAACTCGATATCAAGTACTTTGACCTTGGTTTGGAATATCGTGACAAGGTACGTGCACGCTGTTGTCCGTCATTCAAAAAAACTTATGTGTCATACTTAGACCAATGACGAAGTCACCGTCGAGTCTGCCAAAGCCATTCAAAAGTATGGTGTCGGGATCAAGTGTGCTACCATCACGCCCGACGAGGCGAGGGTTGAAGAGTTCAAATTGAAGCAGATGTGGAAAAGTCCGAACGGAACAGTACGTCTTGTTCTTATTTATTTTTTCTCATTGACTTCATAGTATCTACTTCTCGCAGATTCGTAACATTATTGGTGGAACCGTCTTCCGGGAACCTATCATCCTTAGGTCCATCCCTAAACCCGTACCAGGTTGGGTCAAGCCCATCGTTATTGGACGTCATGCTTTCGGTGACCAAGTAATTCTTTGTTTCTTTACCCAAGTATTTTGCTGGTGCTGACCTTAATCTCGCAGTATCGTTCTACCGACTTTGTCGCGCCAGGCCCGGGAAAACTCCAACTCGTCTACACCCCAGAAAACGGCTCGCAACCCACGACACTGAATGTGTACGACTTCAAAGGACCCGGTGTTGCAATGAGTATGTACAACACTGACGAGGTGCATCTGCCGCAATGTTTCACTCTCAAACCTGACTGATTAGTGTCCTTTGTACCCAATAGTCTATAACTGGTTTTGCCCATTCGTCCTTCAAGATGGCTCTCTCGAAAAAGATGAACCTGTTCATGTCGACAAAGAATACAATCATGAAGAAGTATGATGGGAGGTTTAAGGACATATTCCAGGAGATCTACGAAAAGTGTGTCTCACTTTTTCTCTCGTAGTTGTCCCCTGACTCTCCTTTCCTTACTTCAGAGATTATAAATCTTCCTTCGAAGCCATTGGCACCTACTACGAGCACCGCTTAATCGACGACATGGTCGCCCAAGCCCTCAAATCTTCCGGCGGCTTCGTCTGGGCCTGCAAAAACTACGATGGCGACGTCCAATCCGATATTCTCGCTCAAGGCTTTGGTTCTCTCGGAATGATGACCTCTGAACTCATCACACCTGACGGTCTTACCCTCGAATCCGAAGCTGCCCACGGTACCGTCACCCGTCATTACAGAGAGTACCAAAAGGGCAACGAGACATCAACAAACCCGGTCGCTAGTATCTTTGCTTGGACTCGAGGATTGAAGCACCGTGCCAAGCTGGACGGAAATGAAAAGTTGGGGCAGTGGTGTGATGAGTTGGAGAGAGCTTGCGTGGAAGTTATCGACGAGGATGGTGTTATGACCAAGGATTTGGCTTTGGCAATTCATGGAAAGGATATGAAGAGGGAGCACTGGGTTATCACTGATGTTTATATGGATGCTGTCAACGTAGGTTTCATGCTCGCCTCATTCTTGTGCATGACTAACATTATTTACCTTCAGACCAAGCTCCAGCAAAAGCTCAAGGCAAAAAAGGACTTCTAAACCCTTCGTAAGATTAAGCGTTAAAACGAATTAAGCTTCCACCGTCAAGACGCCTAGATGTTGTACTTTTACCCACAGCTAGCAACCTATTCCTACACATGGATATCTACACCGTTCCTTATCTCTCCTGTGGTTTTCTATTTAGGACCTTGTTCATTCCTGTACATGTCACATACCTAGGTCTACGTGCCCGCCATTCGGTAGAGGTAGATAGATGGGTGTTAACAATACTATAATATTAGGAAAAGCTATGAGTGACATCAACCGAGTAGTTTGTACACCTCGGACGGTGGTATCAATGCGATCTCGAGGTAATTGCCTTGCACCTTAGACAGGTGCAGATTGAAGGTTGGTTCATAGCACTGGTATATGTATTTTGTAAAGATTGAGAATTGCGGTCACTACTAACCAATCAGCTATTCCTTTCCATTCCCTCCATCTGAGTTTTTCCAAACCGACCGCGAAACATTGACCTGTATCGGTCTTCCAATGCTAGCATCTAGAATCAAGGCGGCGTTTGTTCTGGTGACCACAGTGCCATATCCCACATCTTGGAGGCAACAAGCTTCGTGGTAGAATTTTTCTTGTACAGATTTACGAGATAGCAATCTATATATACGAGTAGGAATCAGTCAATACGGAAAGAACTTTTGCAAGGAAGGAAAATGTTTACGCTGTGAAGACACTGATAGCTGAGACTAGTACAGGTCAGTGAAACGCGAGGTCATCGAACAGCTTCTTCCCAAAAAATAAATAACGTACTTTGACCGGTCGGATGAAAAACTAGTAAGCTAGATCCCGATGGATGGATAAATTTTATTCGTATGTGCATGATATCAAACTTACAAGAGCATTGACTTTGGGTAAACCTTGAGCTGAATTCGTAAACGGTTAGCCTTTGCCATCAGAGGAGTAGAAAAGACAAACCAGGATCAAAAAAAGTGTATTTAAGACAACATTGATGCCGCCACGATGAAGAATACTATAGAGAATCCTATTAATCATGTTGTTCGTCGCTTGAACATCGGAACGTCTCCTGTGAAGCAAGTAACAGAGTTCTAGAGCCACCACTAGATCGGACACGAAGGCCATGAAGTCTGAGATCATGATCACGGTCTATCAACATGGATTAGGAATCAAGCTTAGAGATTGGTATGCCAAATTCTTACATTGAGGACGTAGATTGTAGTGTAACGTCTTGTAGACAGCACCCTGGAAGCGATATCTATAAACCGAGTTAGACATGTCAATTCATTTCGTCTTCATCAATTCTTACACCAATCCAGGACTATACTCGCGGTGGCGAATGAGGTCTAGTTAATGCGGGCTATGCATCAGCTGCTTCGACTGCAATACCTAACCTAATGTCTTACCGGAGCAACAAGCATCCAGAAATTTCCCCTAGACACTGGAGAGATCGATGTTAATGACACCTGGAGGCGTACAGTTTTTCTGCTCACATCTCCATACCCTGCCAATGTAGTAGCTATAGAATTGGATGCATAGTCTCGGAAACTGCTTTTTTCAAGTTGCAAAAAACGTACGATCTTGCCCCGAATGCAAGAATGAACTTCATACACATACAAGGATGAGTTTGGCCCCCGTATTTAGTTGAAGCTACTCACCAAAAAATGGAGTTGAATTATGCCCACACTAAAACGAACACAGGTGAATAGATCTGGTACGAGATCAAAGGTACACATACAGGGGAAACGTGTCCAAGTTGTAGAGAGGTACGTCGAAACGAGAAAGAATCGTCTGCGACATCCACATCGTCATCGTTACTGCTTGGGCACTCGCAAAAAGACTGCAAGGATGAGCGTTCGGTTGTAAAAAATTACTGTTGACTCACAATAAAACTATAGTCTAAATGTGGGCCGCGTCAGTCAATGGACAGTAGAAAGGCGCTATAGTTCGTAGTACGTACCTGTAGCTTGGTTGATGTGTGTTCATTAGGAATCCGGATATGCATGGAAATATTGGAAGGAGACGGTCTGTAAGCAAAACTGCTATTAGTTTTATTGATGACGATTGTCGCCGAGATAACACTCAACGAGGAGAATGCCATAAACCCTGCCAAAAATATTTTAGAAAAATTCAGAACGTTCCAAAGTCAATGTTATCCTACGTACAGTAGTGTCAGATACGACGAAGCGAGCAAAACACCGTATGTGTCTGCTAGTGCAGGGTTGCCCATGGTAGTTAGAACCAGACTTGCGAGAAAAGGAGACAGTCCCACTAGACAAATTGGCTTCGAGGGATGGTTGCTTGACAATAACGCTCAGGAGGAGTCAGGAGGTCGCGACGAGACCGTGTCATTGTCGAAGCACGCGACTAGCTTTTGACTTGGGACCGCCATGTCATTGTCACCCGCGAAGCCGCTTCTATTTCCTCTCGATATTCCAGAAAATGTCAAAACATAATTTTTGTCCGGTGGGGTTAGAATGACCAGCCCTAAATTCTACTCTGGTCCCCCGTCAAAACCTTGATATCAACATCTTCGACTGTCGCATGCAGGGCTTCAAAGATCGTTCTCAGATCCATGGAAGACATTCCATTCTGTTGACGGATATTCTAGAACGTACAGAAGGAGACACACCGAGTAAAGAGAAGGTGCGTACTACGTTACTGAATCTGGGTGCTTTGATTCCAATAGAGCACAGATACTCTCAAAATTTCCATGCTTTGAGGGCCATCCCACAGCACGACATTTCGGGTCGCCGCTATCAATATATGAACACTGGGCTCTATATGAGAACCCCGAAAAGACATTGGATGAGCGTTCTGGCGACAGGTCAACATCTTTTTCCGATCTTGGATCATATCTACCGCTATAAATGTCCGCTGTACTCATCATCTCTTTCAATTTGCAGATGCATGCGAATGGTTATAATCCTACTGACAGTCTCTTACAAGAGTCCGCTACTTCAACGATAGCGAGATACTGGCGTCCGCTGCGCCCTGGTTTGGAATACTTGAGACTTGGATTTGAAAGACCGAAACTGCACCAGCACCATACCCTACGCGACTTAGTATATGCGGGCCCGAAAAGTGAGGGCAGGGAAGACTGAAGAATTCGAAGGTGTAACTTCTAGACTACTATCTTACCACCACAAGGGTAATTTGTCAACTCAAACTCGTAGTCGTGACTCGACTAAAATCGGAAACTCTTCTTCAAACTCGACGGTTGGCGTCAACTTGACTTCGTCCCATGGAGATACAAGGAGATAGACTGGATGCTGACTCATGAAATCGGGTTGAGGACACCGAAAACTGAAATCCCAGATGTTCTTGTTGCTGCAGCCCACCATCGCTTCCTTCTAGTTCACTCCATTTTCTCAGAGCCTTCCAACTTCCCAGACTAGACGATGACCCCATGGTGCTGGAATTGTATACGCTCTCTGATCATCTAGGTGCCTTGGACCGGGGATGATATATGGGAAACAGATGATGAGAGAAGATGGAAAGGGGGCGGGCCGTTATTGTCTCTGCTGAGGTAGGGAAAACGAAGATGAAGGGTATATTGATAACGTTGAGCAGGTGGAAATAGATCCTGGGAAACGCACGGACAGGAAGTATTCAAGGTTGATTTCAAGGGTATACGTACCGCATGTCTTTCTTTGATTTACAGCTGCAGTATTTCGGGAGTATTGATGATTTCCTAATTAGGTAATTACTAATAGGACAGCAATCTTCCGAGTCCAAATTCCTTTGAGGGACAGGAATTGGAGATGACATCTCACTTGTACCCACAGCAGTACCGGAATACCAGTGGCCGAAACATGTGGATCCTGTTGGCATCTGACTGTTGCCGTATCTGTTCGTACTGGCGTCGTCCTTAACGCCGCTGAAAACTTGCCCCACTCTTTTTCCCGACAATTCATCCCAGTATAGAGCTGATGCTGGGTTGACAGACGACAACTGAAAATATCTCCACGTAAGATCTGCCGTGATGCTTGCTCTATTTTCATCCATTTTTCCGAATCCTGTTTCAAACGACTTTCCTGAGGCGCTTTTCAAGGAGAAAGGTGGATTTTCACAGCATGTCCCAAAGGTACATGTATATGTGAATATCCCATTGCTGTGCCATATCAAGTAGTTCATCCACTTTGACATCTTTCCTAGCTTATGCGCAGCTGACTCCACGCCCTTTTCAGTATTGTTCCAATCCAGATATCTTTATGACCTACTGACATCATTCCCGTGGATTCTGAAACAGGATTTGCGATGAATTTGTACCATGAAGTCAATGTCCTCTAAATTCTACCATTGTTTCTTTGGAGAGATGAGCTGTAGTATTTTCGGATGATCCTAAGTTCTCGGAGACGTCGAGGTGGCTCTTATCAATGATTTCAGAGTACGCCACAATATCAATTGCTTCTAAGATTCACCTTCTTAGAAGTTTATTCACTTTTTATTCCCAGACCTATATATTGAGGAACTAAATTAAAGGAACACGGAAGTGCTATCAAGTAAATGAAAACCCTCTGCGCGATCCCGCCCATCACGGCGCTCTCATGGCTCATAACTGCAACAACATGCGCCACTCTCAAATTGATTTCCTGTGCATGGAGCCTTCAGCTCCTCAAGATGTTAGTTGCCAGCTTTGCGGCTACTTAATGGTAGCCAATGACGTTGCTGTTTCGCCAAAAAAATAATTATGATCTGAACATTGGTTTTTCTCTTATTATTCCTATCAGTATGGGATCAATCAAGTTTAGTTATACAATGCTCGTAAACTGTTGGTGAATTTGGAACGTGTACGCTGAGTTCCGCCGATGTCAGCACGATGAAATTCACTGTATACTAGGCGTGTGATTGAGCCGCATAACGGTAACTGAGAACCTCATTCCCTCGGAGAATAATGAGTCGATTTCTCATGTACAAATGCATTGTTAAATATCACATCCATTCTAATAGCTATAATACACGTTGCAATGTAGCGGCAAGATACAATATTAGTGATATCAATCGTACAAATTATCATCAGACATGTATCATTATAGGGAGAAAAGTAAGCTAAGCGCGTCGCCTGGATTTCAATCCTGTATATCTATGTCTTTGCGTTGGCAGGCGATCGCACTTATGGATGTTCAGTTTGGCTTGGGTGGAGAAGAATTTTCCACAATCTTCGCATATATGCTGAGGTCGAACTCCATGTTTCGCGACCTCGTGCCGCATTCTATCGTGAGGTCGCCCGAATTGTGCTGTGCAGTCTGGCTGACGGCAGGCCAAGGGAAGGCGGAGTTTGGGCTGGAAAATCGGTTTATTTCATTGTAAATGGGTCGAATGAAGCGGCGCCTACCTTGTGAGAGCTCTCGTGGATTTGCCGATGGTATTTTCGAGCAAAGCTCTTCGTACATCCAGGAAAACGACAAGTCAACGTCCGGTTAGGGTCAGCAGAGGATGGTTGTTGAGTTTCTTTAGTAACAAAATCATCCGTTACGAAATTTGAATTCGGCATAGATGTAGACAAGATATCAGAGGCGCTTGAATTTGGGGTTGCATCAACAAAAGGATCCACGTAGGAAATAGCTAGATACAACCAATGAGATCAAGACAACAAGGACATTCAACATGTATGCATACAATCTAAAGAAATTCTTGACATCGGGTCAGAAAACTGACCGGACGATGTTTGCAAAGGAGCTTCGTACTGGACGCCTCCATTCAAACAGTTCGGATCCGATGTCAAGGTAGCATGCGAAAATGAATGAGCGAGTGAGGTCATTGATGATTCTCCTGATGTAGTGGGGATATCGAAAAGCTCTGTCTGCGACAGCGGGGGAGGCGACGATGAAGAAAAGCGTGAAGGTTTGGTTTGAATTTGGTAATCTATGGGATGTGGAGGATCGTGGAAGATGTGTGTAGGATCTGGAAAGACTGCATCAAAGCTGGCATCTACCGAAACACTGTCGATGCTACCAAGACCAACAGTATTTTGACTCAAGGAAGACGCATCAGCCAACGAGGATGAGGGACTCGGATAACCCGAATAGAAAACTGTGTCTGTGCCATTGCCTTGTAGTCCTTGGAGAGGTTGTGGCGGACTAGAGTAATCCGAGGGTTGCAGACAATTGAGGTGGTTAGCTCTCGACGTTGAAAGCGACAGATCACTAAATGAAATCCGAATCAATTGGCCACAAGTGTCTTGTTCTTTAGAGATAGACACGTTAAGTGCTAGAAAAAAGGATAAACTCAAAAACCATCCATAAGTAATCGCACAGTTGAATGTAGCGCACAATTTGTAGTAGGGGAGGTATTCTGCCCATCATATTCGGTGACAAACATTATGTTGTTCAGCGAAAAGTGTGGGTCTCTCGAACGTACCACGATTGAGAGACCTGAGACGGCTGCGACTGTCAACATCTGAGCCCAGAAGATTAACTTGAAGGGGTGTCAAGTTATAAGTTGCCATTCGATGGTTTATAAGGACCGTACGGCAGATCAGCGCCCACGCATCGGGATAGTTTTCCAGGCATATCTGACCGAACAGGAACATGAAACTGAGGTTGTACCCGCATAGCGTTAGAAATTCTCCACCGAGTTCCGGAGTAGAAAAAACTCAATGACTAACTCCCACTTATTGAGACTCGTGGAGAGAAGCCTGCGGGCAATGTTATCGTTTACGTCATCAGATTCGTCTGGTTGTTCAGGGACATAGTAACAACTCCGACTGATACTGGCAGAAATCAGACACAGTGCACGTGGTATTTGTCACAGATCCCCCTTCGTCCGTCCTTCCCCGAAGATCTGGAAACTTGAATGGGAGATCAACTTGGAGAAATGTTCAAACTTTGATTCACAGACACTGGCACTAGACCGAGCCACGGTTGTAACAATAATCACCGGGAAAAGACAGCAACTCAATCCCATCAAGCTACAGCAGATCAGATGTACCAGTGTACCCTTCCATTCAACACCCTGTGTAACCTAAACTCGATTCTCCACATCCCCAAAAGGCACACATTATGCGATACTAGGAGATATAAATACTACTCGCGCATGGCGATACTGCTGGGATGTATTATACCATAGGCAGCGAAACGGAATGATAACCCGTAAACCCTTATCTCTCTACGGTCAAGTACTATTTCGAAGGTGAAGGCTGGTAAAAACTCTTTGTACCTGGGTTGCGAAGCCGAGACCGTCGAGTCTGTCAATTTCTGAAGTGGTAGATCTTACTCAATTGCAAATTTTATCTAGAAGTTCTCAGAATTTGGCTGGAGTTGACAACTTGGGAACCACCAAATCTAAGTATAGATACTGCTGTGCCTGGCCAACTTACAAAACTTGTGATGCGAAAAATCGGACTTCTTCTTGACAACTCTGATAGTTCAAGCCTCCGAAGCTGAGGAACACCCAGTGTAACTGTGCAGGTAGAAAGATGTATAACCTTGCTAGTCTGCTTGCAGTGCCAGGCCGTTGTCAATCTGTACTTACTACCAAGACGTCATATTGCTACCCTTTTACTTGGGCGTTTTTTATCCCGTCTCTCCCTTTCGAGCTCTCCAAGTGGAGTGTAGTGTCCCCTTTGGTTTAGATGCTGATGCAGGATCGCTATTTAACGGTTGATCCAACGATATCATCGTATCATTATTGTGCACATTTGTACCGACGGCGCCACCCGATGGTTAGGAATCGGCCGCGGACTCAAAGCAGGATAGGTTGTTTTTGCAAAAACTCTAAATAGTTACTTATCATTACCAGATAAATATCAGTAGTACATTGTAGATAAGAATATGAATACGACAAGGTGTGTGATTGTATGTAAGGAATGGACTAGAAGTGATGAATTAGTATAGTAAAGCTCTGAGTCTTTGACACAGCCAATCCTCGTTACGAGAGGTTCAAGTCGGCGATTATTATGTCGGATGCCTTTTCGGCGGTGGCATACACTGATTGTTGAATAGGCGCGCCGACAGTAAGTGGAAAGATGGATGCATCAACCACACGAACATTGTCGGTACCGTAAACCTTTAGATGGTCATTGACGACACCTCCAAGTTCACGGGTTGCCATCACTGCAGTTCCGATTGGGTGGGAGATAGTCTAATATCTGTAAGGACTTGACAGCACTGGGAAAATAAGGTGAAACTTACCCCCACGAATTGCTTAACAAAAGCATCCCAGTCTTCGTCAGAAGTGACGTTTGCAGGTGGGTTGTTTGGGCTGGAAATCATGCCAGCAATGGGTTCGGTTTGTGCCCATTTACGTAGCCATTGGATACCAACTCTCGCAGCGTCAAGATCCCACTGGAAGTCACCAAAGTTAGGATCAATCAGAGGTGACGCATTAGGATCAGATGAGTTGATGTGCTACAATAACAACAAACGTCATTGATTCGCGGCTTGGAGACAATACGAGTATTACTTACGATGGTACCACGAGAGAATTCGTGCATATAAAATAGCGCAAGCGTTACATAGTTGCTGTTGGGATCAAATGGTCCACCAGAAGCGCCACCTCGAGGAAGGGCAATCGGAGTAGCGAATCCAATGTCACCAGAATCAAGCATGTTCTTAAGAAGCTTGTACTGCTCTGCTTGAAGAGGGGTTGGAGTCCTCGAATCCAAATCAGCTTGAAGTCCGTCAAGTAGAGGTCCGAGGTCGGCAGTGCCATTAGCAGCGAAATCTTGCATGGTCATAGAGCCGGTAACTCGGGAAGCATAGGTGAAAGCGCCTTGACCCTTGTTTGAGCTATTAACAGACATTAGGCTCGAACAAGTGAAAGGCCGAAAATGCTCACAAAAGCTCTTGTTGTTCAGCCAAAAACGTTTCATTGTTAGTGAGCCAGTCTGTGTGAATCGGGTTAGAAGAGTAAAAGCAGTTAAACTAAACTTCTTACCGAGAGTAAGGACACCATCGTTAACGACGAAGTCTGTGACCAATAACAGGTGGTCCATCATATTCTCGCCAACACCGGTTAAATTAACAGTAACATTGACACCAGCTGCATCTAAGACGTCGGGATTTCCAACACCAGAAAGTTCGAGGACTTGGGGCGACTTCAGTGTACCTAAACAAAGATATAGAACGATACAGGCAGACATTATAGGATAGGCTTACCGGCAGATAAGATAACTTCTCCGGTCACGTTCGCACTGAAGGTGGTACCGTCAACAATGTATTCGACCGCGTTGGCCTTGATGGCGTCGGAATTGAGAGTAGTTGCGTCCCAAAGAATTCGGCTAACAACAGCACCCTCAAGGACGACAAGATTGTCCCGAGAACGAACTTCAGGACCGTAATAGGCAGGAGCGGCGTAGCTACGCTTGCCAGTCTGAATATCAACGGAATCAGCGATGCCGGATTGGGGAATGAATCTAGGGTCGCCGGAATCGGGGTCTGGAGTTAGAGAAAAGCCCAAATTTTGGAATGCTTCGGCGAAAGCTGTGTCTGTATCGGTTCGGAAAGTGTTGTAGCGGGTCTGAACATGTCCGGATGTGCCTTGGGCCGCGGCTAGTTCGGGACTGGGTTCAAGAGTATCGATAAGCATGTTAGTCGGGGCCGTCCAATTCTCAGCCTTCTTGAAATATGGCAGAAGTTTATCGAATGTCCACTCGTCACTGTTAACGAGGGTCCCCCAATTGTCATATTCCTGACCAGCACCTCGTTGCCAAGCTAGGTTGTTAATGGCAGAAGAGCCTCCGAGTACCTTACCACTGTAAATGGCGTGAGTCTTTGTATACCAAAGGAAAGTAAGAGACGCACCGAGGATAAGGGATCGATCGGCCATCCAATTTTGACTGAGGTACACTGGCGAAACCCCAATCATAAGCAGGGTTTCCTAGAAATGTCTGGGTTGGATCACCGATGAAGGCACCCGGGTTGAAGGGAACGTCCAACAAAGGATCCCCCGAAGTATTGTAGTGTCCTGCATCGATTACACCAACTTTGGCAGACGTGGAAGACAAACGATTAGCTAGAGTTAGCCCCGCAGTTCCGCCGCCTATTATGATGATATCAAAGCTGGTAGAGGCGAAGGTCTCAGGAGTGACCTGTCCATGGGTAATTTGGCAAAGAAGAGCAATGGCAAGACTCTTTAGAAAGAACGACTGCATCCTGAAGTCAAGAACAAGCGTGGAAAGCGAGGATAGCAAATACCACTTGCTCGAAATATCACAATTTATACCGAACATTGCAATGTATTCTGTGGCATTGATAGCCAAGTAGTCCTCAATAACGATGATGAAAGAGAATCAATGGAGTGTACGCCATGCATTACAAAGCGGCCGTTGTATCCTCGCAGGAAGATGTACAAGTGATGGACCTTGACACTTTGTGGAGGAGCCAGTAGATTGAGTTCCAAGTTCCAGGAACAAACTGAACGGGTTTCCAGGGAATTGAGAATAGAATGGAGAATGGACCTAAACTTGGAATCCTTACACGGCAGGAAGGGAGTACCATGGCAGTTCAACAAGGTGTCAACCTGTGTCGACGTTGATGTAGTTTGAAAGGATAGGGCGAATTGGCGCGCATACTTTCTCACGCTCTAGTTCGTGATCCTCAAACACGCTAGTGGATCATTTCGTCTGGTGACCGAGCTCCATGAAGTGACAATGCTAACCTTTTTTTTCGGTCTGACCTCTAGACAACCGTGAGTTCTTCATCAACCCAATACTTGAAAGCCTATTGAAACCTGACGCAATCTTTCGGGGACCCGCTACTGCGCGCACGGTTGTCACGGCTGTGCACAGTATTGACGCTCTCCTTGGCGCACCGAATACAGATCGTGACAACATCTACAGCCGTTCAACAGTGGGGAATCGTTTTCAGGAATGGAAGTGTCCGGGAACGTTTACTTGCTGAGATCGTCGCTCGTTTCAAAGCGCGTCACCGATGTCTTGGCCTTTTTATTAACATGCTGAACGGCCGTTTGTCGGCTCTATGACTGGCTTGATGACAGTCGTATCCCCGGACAGCGGCCATGAGGATCTGCCCGACTCGGTGGTACACAGGCCATCGACTCGACATAAAGCAATTTAACTCCAAACGCCGCAACTACATCATCAATGTTTTGCAGTTAAATCCCTTCCCGGCGGATCACTTTGAACGCAAATCGCTTGTTCTTTTGAGTATGGCCCTTCGTAGAGAACGTCGAGCTTGGACGAGAGAAGAGGATCAACTCCTGTACGATGCAGTAGTAACAGGTCAGCCAAACGTTTATGCCGTTATCGTTATTAAACTTTGTCATTATTTACAGAAGATCCAGGATCGTCAGTACCTTCGAAATGGCACGACATCTCAGTGCACGTACCCGGTCGTTCTAATAAAGATTGTCGGAAACGCTGGTTCTCCAAGCTTGGGTCGGTGGGTATTGTGAAAGGTTCGTGGGCTCCAGATGAAGACGAGAGACTAAAGAGTGCGATGGAAAAGTATGGACCAAAGTACCTAGATTATTTTCGATCCCACGTATTTTCACTAACAATATACTTGGATTTAGGTGGATCCTCATAGCTGCAGTGGTACACACTCGGAATAGTGACCGTGAGCTTCTTTTGCTATAGTCAGATACCTACGGGATTGACTTCACCTGATAAAGAATGTGCCAAACGGTGGAACGATACGCTGAACCCATCCATAGACCGAACGAATTGGTCATGCGAGGAGGTAACCAAACTTTATAATGAAATTTATTATGACTTACGTGTATTACCTCAGGATGCTCTGTTATTGGAGGCCGTCAAAAAGCATGGCAAGCTCTGGTCGCAAATTGTCAAGACGTACTTTCCCGGGAGAACCGGATTGTCAGCCAAAAATCGGTGCGCCTTAGCCTGAGGTATAGCACGCGCTTTAGCCAATAGTCTATTTTAAGCTATCACAGCATATCTCGTACTCGAGTCAAATTCAACAGAAAGCCCAGTATTCGATGCCCAAGTTCACGCAATAACAACGGTCAACCGCCGTTACAGTCGACATCCTCCGCAAAGCCCGAAATCACTATGACAGATCCGTTCATCCTCCCCGATTCTTCGGATCTTTCTGGACTCGCTTCTCCAATGTCGACGTCGGACACTTTGGCTAGTCCACTATGTATGTCGCCATCGAGCTCCGAAAACTCTATGAGCTCCCCAGATGGGTGTTTCGTCTCTGCATCTGTCATAGATGATCTGATAGATTCACCAATTATCTCGTCATATTTGACCGCCGTTTCTTTCGTGGAGGACTCGCCAAAATCACTGAACACCGATGCATCATACTTACTCTCCGAAACCTTGATGAAAGGTCTGTCAAGTACCCCACTCGTAGGAGGGTCATGCTTCGATCTTGATAATTTTACCTCCTCTACTTCGATCTTCTCTGATCTGGAAAACGCCTTTGGTTCCCAATCGTTTTCACCGGCTCTTTTCACATCATGTGGTCCGCCTTTAAAACAATCTAGACCAAAGAACTCTCATGTCGTACTGCAATCAGGTCCATCATACGTTTCATCAAACCCGTCTTCAGTGGACTCTGAAGTTTTCCTCAGGAGGCAATCGACCGTGCTGAAGCTTTATGGGTCTGCATTCTGTTCAGCAACAGCGCATATTCAGATCGTGCTGAATGAGAAGCAGGTACCATACGAACTAATTGATGTCGATGCGGCAGATAAAGATTTTATACGAGACAAAAAGTTTCCTCTAATTGTCAGAGATCCCCGCCTTCATACTTACCTAACTCGGCTCACCTTTGGATTTTGCCAGGACGATGATGGATTTGTAGTACACGATTCAAGAGCCGCATGTCGTTATCTGGCTACAAAATACGCCGACCGAGGGAGCAAGCTGATTCCGGACGCTTTCAATATAAAGGCCAACGCTCTGTTTGATCAAGCCTTGTTTAATTCAGTTCTCAATTTTGAGCCGTACGTTTTGCAGGTAAGGTATGACAGAAACGTCAAAAGGTATGCCAATTCGAATTGAATTTCGATTGTACTACACTACTAACCACGTTTGATCTCGTTATCAGAATGAAGGAGATCGCTCCCGACAAGGGCATTATTCAAGCATCGTCGTTGATTGCTTTATTATCAATTCTCGACAGCTACGAAACTACACTGAGCCAGCAGAGATACCTAGTTGGAAATGTAAGCCTGGTTTCCTGGCTAGACGCGTTCTGATATTTAACGAATTGAAACAGGAAATATCGCTTGTTGATCTCTACCATCTTCCATGGGGCGAGGTGCTCATAGAAGCTGGGAACAATATTTTCGCAAAGACAGGTCCTAACGTCAGTAGGTATGTATAATTATATCGAGATGTTTTTCCCTACGTTTACCTCCATTCAACAGATGGTGGAAAGAAATCTCGTCAAGAACGTCATGGCAGGCAATCAAGAAGGAAAAGTTATTTAGTGTGCATCAGTAGTAATATACCCCTATGAAGCCTTGTATTTGTACACCGAAAGAGCCGCGCTGATTGCGCTATCTATTATCTGCTATAAAAAAGTTTTATTGGAAACGATTAGTTATACTACAACTCAAATTCCACGATAGTTATAGTGTATTACGACTCAGTTTAAATGATTGTTTCCGGGCGCAATTGTAACTTACGCCGGTTCTTTTGGATCACCTAGACTAACACTTGAGGTGTATACAAATACTCTCCCGTAATCACCATCCTACTTGTACTAAAATGGCTTAAGTTGTAGCTAGCAACTTGAATTCACTAGCCCCCGCCGGGTACGTATATTCGTGGCACCGCGACAAGACATCCATTTCTGTCTGGTTTAGATAGTTGTTTATAATCCTAATACCCAAAATTCGATTACAATTACAGACTAAAACTGTTATCAGAAATGCCATCCTCCAGCCAGATCCATAACCCTGTGTGGATCATATGTATCTCTAATCTCCCTTAATCTCCCCAAATTTTTCCCGTAGATCTGTTCCGCCGGCTTTCCAGCCACAACAATATTGGGATACAGCGAAGCGTTCCCGACCTCTTGGCCTTCGGCTTCAGCGTCGGCTTTGAGTTGACCGATGGTTTGTGCTAACGCATCATAGATGGCCTTGTCGTGCGCTTGATCGTGCCAAGCAAAAGCGACATTGATAGGGAAGTGAACGGCAGTGCGATCCGCTGGCCAAGCTGAGGGTGAACCATGGTTAAAGTAGTCGGGTAGGAAAACTTCAACAACGTAATCGAAAAAGTGGCCAGAGTGGTGTTTCTCGAGATAGCTGCCCCAGTACTTGCGAATTTTTGAGTTTGACACTGTAGGTATTGATCGATGAAGCGTACCTTTGTTTCATTTGCTACTTTGTTGAGGAGTGGAACTGAGTAGGACTGGACGGGTGCAACGTCTTGAATTCTGGAGATAACTTGAATGGTTTGAACTGTAGGTAAGGAGATTTGGCATACCTTCGGGGCGTATTTCTTGGTTGTCCCGCGTTTAGTAGCGTCAGGAAGGGCATGGTTCCGACTTGTACAGTGCCGTTCAGAGACAATACCTCGTCAAACATACCTGCCGGTGGTTCAGGTGCATTGTAGAATACGATGACGATGGCATTCATCTAACTCGATTGGTTCATTCTATTGGCAACTGGGTGGTGAAAAAACTCACAGATCCTTCGGCATATTCAAAGATGATATTCATGGTTGCTTTAGGATCACGAACGTGATTCACAAAGTTGACGATAGCTTGATTGGCTTTTTCAATGTGCGACTCGGAAACAATTACTGCTCCTCCCTGAGGAAAGAAACTTAGATCTTTACAATCACTCGGAGGTAGGCTAATAGTTACCCAGATGTCCGTTTGAGGGAAAACTCGCAGGGTAAACCTGGTTACAATTCCAAAGTTATTGAAGCCTCCCTAAAAATAAATGAGCCTTGGATCAAGAAAATTGAATGGCGCTAATCACTTTAAGCCCAAAGAACAGATCTGGATTTGTGTCTGCAGACGCAGTTGTAACCGTGCCGTTCGGAAGAACGATCTCGCAAGAAACGAGGGTATCGATCGTCAGCCCACGCTCGTTGGTTATCCACGAAAGTCCTAGTTGAAATAAAGTTGTTAACTCATCCCTTGATAGACATCTTATCGTACCTCCTCCGAGGATGAAACCAGCTACGCCAACCCCATTAACGCGTCCGCCTACGACAGTATAACCCTTTGGATTTAATAGGCCGTATACATCTTCCCATCGTAGTCCGGCACCAATGTCGACCGTCTCTTCTTTCTCATTATGTCTTACTTCATTGAATTGCGACATTGCGATGTGAATTCCTGTCGTGGAAGAAAATCCCGGATTCAGCGAGTGACCACCGCCGGTAATCTGGCTCAAACGTTAGGTTGGCGCTGGTATCAGCACACTGAAACTCACGGCAAAGGGTGTTTTTGTCCAACCCAAAATCTGAAGCTTGATTCGAGGACCTTAGTGTGTCAATGGATGGAGACAGAGAAACCAATTTACTATTTTTCCGAGATCATCAGCATTTGCAGGACGGATTGAGCATCGAGCTTCCTCGATCGCAGAACTTGCCCAATGATGTATGTCAGTCCGGTATTCGGTCGTTTCTGAAAAGCGCGCTCTTCAATTGATGGCAACCAAACTTGACGTTTGCTACTCGCCTGGATAGTGTACTGATGCTTCGGACGAGATGGCTCGTGAAATAACTCTACAAGTAGAATCAATGTCGTCAAAGTTACCGACAAACACGCTTTGTTTTGGAAATTGAAAAGAGACAGGATTGGTCCATAGAGCGGCGCATAGAACGCCAGCAAGTAGAACCACTGTGTAGAGGGTCGAAGACATTGTCGTTTTCAAGCCATCTGGACCTTTGAGTGATATGTACTTGAGACGACTGAGTGCCGCTCACTGTTCACGGCCGCGACGCATTCATGTGAGGAGTGGCCGCGATGACTTGGAACATTTCTGGTAACAAAGTGGGTCAGATTCAAGATCTCAATGTACGCAACAATCAGACAATGTAAAGCTCCACGAGGACATTGATGCAAGTAAAATTAGAATCGAGAGCCAGAGCGCAATGACAAAAGTTCTCACGCAACATTTCCATCATTTCTCGTCGGATACCTTCCGGTGTGGTTCGGATACCTATCCAGATGCCCAACGGCAGTGGTCCTGGTGGAGCTTCTATACAGGATGCTCAGATGCCCGGCGTACATGTTCTACAATTCAACATCTGTCATTATCCAAAGCATGCAAACATCTAGAGCGTCTTTCTCCATATCCCTCTTCTCAAGCTCTGTCAGGGCAAATCCGAGGTCATGGAGAACGTTCCCTACAGATTCTCCCAAGATGTCGGTCTTTTGGGAGGGACACGTCGGAACTTTGCCCATCTGATCGAAGGCGCCGTAGAGCCTGATCCCATTGTCGTTCAACAAGCTAGACTGTCCCTTCAAGACCACGACCGATACCATGACCGCCAAAGGCATCACGAGGCGGCCAAAATCCAAGAGAAGGAGCCTGCTGTTGTTTCGGTGCTGCCCGTTAACCAAGATCCCGAGTTACCGCCTGGTCTAGGTGACTCGAGTTGGGAAAAGCGACAGAAGAAGAAATCAAAGGAGGACCAAGTGGATGTTCAGTCACACGAAGTGGTAGAATCTCAAGATGGGATAGAGGTCGTCTTTGAGCCAGATGATGCCGAAAATCCCAAGGCATGTTTGTCTTACGCTTCGCGACTTCTGGTCCAGCTCATCCTGTTTTCATTGTCAGAATTGGTCGCGGCTGAGACGATGGTATATTACCGTTTTTGCGTCTATTCTCGTTCTGAATGCGTAAGTAGCTATAGCTAGTCTTTGCTTGTTTATTCAGACTCACGGCACTCTAGGACCTTTGCGAGCGCGGCGCCTTCTGGGGTCGTTCCAGCGTTGATGGAAGAATTTCACATTTCTGAAGAAGTTGGGACTGCCTGCATCAGTCTTTTTGTCGCAGGATACTGTGTGGGGCCGACATTGTGGGGACCTTTGTCTGAGACCGTGAGTCATTACTGGTAATCTCCTACATATGCTCACCACCCATCATGCCAGTTTGGTCGAAAACCTGTCTTTATCGTGACCTTTTTTGTCTACACAGTCAGTCCATCCTTCTATCCTCGTGAATCATATTGAAGCAGAATCGTAGATGTTTCAAATCGGTTGTGCATTAGCCAACAATACAGCGTCAATATTAGTATTTCGTTTTATTGGAGGGACGTTTGCAGCAGGGCCACTTGCAAACTCGGGGTGAGCGAACAAGAATGCATCTCCCAGGGGCTCCTGCTAATTCCCTCAAAGTGCGGTAATAGGTGATATCTGGGACGCAAGTACGAGAGGCAAAGCGTTGTCCTTGTTTACTGTATGTCATCCTGCTTTTATCTAGTATTCGACAAAAATCACATCGCTCTTCGTCTGTAGATTGCACCTTTTGTAGGCCCAGCGATTGGCCCTAGTATTTCGGGATACTTTCTAGTAGCAGGTGTGTCTTGGCGGTGGATATTTTGGCTCCTTGCAATCTTTGTTCGTCATCCTCATCACGATTCTCATGTTCTGGCGCTGACCTGCTCCATTCTACAGGCTGGCGTTTGTCTGGTATTGATTGTCTTCACACTACCAGAGACATATGGGTCAGTCGCCATCCTGGTGATATTCAGCGAAGAATCTTATCTGCATTTTTAGACCGGTAATCCTAGCTCAGAGAGCTGCCAAGTTACGCAAAGAGAAAGGCGATAACCGCTATTACGCAGCTATGGAAACCCGAAAAGAGCCTCCACTCCAACGGATTCGAAACATTCTCTTCAAGCCATTCCAGGTCCTATTCGCTGAGACAATGCTCATCGCAATCACTGTCTACATGAGCTTCATGTACGGTGTCGTCTATCTCTTGTTTGAAGCATATCCGGTTGTTTTCGGTCAGGAACATGGCTTCAACCCTGGTGTTACTGGATTGATGTTGCTCAACCTCGTCGTTGGAAGCGCCATCGGTGCAGCACTCTACATCATTTGGATCAATCCGCGATATGACAGGGCCGTGGAACAGTACGCACCAGATCCAGTTCCACCCGAGTTTAGGTTGGAGGTAGCCCTCATCGGTACACCCTTGTTCTCTATTTCGTTCTTCTGGTTCGCATGGACTTCATTCCCTTTCATTTCCTTTGTTTCGCCTCTGATAGCAGGTGGTGTGATGGGCCTAGCTATTTATCTTATTTTCGTGAGTCTTATTTTCTGCGAAACTTTGAGCGTATACTGATTTATATCCATAGCTGGCTTTATTTAACTATATCATCGACTCATATCTAGCAGTAGCCGCTTCTGCCCTCGCAGCAAACACCATCTGCCGTAGTCTCGCAGGGGCCGCCTTTCCCCTCTTCGCCAACCGCATGTTTGAAGCTCTTGGTGCCAGATGGGCTGGAACTCTTTTAGGCTGCATTTCGGTTGTTTTGATGCCTCTGCCGTTCATCCTCATCAGGTACGGCGAAAGGTTGCGGATAAACTCGAAATACTGTCCTGCAACAGTCAAACCCACTGGTTCACCGCATTACTCGATTAGAGACCATGATGCTGGGCTCATTGAGCTTCAGGATTTGGATGATGGACGTGCTCGTGCTGTTTAGAGCTATTGCATTTCTGGACTTTTGGCCTGCTCGTATTGTGTTGTTTGAATGGACCATCCCTTCTTTAAGCGCTTTTTCAGTACTGCGTGCTGCGTATTTTGTATATTTATTTATGTATCGGTATTCTAGCCTCGTCTACTCTGTAACATACTGTATCTTGTCTGTCTTTACTTTCAGCTACTAATTCTAAAATAAACCCTGACTGTACATATTCATATTGAAAATTAGCGGTTCCGTTTAGTGAAGTGTGACGCAAAAATATTCATTCCTTCCGCCCAACTCTGGAACACTATTTCGGGATCTGCAAGAGGCCCACCTGATGTTCCCAATTAGGTAACCATATTAGGCCCGGATCACCGCAGGTGATTGGGCCTAGTTAGCTTGGTTAACGCTTATTTCTTGGGGGTCAATAATTCCTCTAATTCTGAGTGACTTCGTACTAAGTCCTGGAGGTGTCCCCAGGTGTCCCTTCATGTCCCGCATGGCTAGGCTTATGAAACGTGTAAGAATGACTGTCGACCGGCTTACATATGGCATATTCGCATCATTACATATGTCCGGCACTGTCCCGAGCCTCCCGAACATCGCCCGCCCATTCCAATACCCAGTGATAATTGATCTTTTATTAATATTTTAATTGGAGCTCTCACTTGTTTTTTTCTTCAGCATGTTCCCGCACTCACTGTCTGCCGACAGGCTGCACCACACCATTAGAATAGCTCGTGGTTTATAGTAAAATATCATTAGAATGACATCTACATCGTCGCATATACTGATATCAATTTAAATTTGAATGAATATAAGTTAAAACGCACTATTCAAGTGTAGCGTTGATGTTGGAAAGTAATCGTGAGAAAACGACAAATGTTACTAAAAAGGGAATGTCGGTGCGTCGGGATTGGGCCCAAAGCAACCGATGTCAACACTAGGAAAGATAGTATAGATATAGACTATACAAGAATGCAGTCCTAGTTAACCTAGGTGTAGCGGTCCTTGTGAATTGAGTTTCTGTAGGCAAGCTAGTCACCTAGTCGTTCATGGGGTAAATCCTATTTAGTCTGAGGTGACTCGAAAATCTAAATAGGAAGATTGAAACTGTTTATCCACTCCTGAAGTGAAGAATGTAATTGAGTTGTATATAGTAAGAATTCTACAGTAACTAGTGTTAGTTTCTGTAGATAGAGGTTGGACTACAAGTGAGTACTTTGTATTGAAAGCTAATAATAACCTAAAACAAAATGTAGATAGTAAGCAGTGATCAAGGTAGATTATCAACAAACTGATGCTAGATAAGAATTGTTCTGTTACCTTCAAACCTATTCAGTAGAGTATAGAGTACTGTAGCAAGACTGGTTACTTGGCAACAGTGAGAAAGAGTGTAGACTGTAAGTACCTGTGTACTTATGAAACTAACTAACAATAAGATGAATAGTGTTCTGTTACAAGAGCAAGTCTTGTCAACAGAGGATGCTGACTTAAGTACCTGTGTACTTGAGTATAGACTAAAGTGGGGTAAAAGGAAGAATCACTCTGGACTCTTACTAAATTTCCAACTTGTTCTTATTATTTTTGGGGCTTGATTTCAAGCTCCTTATATACCCCATGGGGTTCCTGATTACATAACTAGTACTACTACTATTACTAAGTATAAGTATTCTAAAATTAAGCAAGGTATGCCTTTATTAGGCTAGTCAGGGTCTTCTAAATTTAGATGCTCCACCAAATTCTTGTTTTGATGTGACTGAGCAGAATAAGTGGAGCACTCTAGAAGGTCTGATTTCATTCCTCCTTTCAAGCTAACCCTATAAGGTTTAGCTCCACTCTTTAATGAGACTGACCAGAGTTAGAGTGAAACCTTCCCTTCAGTATACTAATTTAGGAGAAGTGTCCCAGAATAGAAGTGCGAAGCTACCAATTGCTAGTGTATGTAAGAAGTTATCAAATGTTAGAGTATAAGGATGTTTAGGTGATGAAAGTCATGAGTAATCACTGTTGTGTAACAGAGTTCAGAATAGGGGTTAGAGACTATTGAAGACCAAACATAGAAGTTTTTGAAGCAAGGAAACCAAATGAAAATTATTAGAAAATTAATAGAAAATTTCCGAACCAAGGTTAGAGGTGTTTTGCATAAACTAGAGCATGTGTAAGGGTTGTATTAATTGTGTATTCCTTGCTAGATTATTTTTCATGTCATTTGGTCTAAAACATAGTTTGACCGTGACATACAGCGCGGGGAACTGTAAATCGATTGTCCCCAATCGAGCGGGATGCACAATTAATACCATCCTTTCTTAAGCGTCCAGCATTACTCAGCACAGATCGTGATTGTTACAAGGATAGATCGGCATAAAACAAGAAGTATCAAGTAGTAAGAACAGCATAAGTGAGGAGGGCAGATGCTCTAATCAGCTAAACACGTCCTCGACTGTTAATTTTATACTGGTCTGCAGAAAGAGGCAGCTTTTCATTCACCCAAGTACGCAGTCTCCCATAGTACCCCATCTTAGTTTTCTCTGCTTCGACGACATAGTGAACCACTCGAATCCCAAGTTCTTCTCTTTTCTTGAAGCCGATAATGACCTTTCGATAGCAACCAACATATCCACCAAAGGCGATCACAGCTCCTCGTCCCAAGTCTCTGGTTTGGATAATCTGTCCGGGTTCGAAGGTGAGACAGGCGTTGGTAATGTACAGGTATGATATCCCATCTCTCAGGCTGATGCGAAAGGTGTCATTGGTAATGAAATAGTTGACTTTGGACATAAAGGCTAGGGTAGGTGCGTCCAGGTGGCTGACACTGGGAATTCGATACAGATTGGCAAAGAAGGGGTGCATAGATTTTCGGAGGCCTTTTTCAAGTTAGTAGCCTGGTAGCTCTAGGTTGTATGACAGAAGTACCTTCTCCAATTAGGAACTCCTCTACAGGGGTGACACGTCCAGACCATTCTTCAACAGGGGTATCTCGTTCGACGTCCAAACTACTAATCTCCAGACTGTTATGGGGTAGGAGGCCACAGGTGAGCGAAGCGTGGTCCGATTGACTAGAGAAGGTAGGCTGCATGGTAATGGAAAGAGTGGGCATAAACGTCCTGAGTGGCAACTTCTGAACACCGAGGGTTTAAATATGGGGACTGTATTCAGAACCGTCTGATTGGCTCTCAGAGTCTTCGTCGGTGCTTATAAGCTCTAGAGGTTTGTCGGAAATTAAGTGATACAATATTGGGTTTTTCCGGCTGACATAAGGTATTACCCTGAATCCTGCTACATAGTCATGGAAAATGGCACCGTCTAATTCCTTCAACTGATAATTCCCTCTGAGAGACCTTTGGACAACTTCATATGGGCCAATGTATCGTGGAGATGTCTTGAACCTGTTGATGGTAGCTTCGAGTCGTACGTTCCTGATTAAGACTAAATCCCCTGGCTCGCTTACTGTCTTTTGGAGCCGTTTCACATATCGATCAATGAATTGTTGTCGCGACTGGAATCTTGCCTTTCGCATGGACTTGGCGGCTTTAGATAGATCTTCTTCATGTTTCCCTAATTGCCTGATGCGCAAGGTTAATAATTCCTCCGTTGTCATCCCTGACCGATATCCGTCCACTAGAAGTGTAGCTTCCATTAGATCAAATGGCAAAACGGGATCTACTCCATGCAAGAGGTAGTAAGGCGAATATCCTGTTGTACTGTTGACCGTAATTCTGTCAGCGAAAACAGCTAGGTCCACTTGCTTATGCCAGTTCCTGATATTCCCAAAGTCGTCCACAGGCGAGGACTTCACAATGGCCTCTCTTAAAATATAATGTCCCCTTTCCACTACTCCATTGGCATGTTTGTTGTATGGCGTAATTGTGACATGTGGGATCCCCATTCTTTGTACAAGAAGTCGAAAGGCCCCTTGAACTTCAGATCCATTATCTGTAGTTACTTGTCCTATGGCTCCATACCTGCAGTAGATTCGCTCCCAGAAGAACTGAGCTAAGGTCTTTGAGTCACAACGTCTGATAGCCTGTGCTTCAGTAACTCCAGTAAGATCGTCTTTGGCCGCAACAATGAAATTGAACCCTTTACTAGCTGGCATCTTCATTACGTCTATATATACCTTTTGGAAGATAGTGGAGGGTGCTGAAACTGTAGGTGGGATTTCCATTCGCTTCAGGTTTCGCAGCTGGCACTGGTGACATGATGTGATATGATTATGCATGTCCTTTCGCAATTGAGGCCAATAAAATCGGAGCCTGAGAATTTCGTATATGGCATGTTCCCCGCGGTGTCCAAGCCTATCATGAGCTTGCGTCAGTATCCAGGCACGCTGACGCTGGCTAAGAATAACTCTTAGGGGTAACTGTGTACCATTACGCCTGTACATGCACCCATTATCCTTCAAATAGTATTCTCCAGCTTGTTTGCAGAATCTCTTGCGGGCCAAATTCAAACTGAGGCTTACAGGCAGCCTCTGATTTTCCAGATAATCATAAATGAGCCGTAGTTTCTGGTCTGCCTTGGATATACTATCTTGTCCTTCATCTTCATCTGCGTCTGAATCTGACATTAAGGATGGTGATGATGCAAGAACTATCTTCTGATCTGTTAATTCTGCTTGAAGTCCTGTTGGATCAGGCAAGTGCTGCACTAATGCTACATCACTTAGCCACGATTCATCCTCCATTTCCATTTCATCATCTGTTGCAACTCGCCTCCTGGAAAGTGCGTCAGGTCCTTTGAATTGTCCAGCTGGGATGTGTACAAGTTTAAAATCAAATAGAAGGATTCCTTGAATCCACCTATTCATTGCAGCATTTGGCATGAGGTCCGGCTCGTTCAGCATTCCCCTGATATATTTTGCGTCTACTTCAACAACCAAATTCTTGACCCCTATAATGTATATGCGCCAATGTCTGAGTGCTCGGAATAGCCCATACAATTCCAGTTTAGGCTGAGAGTACCTAGATTCCCTTTCGTTCATGGGTAGTGACCCATATCGAGATGGCCTTCGTTTGCCCACCTCATCTTCCTGGGATAAAATCATTCCCACTGCGATGCAGCTTGAGTCTACTGAAAGATACACTGGTCGTGAAGAACTGTAATCAATAGGTGATAGGGCAGGGGCTGATGAGACTAATTGCTTCAGGTGTTCAAATGTTCTTTGTCTATCTCTTGTCCAGTCAAATTCTATATCCTTTTGGATTAGCTGTGTCAGAGGTCTGACTAGTTTGGAGTAGTTCTCAATCCAAATTTGCACAGTGCCACATAATCCTAGAAATCCCCTAACTTCAGTCACATTCCTGGGTATAGGCCACTTGACAATTTTAGACACTCTTGCTGTGTCTGGAGTCCTTCCTGATGCTGAGCATGTTTGTCCAACAATTAATACTGATGGTCTACATACTTGTGTCTTTTTGGCAGAGAAGGTAGCTCCGGCACACTTTATTCGATGCATGATTCGATGGACATCTATAGCGTGTTCCCATATAAACCTACGTATTCCTGGGTTTTCCTTTAGGGTTTCTGGCATTCCATTGATTCCTAAATATTGAGAGCTAGGTCCCTTGATAGGTAGGTCATCTATAAATATATTACAGGTGTATGGTATCTCTGGTTTCAGAATGAAAACCATGCAATTCTGAAATTCTGCTGGTGAGTTTGTATATCCTTGAGGAAGGCAAGTTAGCCTGAGTAAGCCTAATGGTGTATAAAATGCAGTCATATCTCGAGATACTGCGTCAATCATCCTTCCGTCAAAACCAGAGTATAGGTCAAATAGTGTATAACACTGTCGTCCAGCAAAAGATTCCACAAAGTCATCAACAATAGGCAGCAGTCCTGCATCTCTGATTGAAACCTTATTCAGGGGCTGTAAGTCATGAATAATTCGTAGCCCTCCACTTTTCTTCAGGACACAAAACCATCTGCAACGGTACGAGGACTGGCTAGCCTCATATACTCCAGCTTTGATTTTCTCATTGATAGCCTCAATAACCTTCTCCCTTATTCCAGGTGGGATGGGTATGTTTCGATATTCCCAAGGGGTATGGGGTACTGTCGGCATAATGTAATCCGAGAAATATTCACGGCTTAACACTCCTCTTTCGCCATCATTGAAAGCTAGGGCCTGCTCATTCAACTTCATAATATGTTTAAATAGCTTCTCCTCCTCTGGCCACAAGAAATCATCTCCATTCACATTAAGTATCTTCATTCGTTCCAGAGTGAGGCGTTCTGTAGGTATAAATTCTGGTGGGAGATATGGGAGCGCAGGTAAGGTTTCTAACGGGTCATGAGGCATGATCTGTCTTACTCGTGCCTGCTGTGGAAAGGAGGTAGATACTGGTTTAATTTTCTGATCAACCCGTTTGTAGGCAGTGTATGTGAGAAGTTCTGGGGAGGTTGCCTTATAGTTGTCTATTGAGCTTGGCTCGGCTTGGGTAATTACTACAATCTGGTCTCCTTCTTCAAATTGGTAACTCTGCAAAGACTCGATTATGGGGTGTAATTCAATAGGATTATTATGAGTATATGGTAATTCAGTTCTTCGTTCAATAATGCTTTCCAGTTGTGTTTCCCTATCCCCTGTTAGATAGGAAGGCTTCCTAGGTTCGGTTGACATGTATTATAACCGGGGTGGTCCACTCAGGTCTGGGCAGATCTTGTGGTAATAGGGCATATAAGTATAACATGAGTGTAGATTTGTACAAGTAGGAATATTCTGCATAGTAAGATTGATAGGCATAGGTGATCTGTACAAGTATGCAAAGGCAGGAGGCAAAATCGGAACTGGTTGACTGGGTTTGCTTCTACAGGGTTTCCTCTTTGCTAGCATCGGTATCAGCGGAGGCATGCTCATCGCATTCAGGTGGGCTCTGCGCGGGGAACTATTAGCATTGTGCCTTTGTAGGAAAAGAAATCGAATGACCTTTGTTGTGGTACCAAGGTCCCAACGCATAGGAAATGGAGTTCCGTTTATGTCGTAGGCAGCCATGGGGTTTAAATACCCATATACCAGCAACTGCCTTGCTTCTTGGCCCAACATTAGCTTTAGATTCCGCACTTTCCGTATGACGCGGGCGACACTTTCCCTTCCTCCATACCCTAATAGCAAGATAAGGTGGTATAGGAACTCGTCTTCCTGAACTGTTACCAAGGGGTTGGTAGGGTCGCACACAGGTAGTCGTTCAACCTTTACCCCATGAGGGTTAGTGGTTGAATGCCTACAGTATTCTGCAAAACCCCGATCCACAGTACTCCCTAATTTCATTAGTCGAAAATAGTGGCAATGCTTGTAGAAATAGTGGTATGTGTCATTAGCAGGAGGAAGACATTCAATTACCTCTCGCCATTCAGGCTTGAGGACAAGAAAGATGCAATCCCGCAAAAGACTAACCAGCACTCCTCGAGCTTTTCGAAGGGTTCCAATACGAGGGAGCCAGACATTCTCCTTGACAATTTTCCGAGAGTCTTCCAACGGTTCATGGTAGTCTTCTTCCCCAAGAAATTCCTGCAGTTCTTGATACACAACATCCCAATGCGGCGGAAGATTAGTATTATGCTGATCAGACAAGGGCAGGTGTTCCTTACTAGAATCAAGCATACAGTGTTCAATGTACAACTGGTTAGCCTCAGAATCATGGGATGGGGGTTTAGTTTCCTGTCGAGCATTGGTGATCAACTTGACATTCTGTTTGGCTCCCCGACCATCCTTCGCATTCCACATTTCAGGTAGAAGAGGACCATCGTCGATTATGGCTAGCACATATAGGAGTTTGTCATGAATCATGGTCTCGTATCCCTCCTCTAGTAACTCAGGGATAATAGGCTGTCCATCTTGCTTATCTCGGAAGCACTCAGATCTGAGTGGGTGATTGTCGTCTATGCCAATAAACTCTTGTTGATTCAGAGGTGGGCAGTATCGGTACACCCATGTAGGAATAGGGTGAGATCGCAGCAGTCCCTCCGTCACGTATACCCCAGGCCGGTTCTGCTCATTGAGCGAGCTATGCTCTCGTAGAATGATATTGGAGGCTAGGGTCCCGAATTCAGCTTTCTGGTCTGTATGAAGTTCAAAGAATAGTGTCGGTCCAGGCACAGGTGGTATCCGAATGTATGGGATGAGAGGAGGGGGAGGTCCTGGTTTGCTCTGAGCTGGCATGAGGGGAGAGTTTCTTGATTCCTTTTTCTCGTCAAACTCCACTAGATATATGAGTCCCTCAATTTCGGCTTCCTCTGTTGAGGGTTTATCCTCAGGGTCCAGCAGGGTCCTAATATTAAAATTTCCCAGGGGAGTTGGTTTTCCCAGGCTTTCGTCTCCAGGTTTCATCCTTTCATAAACAGTAGAATCAGATAACCCAGACTCACCCGATAGCAAGTATTCTTCTGGGAAGAACTCCTTACTCATGCTCAACAATGGACCAAAAGTCTTTGTGTTGCCATCCTCGATTTCCATTTCTAGTGTTCCAAGGGCGACCATGGCATTAGAGTCAGTATTGCCTTCTCCAGTCTCAGCAATCCCAAGTACATTTTCCAAATAGTCATCTAGCTCATCCTCCACCAATAAGTCTTGTGGTTCTTCAGAGGTGATTACTTCATCGAGGTTACTTGAAGGGTTCTCTTGATCATAGGCCAACAGGTGAGTGTTTCTACTATCGTCCTGAGACCGGATTGCTTGATATGTTTTGCTGAGACTGTGCTTTACTAGGTGCCATAGATCCTTTCCCTTTTTCGTGTCTCTGTCATCATCCAGGCTTTCTTCTGGTCCAACAACAAAAGTATTTGTTTCATCAGGTATAGACACTGTCTTCCAGTCACAGGGGTACCTTTTGACGTCCAAATGGCCAATATACCATCCGATTACTGGGTCGTGCCACATATCCATATCCATGATATACGGTGGGATCAAGGTCTTCGAGCTAGTCATTATTCTAGCCACCACCATTCTGTTATCGCCCATCCGAGCCAGTATCCCCCCATGATCGAATACCTCATCGGGCTTATTTAGTAAGTGGTACGTGCCAAAGATTGCTACTAGATTCCTACTTTCTAAACCTACAGGTCCCATTTTGTAAGGTTTAAAAAAATAGTGCCGGTTTGCTTCTTCTTCTCGGAGTTCTTCCTCCAGATTATCATTTTCTCTCATCACGCAAACTATTACTTCTTCCTTTTCCTTGTAGACACCCAAGTCCACGCTGGGTCCTTTCATTGAGGACTGGTTAAGTTGCTTCAAGTCGGAGTCAGAGGGAATAGAAACGGCATCAGGGAAAATGGGATTGGCATGAGTATATACAAGTGTTGTACATATTTTGCAGAAGTAATTAATGGTCCGGTAAACAGGACAGCGACTAGTGTTACAGGAAAAGGGGGGCAGTAAGTTCACAGGGCATGAGAAATGGTTGCAGTCCATATGGGATGTGATCATTCGGAGATTGGTGGTACAAAAGGCAAGAAACGCTATCAAACTTTGTCCAGATTGATTATACCGAGCAAAAGATAGTCCAAGGTCAATTTCAACAACCGTGTTCAAAGGCAGCAGAGCAGATTCCTTAAGATAGCTTTTAGAACGTCCATCAGTTCCGGTATTCTTCCAATCACAAATGGGTACGAACTTCACCCACTTTGTGGTCTTTGCTCGTGTCGACTCGCATTCTCGATAACTGTTCCCGATTCATTTAGCTCGGGTTGAGATGCAGTTAAAGATATACCCACCAGTCTTCGAGTTAAAGGGCCGTGGGCGGAGGGCTCTTCTTTTCGCTGTTACTTCCTCGTGATGCTGTAACCATGGTCTTGTTAATTCATGGCCATCGTCGGCACGCAGAGAGCTTGCAACTGAGCCGGAATGAGCTATAGGAGTGTCGTTGAACTGTAGAAGGGGGGGCGGTGACAAAAGAGCTGGTTCGAGTCGAGGGGTAGGGGCAATGATTAGGGTAGGTTCTGTGCCGGAATTGTCGTCCTCGCTTTCACTTGATGAACTGTCTGGGTCTTGCGATTCAGAGCTCGCTGACTCTGGAGAATAGGCTGAGTTAGAGGAGCTCGTGTCTGTCCATTCGTTCTCTCCATCTTCTTCACTAAGGCTAGATAGTTCCGACCCGAAAATGTCTTCCTCCAATGTGTCTCGCTCTTCTCTCATTATACCTTCCCATCCCATTTCTTCTTGTTCCGCCCAGCCAGTAAACAACACCGATGTTTGAGAGCCTGAGGTAGATATGGGCGGTAACCCGTTCATCGGTTCTCCTCTCGTGTCTTCAAGGGATAGTGCGCTGAGCCTCGGATTGATTGATTCGGTTAGCGGGTCGGGTGCTTCCTGGGTAGTTGGGGTTGGAGACGGAATGGGAGGAGGGGCTTGATGGCTTTCCAGTTCTCGAACGGTTTGCATTACTCCGGTAACGAATTCGTTAAGAAGATGAGCGACCAGATAAATGAATTGAGCGACCGGAATTTCTTCTGGGAAGACAGGTGTATACCCTTCGAGTAACTCCTGGAACATCCTTTCTGGGCTGGCATGGGTAGGGAATGGCGTGTAGCCAGGAATAGGCAGTATCCCGGATCTCATCATTACCATTATTGACTTTCGCACTGCATTCGCTACTGCTCCAACCGTTCCTAGCACTTCGAGGCCTCTTCCGTATGCTGCAAACGTAGGCGAGACTTCGATGGCCTTCTTTACCAACTCAAATCCTGCTACGTTCCTATTGAGGATCACGACTTCTGATCTGCGAGGGCCTGCTATCATAACCTGTCGAACTCGAGGATCACTAGGCTGGATTAGAATGGTGCTAACTGGGGCATCTCTTCGCACGAATCGTTCCCTAAAAGCTTGTAGAACCATTCCGACATACATTGTAATCGTGTCTGGGTGCGGGGAGTATGCTGGTGCTGGTTCCTGAGGATCAGAGAAGCTCCCGAGCACAGTAGCTAGCAAGCTCGGCTGCATAACTGGATAGTCTTCATTCCTTCTTGGATTCCTTGTTAGTTCTTCCCTTGGATTCGCTGAAGGTGGCGTGTTTTGAGACTCGAGAACAGGTAGGATTCGTGATATGAACATAGAAGGCGGATACGGTCTCTGTCCACTTAATGCTCCTAAAATATCGTCTATGGTCGTCCGTCCTTCCCTCGTGTTTGATCCCAGTCTACGCAAGTGCTCTAAGGCTCGAGCTCGCACATCTGCTCCACCGCTATGAGCTAGAGTGGTCCACCTGTGTCGCTCTACGTCCCGGGCAAGACTGATGGACGACGTTCCGCTAAGGACACGTGGGTCAGCGTAGAGGTGGGGGTGTGGATTGCTGTCTGTGTAGATGTGTTGGGCAGTTATTGGGATGAGCTCGGTCTCCGTGCAGGCAGGAAAGTCATCACCATCCTCCTCCTGTTCTGCCGTCGTCACTCTTTCTCCCTCGTCATCTGACCCTGCTATCAATCCCGGCATAGAGCTAGAGGTTGAGGCATTATCGTCCTCTGCGCATGCAAGGACGTGAGGCATATCGGGATCCCAATCCCCCTCCTGAACTCCCAAGAAGGAAGCCATGGCATTCGCCGGGGAAGGCAGGTCTCCTCCATCCGCTCCTTGCAACCATGTCGGTTCCTGAGCTACAGCGGTCGACGAAGCTCGTTCGCTGCTGGACAGGTGTTTTCCATTATGCACTTGTATTAGCAGTATCTCGTGTGAGTGTTGTTTGGCGCCGCTTCCATAGGCCTCTGGAGTCAGGTACAAATAATAGGGATCAAAGTTCGCTTGATAGGTGAAACTCCCTTTTCGGACTGCTGGTTCCCCGTCTCCGTTGATGTACAAGAATAAGGCCTCTGTCCCCGTCCCTTCATATACTGGCACACCATGAAGCTGTCGAGGGTTTTGTAATGTAGCGTATTGGGTAACTATGACGAGAGGATGGACTAGATCTGGTCTGTCCCGTACCTCGCAGGCATTGTCCAAAAGAAAGCCTATGCGCTGAGCGAGCGCTTGGACGTTTTCGTTTACGGGGTTAGATGTAGTTGTAGCCTTTGGCAGGGATTCCGTGTTAGCACAGATGTGCGAGGGCAATGGCACTGAATAGGATAATCCTTCCTCCGTCTCGATTCTGAACTGCGGGGGCTTTTCTTCTTCCTCTTGTCCGTCTCGCAGTTGGTCTACAGGCAAGAGCGTGAGGCCTGGTTTTGGGGATCGAGACCTTTTGATGAAGGTGTCCGGTTCTGGATCGAGGTGATAGAGAAGGGGAGATGAGGCTGTGTGGATAGGGTAGAATGGGTCTGCATCGCTTGTTAGTTCAGCAAGCACTCGCCGCGAACGGTTATCCAGCAGCAGCCCACACTCTACAAAATTATCGGAGTCCTCGGAAGACACGCAGAGGTTGGTTGAAAGGAGGAGTGGTGCTCATATAGGCACGGAATCCCAACTCTGCTCGGAACAAGTAAGCTTTCTTTCAGACTCTAGGTTGCCACTGCTTACCCTTCTTTTGTGTCGATCGGCCTCGCTTTTCCTTCTGCACTCTATTTCCACCTTTGCCGGCACTTCCCTCGCACCGTCTTCTTCTTCCAGCCATTGAACAAACCCATCAATAACTTCCTTTTCCCCCAATCGCATCTTTCTTTCGACTAGTTCCGCTGTCGTGAATCTGAACAGCGTCGATTCTGGCATAGGCCCTTGTGCGCGGCAATAAACCATCAGACCTCCGTGATATCTTCTTGGCTGTATGGTCACATCAACAGCAAACATTTTGTCCATTGAATCCGTCTGCGCTTTTAGGGTGAAAGGACTGGAATACCGCCGAATTTTTGACGCAGGGACAGGTTCACCCGTCTCGGTCATTCGAGGCATTAGGAGCGCTTCTACCTCCATTCCAGTCCATGCAGGCCATATCTTGAGGTTCGTCGAAATGACGTCTGGAAGGGGAAAGGGAAACGGATTCCGAGTTGGCCTGCTTTTGACCGTTCCTTTTCCAGGTTCCATCATGCGTACCCGTATCTCTGCTGGTACCTTATACATTTCACTGCCTTCTCCCTCTAAATATCCGGTCATAATGATAGTATCTTTCGGTTGAAGTGCTTCACTCATCGGGATATCGGCAAGGAATTTGGCAGTTCGGATGGGTTCTGGTCGTAGTTCCTGGTGGGATAGTACATCCATGTTATCGGAAGGCAGGCCGTCAGTCAATAGATGAGCTGGTGTCCATTGGACCCTTGCCAGGTCGCTGGGCACGGAGAGCGTGACTGTGCAAGGGGTTTCAAGGTTGAATCGATCTGTTTCTGCCTCTCAAAAAACGTCGCCAGTGCTCCTGACGCGACATATCCCGATTTTTCCTCCACCCGTTTTTACTTCCCCACCGTCCTTCCACCGAAACACTCCTCTGAGGACTCTCTCCTCATTCCTCCCAAGCTCCCATGGTTCCTCCGTGGAAAATTCGTACGCCCGTCCGGATTCCCCGTGGTCGTATTGAAGGCGAGCAAGTTCTCTGACTCCCCCTTCGTCCAGCGGCGCCAGTTCTCCTTCGACTTCATCGTTAACGGTTGAGGCTGCACATCTAGTCAGCTTGAAACGAGTGTTATCAGAATCAATCGTACCAGTCAGGGCTAATGCTTCAGTCTGCTCAGCTAGTGGCGGCAGAGAGCTATACCGTTTCCCGTCCAAGTCCTCTTTTACCAGTGATGGGACCCAGGCATAAGGGAGAGGTTGCACAATGAGGTCAGTGCTCACTGTGCACGGCACTTCGAGGAGACGCTGCATTCGGTTCGTATAAAACTGGCATAAGACGATGGCTCCATCGCCTGTTCGTCTCAAAACCGCCTTGGCTTCCACATAGAGGGTATACCCGTTTTCTTCGTGCTCTAATCTCCCTTCCAGCTCAGTAATCTCGTCCGGTAACAGGTCTAACTTTCCTGATAGTAGAGGCGTAAACCTGTAATTAGGCTTAGGTGTTCCAAGTCCATACGAGAAGGTGAGTTTTGGCTGGTTCTTGGAACAAGGTGTAATGGTTGGAGGAGGAGACACAAACACTGTTGCTACTCCTCTCCAGGGCTTCTGTTGGTGAGCAAGTCTGGAATCTAGTCGAGAGTACAGGTTCGCAATGTCAGCTGGAGCAGCGTTCTGCATGGTGGACAGGGCCAGTGTCAGCGCGTTGACGACTGGTAAATTATTGAAAATTCGAGCAGATAGAATTGTTCGTTCGTTCACTGGCACAATCCCCAGTATCATTCCCAGTTTCGTCCCATTTCCTTCCTGGCTGACCACTAGTTCTCCACTTCTCTTTTCTACCCCTTTATCCGTCCTCCAGGAATACTCTCCTGGCATTATCGCCAGTTCGCTAGTCTCCAGTCTCCGTGTGAGTGGAACTAGTGCTTCGAAGTGGACGTGGAGGGGGTGCTGTTTAGGAGTGATCTGTTTGGGGACATACAAAAGGTCGACTTTGGCATGCATGGACGATATGCATGCGACATAGAAAGTGGCCTTGCCTGCGAGCACAGACGGATGATGTCGGACGACTGGGGACACTGATGATAAGAGTCGAGCTATTTCCTTGCTGGTAGCATCTTGGACTGTGGCCGCACGTTCCATAGAGATTTCGATGGGCCGAGTATGTGGGAATAGCTGTAGAGACAAGAGCACCGGCTCATCAGGAAACAGAGCGTCTACTGCCAGCCCGACTGCAACAAGCTTCCCCTTTGCATTGTGCACAACCAGTTCAGCTACTCGCTCTTCATTCAGCCCCCAGACGACCGATCCTGCCATCACTAATCCTTCGTCAAGCTCCAGCCCTCGATGAGCTGGCACTTCTGGTCGAAAACAGAACCTAAGAATCAACCCGGGAAGAGCTGGAGACAAGTGGGAAATGGTAAGCAACAACGAGGGAACCTGGAAGAGCTGAGTCGGGTCCATGGCCATTATCGGTGATGAGTCGTTATTTTAGTGGAAAGAACCCCACCAAAACAAACAAAACACTCTTAATTGTTTGAGGTGCTCGTGAACAGATACAATGTTCTTAGGAAAAAGTACACTTTTGATTTAACACACTTTGTAAGACTTTTGGGTTTTATAACAGAAGGTATATTCACAGACACAGTAAACAAATCAAGTTCAATCACTTTCTATCAAAACAGTACTTCAGATTCAATGCAGATGTTCAGTCAGATCAGATTTCAGCAGTAGTCCAGTATTCAGACAGACAGACAGTTCAGATTCAACAGTAACAACAGTATAGATTCACAGTATATTTTGACTTTAGAGGTGATCAACCTTTGGTTCGCTTATTTATAGGTTTAGAGCTTACACTAGTAGGTTATATTCACGATGGCCCAAAGCTATAAGCTCCAGACGCTCGCTAGTGTACCGTACAATGCGTCACTACTTTTCTACTGTACAACCTACCTACTTTTATACCTATTCTAGAATATATTTGAATGTCTGCTAAAATACTATTATAATAATACAAAATTATCGTTCGGTAGGTGTATCGAGTCCAATCATTCCTTATAAGTATATTTTCTCCTTTCTTGCTCATTTTACCGTATAGATTTTGTAGGAAAATGTAGATCCCTACAGCTTTTTACTTCCCCTGGTTTCAACATTTTCAACTCGGTAGCGGGCGATCGTAATGCTCCACTACACTGCGGTTGTCACTCCTGATAGTCTCGGTAGAGCGATTGGTCGGACTCCCATTATCCCGCTACGTTCGGTACTCCCGGACTATAATACTTTTACTTTCTCTCTTTTATTATTGTGGCGCTACCGAAAGTCCTTGGTTAACTATTCCTTTGATAGTATTCTCTCTTCGGTAGTGCAGTTCTAATCAACGGATTAGTATACCCGATGATACGCTGTAGATCGATAGTATTCGATCTATAGTTTCATTCCTAAAACCGATTGTATCCCGTTCTACCGAATGCCATTCTTACCGGTTTCGGTAGAGTTCGCTCTTCAGCATTGGTCCAAGGTATTCTCCTCGGTACTCTAATTGTTATTATTCTCTCTCTTTTTGTAGTATTCGGTGGACTACCGAACAGTACTTTAGATAGTAGTCTATCCATTTCCATAGTATACTTGACGATCGTACTGATCTTAGAACGCTTTGTCTGATCACTGTTTCGGTAGATCTATTCCATTTTCGATCTTTACCCTCCTGATGCATTTATCACAAGACTGCTACTACCGGTCTTTAGTCTTCAATTACCGAGTCGGTAAATCCCTCGAGTCGTACAAGTACACAACTAGTTTAAGTAGGAATTTGAAGTTAACTTAGTAACTTCGGTAGGGTGGATCTGCTACTATAAACTGTTTCGTTCGGTAGTACATCTGTCATAGTATTCAGGATAAGCTAGATCTCTATCCGTTCATACTTAACATTATTACTACCGAATGGTCTGCAATACTTAATACTTTAACTAGCAGTTCGGGCTCACTCTAGTCCTTTATTACCCATTTTACACGAGATAATGTGCTTTATTCGTCCAAAAATAGTATCTAAAATGCGATTTTTGACGGCGTATCATCTCCCCCCAACTAAAAGTCTTGACCGTCCTCGGTCAATGGGAATTACATCATAGATCTACAAATCTGGCAAGTAAATTTCCCTTTTTAGAAGGCTCAATCCATCCATCACTGATCAGATCAGGAAAGATCAGATAACGGGTCATAGAGCGTAGCTTCTATGAGTGTCATAAAACATATTTTCGGTAGTAGGTCCCCGTTTCAAGCATTATTCTAGGGTACGGGCAACTTCAGCCATCAGATTCTGATGTAATCTACCTCGTGCCAGCGTCTATTTCCTTTTTGAGATGCGGAATTTCTGCGTTCAGCCACTTTTGGTCGCCGCGCTTCTCTGCTTCTGGTGTCGCGCAGGGTCTCTACCCTTGATTTTAATTTTTAAGAATGGAGCGGCAGGCATATAGCTCGACGAGCAAATTTCTCTAAGTCCCATCTTTTCCTCTTACACACTCTACCGACTCACTTTCTCCCTCTACCGACACTTCTCATGGCACCCCGACGCAACGACGCTCCCACCGACGCTTCCTACGGTGGCGACATTCTGGACTTTACCGATGAGGCCGTCCTCGTCACTCTCAATCACGTTCGGACCCTTTATCTTAACATGCGCGTACATCAAGAGCGCAAAGTCAAGGTTGCCGAGCGCGACCGCGTCGCAATGCAGGCTCTCCTGCCATTTATTGTAAGTGCTCTCACTGCTTTCTCTATTTCTTCTTTTGGCTAATCTCGGTAATTATAGCGCGATTTAGATTACACGGTTCGGCAGACTCGTCCTACCGAGTCCTGGATCACAGAGGCTCGCAACATGGCACTCAACGCCGTGTTGGTCGCATTCCCGAGGTCCCGAAATACCACGGCATCTCGGCGTCCCGGCTTGGATACTACCTGGTTGCTTATGACCAGAAGGCTCCGAGGGGCTTGGGATCCATCCCGAGCTTTCCCAATCACTTTGGTAAGTAATCATTTCTTTCATCCTCTTTATTTATTGATTTTCGGCAGCCGTCTCCACCTCCAACCACACCTAAGCCTGGCACGGCGCACCCTCCTCCTCGTCCCGTGTTTTCGGCACGATCGGCAAGTCCCGTTGCCGGTCCATCTCATCTGCTTCGGACTCCAGCACCAGCAAGATCAGTGCTCGGTAGTCCAGTTCAAATCCTCACTCCGCGTCGTCGAGCTGCCGACAGTCGAATTGACTTGTTCGGTAGTTCAAACTCTGCAGTGCTCGGTAGAGACGGGCGGTTACTTTCGGTAGATGAAGTTACCGATAGAAACTTTCTCTTCGTACGTTCTCTTTTTCTCGTTTCATTTTTATATCTGTCGTTTCTAATCCTTCTCACTTTTTGTAGACTTTTTCCCCATCTCCTACACCGCCTCCAACGGATGCCGGTGCTCAAGAAGCTTTTGCTTTATTGAGTCGGTACCGAATGGACCAACTTGCAGAGAACCCTCTGCAATTTATGCAGGACTGGGCTGCTCTTACCGTGCCCACTTCAGAACAGGTATGTCTTTTATTTTTCTTTATTCTCTTCATTCCCTTATACTATTTTTACAGCGCGACCCTCGTCTTCAACGGGCTATCGACGCATATGGAGTTCTTGAACTCCGCGAAAGGTTGGCCAGAGAGGCCGAAAATGTAAGTTCACATTCTCTTTTTCTTTCAAAAGCTCTCTTTATTTATATTTCTTTTATCAGGCCGCTATTATGCTTCCTCTTGCCGAAACTGTGGGTGAATGGAGGACCCGACTGGAACCTCTTCCAGTAACTGCTACTCCACCCCCATCTCCAGCAAGCAGTGTCGCGTCAAGCTCCTCTTCATCTTCCTCCGACTCCGAAATCCACTTTTATAGACCTCTACCAAGGGGCTATATTCCTTCTTATTTGCAAAGGCCGGATGAAGATTACAAGACCTTTTGTGAAAGGCTCGCTCGTACTCAATTTTGATCCTTTTATCTAGATTTTTAGCATACCCTTTTGTATCCCTTGCAGCAATTTGTATCTCTTGTTGTATCTACTAGAATAAGTAGATTAAAATATCTTGTTGTATCTCTACTATACTTAGTAGAACAAAATATTTATGTCCTGCCTCTTTTCAACTCTAATGTGTGATCAAAATTTTCTAAGTTGAACTTTCGGAATTCTACTTTGAACAACAAAATCTGTTCGGATTTATTTTGGTGTTTTCTACCGAATTCATTTGTTAGGATAGAGTCTATTACTCCTGTCCAACTTCATGTGAAATCGTTCGGTAGTGCGATCCACCTCGGTAGATGTGTTTAGGCTCAAATTCTTGCCTTAATCGCCCCACTCACGATCTCTCGGTAGTCCGTAGTTCATACAATTCTCGAATTCCTCGAATTTATTTTGATCACACCCGCGGTCCTCCCCCCAACTAAAGATCTTGACCGTCCTCGGTCAGGTCCGTCGGTAGAGGAGACAGCTCCTATTAACGACTCCTTTGTAAACAGGGTCTATTTTCTTTTAGTATAAAACCACCGTCCGGTAGTTCGAAATAATACACACATTACATTTCACACTTCAAATCTACACACTCCAATGTCTTCCATTGTCAATTTTGATCCTAAAGCCTGGATGGCTAAAGCACAAGAAGCCCACGACACAGTCAGTGGCGTTTCTAATGTTAAAGTCGCAGCTGTTATTGCAGCCGCCGTTCAAGCTTATGGTGATGCCTTGGTACGTTCTCAGTGTCGGTAGACTTTTTCCGTACTAACCATCACTCGGTAGGCCGAACGTGTTGACGTTTCTGAGTTTCGAAAGGCTCAGGATTGTGTAACCGCTTATTACGAACATGCCAAGCATCTCAACGACTTTGTCGAGACTTTCAAGCTTGACAAGACCAAGCTCCACAACGTTAGCAAGGTCAACAACTTTGTCGAAACGTTGCGCGCAGCTCAAGAGGCTGATGCCAAACGTCGTAACAAATCCAAACGTAAGGTACGTATCTCCTATAGCACTTATTACTTTTTATCAGCAAGCTAACACTATGATTAGCAGCGAATTGTTTCTCCTGCTTACATCGACGATGACTCTGATATTGAAATCGTTACCGAACCAACAGTGCCAGAACAAGACGTTACCGTGAGTTACTCTCGCAGTTGATTATCTTAACAACTTCGAACAGTCTTTAGATGACCGACAATACTTTGAATGGCTCTATTCACGCGAAACCTATCAAAGGCAGTCTCAAGTTCACCAAGACTGTAAGTAGTCATTTGTAGCTGTCTACCGAGTTACAATTCCTTACTAAACTGTCATCTTTCGGTAGAAAACTCCTATTCCCAAGACTAGTACCAATGTTGGTCACGCTTGTACCGTATGTGTCCCATACGAAACCGTGGTCGGCATGGACATATTTTCTCGTGAATTCAGCAAGGCTAACTACTATATTCGAAAGGCCGAAATCAACACTGCCGAACAGCAAGCGTTGAAACGCGCACGCATCTTCAATGGATCGGTAAACAACTTCAACCCACCATCCGATGGTAAGTTTAGCACTTCATTTTTCGCACAATTTATCTTACTCGGTACTAGAACCACTCGACACTCCTGAAGAACTTGTTCGCAAGACCGCTGTTGGTGTATTCATGGACTATAACCGTCTTCCTGACGAGTCTTTGAATGCCCTTACCAACTATCTCAGGGCTGAGTTGCTCTCGGTAGCTCACCAGATTCATTACTTGTCTGGACACTACAAAGGCACTCATCAGACCCTTGTTGCGGTCATTCAAGCCAAGTTGGCCCGTGCCGAGCTGGATGATTCCAATGCTCGTGCCGAAGCTCCAACTGTTCAGGAACTTGCCCCGGTAGCTAGTACTAGTACTGCTAACTAATACGTAGTTATACAAGGTCATATATCCCTCTTTCTTTATCTCATGTGTATGTACAAGTAGCATAGTGGCTCTCGCAGTAATCCACTATTATTTCTTTCTTGTTTTGGAACGTGTGATCCGATTTAAATCTTCTCCCACGCCATCTAAATTCTCTGTTTCGGTACTGATATCTTTGTCATTGCTACTCTCGGTAGCTATGTTTCCTATTGGGACATTATTCTCCATTACTTCACCATTGTTATCGTACACTGGTGCTTTCATATTCGGCATTCCTTCAAATATATAATCTTTACCAGGAGACCATGGTAATTCGGTAGAGTCATCCTCCACTAAGGTCTTTAACTGTTCCGAATTCAGGTCTACTAGATCATGTATATTCGCAGGAAGCTCTATAGGCTCATATCTGGCTTTATGTGGCAATACTCGGAAAGCTGCAACTTTCTCCCTTAGTACCGTGCCATCCATTTCAGCCAAAATATATGCACCACCACGACTTCTCTTAATTACTATCATTGGACCAAGATATCTAGGATACATTTTTCTATCCAAGTTTTTCTCTATCCTAGTATTCCTGACTTGTACTAAAGTACCAGGCTTAAAATCCCAATCCTTTATTACATGCCTATATTTCTTCTCAAATTTCCGCAGCTCGGATAACTTTCGTTCACTAACTCTATCAATCATGTCTTGCACATGTACTCTGTGCTTGGCGAGAGCTTGCACTCGGTAGCCTATCAGTTCGTCGGTAGTAAGAATTCTATTCGGTAGTTTAACTAACCAAGTAGACTCCACTATATCGAACGGTAGTAATGGCTCTGCACCTAATACTATAAAGTAGGGAGAACATCCCAAACCTTTCCTAGGTGTTACTCTATCCGCCCATAATACTGGTTTCAGAAACCAAAACCATTTCGATAGATCACCTGCAGTAGCTTTAGCCAACGCTTGTCTTATGTCCAAATGTGCACGTTCAATGGTGCCATTAGCTTGAGAGTTATATGGGGAGATAGTAATGCCTGTAACTCCATACTTCTCTTCTAGCCAAAGCAACACGGCTTTCATCTGCGGTGCATTATCTGTAATTACTTCTTCGGGAGTTCCCCATCTACAGATAATGTCTTCAAAGAACCATTCCGCAATAGCTCTTGCAGTTTCTCGTTTTAACGCACGTCCTTCAGACCATCTAGACAAAGCACATCTTCCATGCACAATGTTATTACAACCATTACTAGCAGGCGACATTTTCATTACATCCACATGAACTCTCTGGAATAATGTAGGTGTATATGTAAGAGTTGGAGGCTGTCTCGGTAGACGCATCTGTCTAGCTTGACATGGATCGCAACTTGACACAAACCACTGTACATCTTTTTCTAAGTCAGGCCACCAAAATCTTTTACTTATGATGGACTCGGTAGCATAAACTCCTTTATGACCAAGGTGATCATGAGCCGAATGCATCATATACATCCTCTTATCTTTCGGTACGACTAATAAAGGCTGTTCACTATTATCACTATTCTTTCAGTACAGTCTTCCTTCCTCATCTATAAAGAATTGTTTCGAGCGCGCAATAACTTTTCGTTTATGTTTACTAGGTAATTCCAGTATAGACTTTGAATTTGGTGAAGACAAGTACTCTTTTATTATGGACAAATCCCTATCCCAAGAAAGTGCTTCCTTAGTTCGGTGATTCTCCGCATATGGATGCTTGCTTAACCAGCCCTCATTCGGTACCAGACCTATTGGACTCTGCACAAACTGTTGTACAGTAATTCCCTCAGTTTTAGATACTACCGAGTCAAACTCGGGTACCGAGGTTGGTATTTGAACACCCATTTTACCAGCCATAATAATTCTGGCTCTTTGAGCTCTTAATTCTTCTTCTCTTGATAACTGGATGTCGTCTTCAAGATCTAACTCGGTAGTTGCTACCGAATGGTAGTAACCGCCTCGATGATCAATTAGATGCTTGAAATCTTCAAACTCAAAAGGTTCTTCAGTTTCTCCTTCAGCCATGCTAAACCTCAATGGTAAACCATCATCATCTACTTCCTCGTCGTCTTCGACTTTGGCAGTAGCGCGGGGTTTAATTGAACACTCGGTAGCAGGCCTTCTAGATAACCCATCAGCTAATTTATGACAACTTCCTTTAATATGCACTAATTCGAATTGAAACTTCCTTATTTCTTCTATCCACCTGTTGATAGTCGCATTAGGACCTCTGCTCGGATTATTGAGCATTCCTTTAATGTAACTAGCATCGGTAAGGACTTTAAGATTACGACAACCGTAGAGAATATGTTCTGCATCTTCTAAAGCAAGCTTTAATCCATACAGTTCCCTTTTTGGTTGTGAATAAGCTGCTTCGGTCTCAGATAGAGTAATAGACCCAAAATGCAAGTAATTCTTCTTTTTAGGATCTTTCTCATCTTCCTGAGCCAAGAAATAGCCCACAGCAATATAAGAAGTATCAACGCCCAATGTTATTCCTTTCTCATGGTTATAATTAACTGCTTTTAATGGGGGAGCGTTCACTATGTTTTCTTTAATCTGTTCGAAAGCCTTAGTTTGTTTTTCGCCCCATTCCCAAGCATGATTCCCTGTGAGCTTGTTCAAGGGAGTAGAAATTCTGGCATAATCCCATACAAACATCCTCAACTGTCCGGCAGTTCCTAAGAAACTCCGTAACTCAGTCAAATTTTTAGGGATTGGCCATTCTCTAATCACTTGTGTAGCTTTTTCTCCAGGTTCTCTTCCTTCATATGTACATTTATGACCAACAACTATTGCTTCAGGATTGCACAGAAATGTCTTTTTACCCGAGAAGGTTCCCCCTGCATACTTCAATCTTTGAACAATCCTATTACAATTATTTAGGTGTTCCCAAAAGAAACGCCTAATACCAGGATTCTCCGGAATGGTTTCATATCCACCATCCTCCGTTTCATATCTACTTGCAGGCCCTTTTAATGGTACATCATCTATATACGGAATAGTGATGTGTGGAATCTCGTCTCGCATAATATAAGTAACATCGTCGTGAAAGATTGGTACCGAGTTGGTCCATCCCATCGGTAGTTTCACCAATCTATGCAATCCAAATGGTGTTTGAAAGGCTGTCATATCTCTTGAGTCCTCATGAATATACCTATGATCATATCCAACAAATATATCCAAGGTACCGAGACATGCTCTTCCCATGAATTCTCGCGCGATGTCTGCTGTAGCAGGTGGTACACCCGAATGTTGGATAGTCACTTTATTCAAAGGTTCGAGACTATGTACAATCCTAACCTTGCCATCTTTCTTTAAAACACAAAACCATTTGCCTCGGTAGCTGCCATTACAAGGTTCATAGGTGCCAGCTTTAATCTTTTCTCTAATTAGATCACAGACTTCTGCAAACTTGCCCGGTGGTACTGGAAAGGTTTTCTCAACCCAAGGAACATGTTCTACTACCGGGACACGAACAGGAGGGAAAAACTCTGGTTTAAAGTTTCCTGCTTCACTAGTTTTCCAAGCAAAACCAAGTTCTTGTCTTTTCATAAACTCGTGAAGTAATTTCCTTTCTTCCGGCCATAGAAAATCTCCCGGGTGGTTATTATCTATAATTTCCTTTTGTTCCCAACCGTAACGTTCTCCTGGAGTAAACTCAGGGGGATTCGTCGGTAGTTCCGGCATGTCTTTTAATGGATCACCCGTTATATTTCTTGTAATTCGGCACTCACTCGGTAAAGTAGTTTTCACTGGCTTTACTTTTACGTCTACCGGCTTGTATTTTCCGTAGACATTCACCACTTCTTCTTCATCCTCGGTAGTTACTTCCTCTACCGAAGCGGCCATACTTTTTGATTCAACCTTTTCTGAACAGTTTACCGAAGGAGCAGGAGTCTCAAAGCTTTGCTTAAACTTCTTTCTACTCTTCTTTCTACATTCTTGAAATAGCGCCGCCGCTTTCGTATCTTGAGCTTTCACATATTCGTGGGAAGCTACTATGTAAGCTTCACACAATTGCTCTTTGGTGAAAGTCGGTGCTTTCAAAGCACTGTAGCCAGTAATAGAGATTTCTCCTTCTTCATTTGTTTCCAACGATAATGCAACCTCTCCCTCTCTACTTAAGAGTTCCTCGAGGATTCTTGAAAATTTTCCGAACTCTCTTCCTTATTAGAATCTTCAGAGGATTCGGATGAATCTTCTTGATTGCCACCATTGCCTTCGTCTACTAATTTTCCTATAGGTCGAGGTTTAATGGATGGTCGTTCTCCTCTAGGGTAGGTTGGAATAGTAACCTTTCTCCCTGTATTAGGATCGGTAATCGTAATGAACTGATCTCCGTTCTTAGCATTTTTAATCTCTGTCTCGCATAGGACATCAAATGGTCTTCCGATTAATACATCATAGGGAACATCATCCATAATATGTACTTGCATAAATACGGTAATGTCTCCAAATGTAAAGGGAACATTTCTAGCTAGGCCTCTAGTTGAATTTAGAGTTCCATTCGCACTTTGCATATGTACACGTACATCTGGATCCCAATGTAAATGTAAACCGGTAGCGATTCGTGTATCCATAGATATAATCTGAGAACCATTGTCCATAATACATTCTGGTAGTTGTTTTCCACCACGGATAGCAGGAAAGTGACTCGTAGGTCATCTGCGCGTCGCGCTACTATTATGACCTTTTTGTCTCTATCTTCAGGTCTATCCGCATAGAACTGATCTACAATATCTCGATGTACAATTGCATTCCTCGGTAGATTCTTAGCTCCATTCATTAATATTTGGAAGGTAGCTGGTGCAAGATCCTCAATATCGAAATAACTCTCGGTAGGTGCACTCCTTGAAGGCTCCTCGGTAGAGTTACTTTCTATTTCTTGGATGTTAACTGCTTTAACTCCCTTCGGTTGTTGAACCCTCCTTTTGGGGTTTAACTCTCTATTATTCAATTTACGCTTTAGAATCCTTTTTACTACCGGGGAGATGGCTAACGCTTCTACTACTTGCATAGTAATTTCTCCACGCAAGACTTGGTCCACCATTCTCTCTTCAATTCCGGTTAATAATAAAGGTTCATTCGTGTTAGGTACATCTTTCAGTAATGGGTGAATCATAGGCTTATTCTGATGCTGATTCTTTGATAAAATGGTCATAGGACCCTTAGGACTAGTAGTAGACTTATTAGAGGTATTTGTCTGAGGTATTTTGTCCTGGTTCAATGGTATATTTTTATCAAATGGTCGACTATCAGGCATAGCACTAGATTCGGTAGATCCCTTCTTCTCAACTGTTTTATTCGGTAGCGCTTTTGATGTATCTTCTCCCTCATCTTCCGATTCATCAGTAGAAGCTTCAATTTCTGGTACTTTTTCGGTAGACACTTTTCTACCGACGGTACTTTACCGTTCTTCTGTTTATGAGGAGGTACATATACTGGCGCATTTGTCTTCTTTAATATAGGAACTTCCACATAGGGAACCTTCTTCACGCTCTTCTTTTCCTCAAGGGAGCCTTTGCGTGTAGAGATGAATTGAGCCTTTGCCCTTTCTATCTCTTCGCTCCCTATCCCTGGAGCTCTCAGTTTCCCGACAATAACGCTGCCAATGTTTTGTTAATATTGGCTAGCTCTTCCTGCCATTGATTGTCATTGGATTCCTGTCTCTCGGTAAGCTCTTTATTCTTCTTTTCTAGATTTTCAAGAACC